>VZRW01009867.1:296052-352500 GCA_013398125.1 Aegotheles bennettii | reverse complement strand
CTTCTGACGTCAGGCGCGCAGCCCCCGCGGGAGCCCGGGCCGGGACCAAAGTACGGAGCCGCTCGGCCGCCGGGTCCCGAACCGAACAGACCCCGTCTCCGGGGCAGCGCGGGCCCGGGCGGGTGGGCGAGGGAACTTTTGCTCCCCGTGCCCCACCGGCGGCGGGGCTGGGGCTCGGCGCGGCGATGTCGGGGTGCTGTGCCGGTGCATCTGTCCCGACCCGTTGTGTTGCAGGGAGAAGCCGCTCTGCAGTCCCCGCGCGGATGTGCGAGGCTGGCTGGGGCAGAGCTGGGTCCGAACCGAAGGCGGCTGCGTTCTGATGTGCCCTCCTGACTGTGGTAGGAAATAGCTAGTGATAGCTAGGGAAATAACTGACCATGCGTCACCCCCCGAGATAGGTAAACAGAACACGATATATTTTAAGCTGTTGGGTTGTTTTGGGGTTTTTGTTTTGTTGTCAATGAGATCACAAAAATAAGCATCTTGTTTACTACGTCTTGACTTTTGCAGAGAAAAGCGGCTCATCCCGCCGTGCTGGCAAGAGTTCCTCCCTCCTTTGGTTTGCTTTACACTGAGGTGCTAACTGAGGGCTTGCTTCTCCGAGCAGTTTGATGTTTAGGTGGTTTATACTTGTTACTGCTCTGCAGAATGTAAGGCTGAATGCACTTGCAGTGCATTGTATTCATGCTGTCTTCCAAATAATAGGCACAGATGAAAATGTATAGCAATTTTACACTGTGTTGCATTGATCTTTATATTGCTCTGAAAATATGGGAAAACTCACTGAAGTGTGGTGTAAGTAATAGTGAAAGCATTGTCATAAATACTTCATCTGCAATACTGAAAATGAAAGAGAAGTGCAGCTTTGTGTCCTTTCCAAATAGGTACAGAGTCCGTCAGCACAAACACTGGTAATTGCAGTTTAGGCTTCAGGGGTGGGGGGATGGCATGGGGGAGCTGGTCTCTGTGGCCTCCTGTTACTGCCCAGTGACTGTGAAGCTGTGGCCTCTGTTGATTGCAGTGCAAGACTGGGGACTTGGGTTTCAGCCATTTATTTTAAATTGTAAGTTCTGTTGACTCATAGTTGTTTAAATGTAACGATTGACACATCATATTCTTTGTGTTGCATAAGTGAATTGATCAGAGCTGACCAAGCTATGAGTCAGGTATTGTTTTTGGGGATGATCCTGAGGCCGTACACAGTGCTTTTGGGAGTCATGCAACTCCTACTGTAAAAAAACTAGGCTGTACTGTCTCCTTAAAAGATGTTTCAGGTCATTTTTCACTGGCTAGAACTGGTTGTGACTGCCATTTGGATAGTTCTGGATTAGGGAAGGTTTACAAAGAACGGTATTTTAAGTTCTTTGAAACAAAGTTTTATAAAACCAAGGACCTGCACATGTTAAGTTGTATCTGAAATGGAAAGGAAAGCATTTTACTGCAGAGTTAATGTAAACACTGTCCAAGAAAGTAAATCACACTCTTAAAAAATGTTCAATGTTTCAATCTATTAGTATACAGAAAGTGAACTTAAGGATTACGTTCCATAGGAAAAATAATGTTACATTAGGGACAATACTGCAAAACTGTACATTTTCCTTTTTTTTTTTAACAGCTACACAGAAGGGATATTCTAGAAAAGTGAAGTTGGAAGATCTCTGTGATCAAGAGAAGCATAAACATGTTGTGCTGGGGAAACGCATCTTTTGGACAGCTTGGATTGGGTGGAATTGATGAAGAGGTTGTTTTAGAACCCAGAAAAAGTGACTTTTTCTTAAATAAAAGGATCAGAGATGTAGGATGTGGACTGAGACATACCGTATTTGTCCTGGATGATGGGACTGTTTATACATGTGGATGCAATGATCTAGGACAACTAGGGCATGAAAAAGCCAGGAAAAGACCCGGTAAGTTTAGGAATAATGAATTGTGGAGAGTGTGTGTGGTTGTGAATGTACTTTTTATTATGCTACATCAAGCCCAAGATGGCCAGTGACTGTGTGTGAGCTGAAGTGTATGCACAGTAGTTCTTCCAAGAACAGGCATGTTTTTAACTTGAAAAGCATTCCCTTGCTTGGATTGCATCTTGTGATGGTTGGAGACAGCCAACAGTGACATGTGGGTGTCCCCCTGTATTTTTGCCTGCTGTGCATCTGGACGGTGCCACTGTATTTTACTCCCAGTATGGAATCACTTTACCTAAGGCCCTGGGAGACTCGGTGGCTGTTTTTAATCTCAAGGGGAGATGACCTGCCTCAATATGTGGATTAGCATTGCACTGTGTGTATGGGTTTGGCTGCTGGAATATGGTTGAAGTGAGTATTTGGCACACCATAGTTGAGAAATGTGCTGTGTGTTTTTAACTGTCTCATTTATGATGTGGAACAGGTCTGCTTAAAACTGTATTCTTATTTTTCTTTTTTTTAAGAACTAAATATAAAACTTTAGATAAAACACTTTTTGCCATATGCAGTGCCACAGGAAGAGGGTTTGGAAAAGCCTAAAGGATGCAACGTGAAACTTGTTTGGGCTTCTTTCTTATCTATGTTATGTGTGTGTTTCTGCTAGTGCAGTTCTGTAGCAGGAGTGGGTAAACATCTTGCAGGGACTGCAGAGGAGTGTGCACATGGGCTCCCTTCAGAGCTGTGCATGTGAGTCATAGCTGCGTGCTACTGAGAGATACGGAACAGAGCTTCTCACAGTACTTACAAGCAAAGTGAAAAGGCTTAGTAAGAGTTTATTCTAATCACTGCTGTAGCAATTGTACAAGTTACTTGGCACAAAAATTGATGCCAATATTTCAGATGGAAATAAGGCATTATGCAATATTTTGGTAGTTCTCCTTTACTCAGTTTTGCCAAGTGCCAAGTAAAGATTTTTTTGTGTAGTTGATGTGTAACTTTTAAAACTAATTTGGGTTTCTATTGGGAAACAGCAAGTGGATATTAAAACTGATAAACTTTAATCCTGTGCAAACAACTGCTTCGAGAACATGAATAGAAACTCAGCTTGTCAGACTTCAAATACTTGTTACCCACTTTGAAGATGATGCTGAATTGTCATTTAAATCTAGAAGTTACAACAAAAATATCACTTAATCACAGCCTTGTATGAGCTTTCCTAAGTAATGGACAAACTACTACACATCTTGTTTTTTAACATGCTCATACACAGTGGTCATGAGGATTGTAATTTCCTCCTCCCTCCTTTTTCTTCCCTCTGGAGGTTGTACTGACAATATTGCTGAATGTCAGTGCGTTGGGATAACTTGCACAGTCTAAAGAGACTCGGCATCTTCACGAATGGGTGGATGCTCTCCTTGGACCATATTTCTGCTAACTGAAGGAATTTTGTCGCTGACTGCACAACTTTGCCATCTCAGTGTCACCCCCTCTTTTTTCCCCACGGAGCTTTGCTTGCCATAGGGGTTGTGTGATGTTCCTTAATCCATATTAGGCAAAGTCAGCCTGGCCAGTGTAGCAGCTGGTGAAGATAGTCGGAGCTAATCTGTGTGCTGTTGCCTGAACTGGAGAGCACTTACATGATCTCTTCCCCTGGCAGAGCTGTGGAGGCCCTAGTGGGCTGAACTGGGGTGGTGACCTCTGTAATCAGACTAGCTGTTGGAAAAAAATGAACTTAATCTGCTGCGGGAGTGATTTTGTATGGAAATGCAGTGCCTGTTGTGTTGCAGATCCTGTTAGCTACTGTTTTGATACTGACTTAGGCTATGCTGGGCTGTGTTTACAGGGCACGTTGCATTGATGGTTCACAGGCTTTTAGAGTGGTGTGCCATTCTTAGGCAGGAATAGAATCTGTGTGTTGGAAAACTGGGCCTAAAATGTCTGAGCTGCCCTTACTTAAGGGGACTGTTGGAAATGCCAGCCTTAATGATAAGTCCTGATGATATTTCTCCACTTCACGGTTGCTGAAATTAAAATATTAGACTTCTGATCCAAATCATATGCACAAAAACAAACCTTGAGTTTTTACTAATGTATTTAAAGGTGTTGATGCAGACCACTGGAAAAAAATCACAGATATTTTAGTGTTTGCTTTTCAGAGGTGTGCGCTGTATATCTAGAAAAATTACTCTTTAGGACCTGTTTCTACAGTACTTTGCATTATAAAGAGGACATTGTGTAGTTCATTGCAAAATCGGTAGCTTTAGTCTTTAATTTGCCCTGCCTTGTTCTGCAGGCTTTTTTGTTAATAAAGAATAGGTGAATTTAATTTGCTGTGGTGGAATGTTTTCCTCTTACATAATGTCTACACGTGTAGTCATTTGACAATAATCTATTTGACCTTAATGTTAATTGAGTTTCTGCACTCATTTTTAGATGGCAAGATTAGGAGGAACCATTATGATCAAGCTGCAGTTTCTGTGTACTTCTGTATATTGCTCCAGATACAGTTGCTGTTTGGTTACTTTGGGGTGTCAAATTTAACTTCCTTCTCCTAGAATAGCATGCTTTTCACTTTAATTAGAGGATGCTTTGGCTTACTTCTGTGTCATTTCAGTTGATATCTTAGTACTGAGTATAACTGTCTTGAACAACACTAGTTTGTTAGTAGCTGCTTTTATCTATGTATTTATTTAAACAATTAATTTTTTTTTCCTTTCTTAGAGCATGTTGGTGCACTGGATGCCCAAAATATTGTAGCTGTATCGTGTGGAGAAGCCCACACTCTTGCATTAAATGACAAGGGTCAAGTATATGCTTGGGGTCTGGCTACTGATGGACAGCTTGGCTTGCCTGGAACAGAGGAATGCATCAGAGTGCCCAGGTTAGAAATAATTATATATAATCTGTTTGGGTTTTGTTTTGGTTTTTTTTAAATGTGTGCCTAAATCACATTGTTTAAGCTGTTCTGCTGTTATAATTTAAAAAAAAAACCACATTAGAAAGTGTATTTTAGTTGTGGTACTTGCTTGCTGTAGGCAGTTTCCTTTCTCAAAAAGCCAGCTTATGTGAGAAGTGGTGTGGGTTTGTTTGGTTCGGGTTGTTGGTTTGGGGTTTTTTTTTCCTTTTCTTTTAATAGTCATTTACTAAGAATGGGAGTTACCTTGGAAAAGTAGGATGGGCATTTAAAAAATGTAAATGGGGGCTTGATAACTGCCATTTCAGAGAAGTTGATGAGAAGTAGAATGTTAAACTTTCCCAACCAATTGTGGGAGTGAGTTTGAAGGAGGTGCGTTTGCTATCAGATCTTTGTACTTGAGTTTTCACCCTGAGGTTTTTTAGATGTGATCTAATAATATGCCTTCTAGTTACAAAAATGAATGCTAGCCAGATTCACTTGCTTGTTTCAGAATGCTGTAAGCATTCCAGCTAGCTGAAGTCCACATTTTTACCGATGAATGGGTTCACTGAAATCAGTAACTGTCTGTAGCAGTAAGATGATACGTTTGCAAGCTGGGGATTTTCTTTTCTAATTTTCTTTTTTACATAGGAAAAAGACACACAAAAGTAGCAATTCCTTGAAACATTAGTAATTTATGACTTTAGCATGGCTATCTGTGACATGTATAAATATGAAAGATTACTGATAACTAATACAAAAGCTATTTATTTTTGTATCAAATTTAAAAGTCCACAGGCCTTCTAGAAACTCCCGTTTTTCTTTTCAGAAGCTGAAAGCCTACTAGATTTAATGCATATTTGTATGTATTTGCAACTTCTTTATAATATCGTGCAATACTTAATAGCTCTGTTAACTGTAGCTTTGATCAAAGTTGATGTTGGTAGAGATGAAAAATTGAGTGTTTAAATTTTAACAGTGTAATTCAGCCTTCATATCTAATATTGATATGAAGAAGATTGTAAAACCCCTTTTCTTTTGGAAACTAGAAAGTAAGAATAATTTTCTTCTGGTATTAATTTTCTCCATTCAGCTGTGTGATGTCTCCTTCCTAGTGCATGAACTTCCCTAATTCTTCATTATGGTCTTTTACTGACTTTATTAATTTGAAAATAAGACAGAACCGTCCTTGGAAGTGTTGGAGAAGAAGCTGTTTTGACTTAAGACTTTACTAAATAGCTACTAATTAAAGTTAGGATATTTAAATTAGTTTCATATCTATTTCAGTGAAAAGAATTCACTTTTTGTATATTACACTTTTGTGTGACTTTATATTTTGTACCGTGACCTAATAGCTTAATTCTTTCTGTTTTCTTACCCCAATAGAAATATTAAAAGCTTATCAGAGATCCAAATTGTTCAAGTTGCTTGTGGTTATTATCACTCACTAGCACTCTCAAAAGGTAAGCCATATTCTTCTGAAGTTTTGTGTCATTTCTTACCAAGTAGTTCTAAAGGTTTCAACTTTTATTTTGTCTTTTTAAAAAAATATTTTTTTTGTTTAAAACATGCTACCACTTAACACAGGTGGGATTTCAGTTTGATAGGGGAAGTGTATTTTAATGATGGAAGCTTGAATTTGAGTAAGAAATGTACAAACGAATGTTCTGCTGTTCTGCTTTTTTTTCTTCTACTTTTTTTGCTTTTTATCATATTGCTTTCTTGTAATTTTCTATTTTAATTCTTTTTATTCTTCCCTTTTTTTGGTTCCATTTCTTTTTCATCCTGCTAGCATGCTGCTTTGTCACTAGTCTATTTTAACCTGTAACTTCAGGTTACTGAGGTTTACAGGCAATGACTTCATTGTCTGCTTTTCTGTTCCAAACCCTCGTTTGTCCTTTCGTGACAAAGGGGAGTTGTAGCCAAAACTTCCATTTGGAAGTAGTGGCTGCTGGATGGGTTTAATGGACATTTAGAAACTCAAAGCAAAAATTCCAGAAAGATTGTAAGTTTGACAGTGTTTCTTAACAATATGTGGTTAAAATATAAACTAAACAAGTGTGTGAGGGGGTGGTGTTAATTGTATGCTGAGTCTTTTTTTTGTGTTTCTTTAAATGTAACAGTTTATATTGACTGTGTGTGCCTGGAGGCTGTATGTGACTTTTCATGGGCTCATATCGAGTGTTTTCTGTGCCATTATGTATTCCCAGGCATCTTTGCCGTTATAACGTAGTGAGATTCCTTTGTTTTCAGGACAGGCAGACAGGGATTTACAAAGAACCCTTTCCCTGGGTTAAGATCAGCAGTAGGATGTGGGCAGTATCAGAATTGTGCTGTTAAGCATTCTATTGGTCAGAGGTGCAAGAATATAATAGGAGTTTGTAATTTAAAATTCACTCAGTTTGAAACAGTTAGAAGCTTCAACTACAGCATCACTATATTCTATTGCAAATTCATGGATTTGCAGCTTTGTTTCTGTTCTTCACGTGCATTGTGGGGTGTTCTTTTGTTTTCTGGTTTTCTGCAGGAACACGTGCAATGTAGCAAGGTCAATCACAGTTATGACATTAAAAATAGATGCAAACAGAGAGGAAGATGGTATGAACTTACTTGAACAGGGCATTTTGAGAGGAGACTTTGTAGTATTTTTAGATCTCTATATAGGATATTGATCAGGTTCCTGTGATTATAAATGATTGGCATAGGATTTCTTTGGAGTTGGGAATACTGTTTTGTATAAAAGTGGTGGTTTAGTTTCACTTTTTTTTGGTCTGGTTGGCTTTGGTTTGGTTTTGTTGTTGTTTAAATAAATAAATAAAATCTGGGAGACCTGTACCCCAGAGGATGGATTTCATTGGTTTCCATCTTGATGAAACTGTAATTGGAAAGGAGGTAGGAGAGGCATAAGCAACATTACTGCTTGAAGGTAACATTACTGTTTGAAATATATCACATCAGCAAAAGCAAAATGTATTTGTGATTATGTGCTGGTCTTTAGGACAGGAAATACCTTGGCAAAACATTGGATTTTCAGTAGAACGTTTTCTTTTGGAGGCAGACTAAGCATAAATAGCTCTCTGATTTGTGATTCTTCAATATTTTTTTCTTTATATGACATCAAATGTCATTATAAACTTTGTTCTTCATTGATCATATCATTGATGCAATATTTTAAAGTTTAAAATGTCACTCAAATTGTATGTGAAAACGATGTTACCCTATAAAAGTTTAAATGAGGCTTGTGATTAGGAATTAGAAATTTTTGCGTGTCCAGTGTGCAATCTCAGCAAGATCTCTGCATAAAAATATATACAATATATTTGAAGAGTAACTGTTTAACTTTTAGCTTCTTACAGTAAATAAACATTATATAATAGAACTATATTGATTGCATTTCTTGGTTTTTGGTTTTTTTTTCTTTAAACAGGAAGTGAAGTGTTTTCCTGGGGACAAAATAAATATGGCCAGCTGGGCTTAGGTTATGAGTATAAAAAGCAAAACTCACCACAGGTGATTAAATCTCTGCTGGGAATCCCTTTTGCACAGATTGCAGCAGGAGGAGCTCATAGTTTTGTACTAACTCTTTCTGGAGCCATTTTTGGATGGGGACGCAACAAATTTGGGCAGCTGGGTCTCAATGATGATAATGGTAAGTGAACATTACTTCAGTAAAATTTCATGCTGAAGATCTGGGTTTGTGAATCCAGAGACAGTGGTAATTCCTAGAAAACGAGCAGATGGAACAAATGCTTGTTGAATGTTGCTGGAGAATGCTGAAGTCAGATGAGATTGTCTAAGGTTTTTCCCTCGGCTGTTTCCTAGTGAAAATTCTGACAGCGTTAGGGTGAAATTCTAGCCTGCTTGGCTTGTTTTCTTTACTTGATCTAGATTCTTCTGTGACTTAAACTTTCTGAATGGGATTGAATTAAGATACTGTGCAGTATTTAGCTTGAATTGAGTTTTAGGTAGATGAAATTGCTTGTCAGAACCAGTAATCTATCAAATTATTTGGTTGTTCTTACTAGACACGTATAAGGCATCCTCACTGCTTTACTGCCTTGTGGGTGTCTGTCTTTCTCAGGCCACTTTTGATAATCATTCCTGATTTTCAGCTAACCACTTCCAAAATTTCCTCCACTAGAGTGTTGATACTTATTAACAATTTTAAGCAAGTAGTTAGCTAGACAAAAAATTGTTTCTTTGTTAGTTGTATTACATGGCACTGCATGCTATCAGTGTGCAGGGCTCCAGGGTGTGAGTATGTGCTCTCAGGGTCCCGTAATACACAGCTTAGTATAGAATAATCTATCTCTACTGTCATGAGTTCAAGTTTTCTCACTGGTTCATTTGCCTCAACACTATTTAAAACAAGAAAAATGTGTTGTAGTTGGAATGTCTCTGAATTAACGCTTGAAATGTGGTGACACTCGTGTAATAAGAAAATTACATGTACTTTTCAGAAATCAAGTTTTCCTGGGGGACTTTAGTTGCTTCTACATACTCTTTGGAATATGTACAACCCCATTTTTTTTATATGGCATCATTTCTCAGTAAAATCCCTATTTTATGACTTGATAGGGCTTCTTCCAGGCATCCTAATGTATTTGACAAATGTTAAGACATTAGCATTAACACTGTAAAAAACTGCCTTTGTGCAACTGGATGACACAGTTGTTTTATTCTGGTGATGGAGGGAGGTTAGTTGTGCTTCATAATTATTCAGTGTTCCATTCTATTATACTTTCAGTAATATTACTTTCTTTTCTCCTGGCCAATGGCAGGTCTAATGTGCTGTTCCATATTTCATGATTTATGTGTTGACATAGGATCCTGTGCTAGTGAAAATGAGACTATTTGCTACAAAGTATTTCAGCATAGTAGTGCCTCTGTTTTTGTAATAACACTTCCATCTCAGAGATACATAAACTCAGTCACAATGATTGCATTATGCTACCAAATTGTAAGTGCTTCTTTGACTGGAATCACATTAGAATAAATGAGCAAAACTATTTGTTTTCTGATTTTTGTTTTCAAAACAAGCGTTCTACTGCTGTGTTAAACCTTTCAGACAGGTATGTTCCTACACTGCTGAAGTCACTGAGAAGTCAGAAGGTTGTTCATATATGTTGTGGAGAAGATCATACTGCTGCCCTCACAAAGGTACAATATTTAAAGATATAGTTTTTTCTTTGATTATTTTTTTTAATGTTTTCAGAAGGTGTGGCCTGAATAGGAAATAATAAGTAAAATTCTGCATAAAATTTCTTCAGAGTTTATTGAATGAAGTTGGGGAAACACTGGAAGAATGGTTAAATATTTGAAAAAGCTTACCAAACTCAGAAAAATGTTTCAGTAGTTTTAAATCTTTGTCAGATGTAGTGAAATTGAGCATACAAAATAGAACACTTTTACATTGTTAAAATTATGCAGATACTGAAATTTACATTAGTGTATCCTGAAGAGATTAGCTGTTTTCTGACTGTAATGAATTTAATTGAAATAGTTTAAAGTTTTCTTTGGTGAATTTCTAGTTGCTGTTGTGGTGAGTTGACCCCAGCTGGGCACCAGGTGCCCACCGAGCCACTCTGTTACTTCCCTCCTCAATTGGGCAGGGCAGAGAAAATATAAGAAAAAAAAATAAGAAAAAAAATACAAGAAAAGGCTCATGGGTTGAGATAAGGACAGAGAGAGATCACTCACTGATTACCATCAAGAGGAAAACGGACTCAACTTCGGGAAGTGAATTTAATTTATTGCCAAACAAAAGTCAGAGTAGGGTAATGAGGAAAACAAATCTCAAAACACCTTCCCTTCCCCCCTTCATCCTTCCTTTCTTCCTGGTCTCAATTTCTCTCCTGGCTTCTCTACCTCCTCCCCCTGAGCAGCGCAGGGGGACGGGAAATGGACATTGTGGTCAGTTCATCACACCTCTCTGTTACTCCTTCCTTCTCACTCTCTTCTCCTGCTCCAGCTTGGGGTCCCACCCACAAGAGACAGTTCTCCGTGAACTTCTCTAGTGTGAGTCCTTCCTACAGGCTGCAGTTCGTCACGAACTGCCCCAGTGTGGGTCCTCTCTGTGAGATGCAGTCCTTCAGGAACAGACTGCTCCAGCATGGGTCCCCCACAGAGTCACAAGGCCTGCCAGCAAACCTGCTTCTCTCTCCATGGGGCCACGAGTCCTGCCAGGAGCCTTCTCCAGCATGGACCCTCCATGAGGTCCCAGCCTCCTTGGGCACATCCACCTGCTCTGGTGTGGGGTCCTCTGTGGGCTGCAGGTGGATATCTGCTGTGCTGTGGTCTCTGCATGGGCTGCGGAGGGACAGCCTGCCTCAACATGGTCTTCACCACAGGCTGCAGAGGAATCACTGCTCTGGTGCCTGGAGCACCTCCTCCCCCTCCTTTTTCACTGCCCTTGGTGCCTGCAGAGCTGTTTCTCTCGCATATTCTCACTCCTCTCTTCTGGCGGCTGCTGCGCAGCTATTTACATACTACTGGCAAACCAGTAGAAACAAATGAAGATGTACATAATCCACCAGTAAGCATTAGTGTGAGTTAGTATTGTGTGAAGTTCTGTGAAAGTTGGTCTTCTATTTCAAGGCTGATTTGGAGAAAAGTGTGTATTTTGTGTCAGTGCTGCACGTTCACACAGAGATGTAGGAACTGATCTAAACAGAGCTGAAGTGTGTCCAATTGCCTTAATAACTGTTGGCTAAACGCACCATTTGGAGTCTTGTTTTTAAATTTTTAAACTTATTTGTAATCTTTTAGGAGCAACATAGACTGTATAACGCTTTCTTACACTCATTTTAGTGGCAAGTAGTGTATTTCAAGCATCAGGTGATGATAACTGCCTTTATTCTGTGGTGGGTAAACCAATACCTACATGTCTTTAAATGGTTGACTCCTGTACTTTTCTTTCTGTGCTTGGGTAGTTAGATTAGACTTCAACATTTAGGTGTAAATCAGTATCATTTTGACATTTCCTGTTGTTCTGTTCATCACTCAGTAAAATGTATCAATTTACAAACGGAATATTTTGAGCTTACTACTGACAGCAGTAGAAAACAATTCTGGCTGATTAAGATTTGGGCAATGCCTAAATATGCCCTTCATGTCTGAATCTGTTGAATTCAGAATATTGTTTTAGAAGACACTAGAATTTTGAAAGTAACTATTTTTAATGCTTGGTTTCTGAAGAAAAAAATATCTGTGTTTACTTTTGGAAAATGTATGGGGCTTTTTAATGTGCTAGTTTGAATTTTTGCTCTGCAACAAGTGAAAATCTGTTTTGAAGAATGTGATCTGCCTAAATGTGGTCAAGCTTTTGTTGTTCATACACCTTAATTTTCTACAGTGAAAGAAAAAGTTGTTCACAAACAAGTGCTTTTTGTCCTAAAATACTCTTCTGTTTTGACTGAAAAAAAATGTGGTAACTTTACAGTCCTGAAATTGATATCAAGATATTGTGCAAGGTCAGGGAAACACAGAATGTGAAGAAAACATCAATCTGCAACTTGCATTCAAAATTATTTTCCCTTTTTAATGTACAGAAGTTAACTTCAAACTTACTTTAAAGCTGATGGCTCAAGATACTGATTTTACTGTAAATGTTTCTAAAAACTACTTGTCACCCATTTGTATAGCTCCATTTCTCCCGTGTGATAGGCCTTGCAGAACAAGAGGGCTTGATTTCTATCTTCTGTAGACAGTACTGTGTCTACGTGTGAGCATTCTCAAGTCCTTCTGAAATTCAGAAAAACTTGCCGCTGTTTGTTATCCTGACTCAGTGAATGAGGCTGTTGGTTTTTCTCAGTGGACGCTGCCATTTAAATGATGATTGCCAGCAGAGGTTCAGTCTGAGGCAGAGTAGAATTGAAAGAAATAGATGTACAATTTTGAAGCATTTGAAAATGGCAAGTTTCAAATTTGTTGTAAGGTAAGTTGTATAACTTCTGAAAGTATTTCTGGTTCAGCAGTCTTTGGTAAAAGCTTTTGGTTAATTTCTTGATTAAATTAATCAAAACCACTTAAAATTATTTGCCTTACAACAATATAATGAAGCTGACTGTTTCAGTCATACTCTGCATCATCTGCCTGGGGGGGGCAGCTTCCTATTTAGTAATTGCTTTAAATTTTATATTCAGAATTTAAAAGCCAAAGTACACTTTTTTAATAGTGGGAATTTATATACTGTTGTAGTTCATCAAGAAAACTGGAAAAGAGGAAAAATGAGATTAATATGTATTAATGACACAAGTTTATGGCAGGACTATTGTATAATAGTGTGGAAGTTACAAGAACATGACTTAACACGATAAGGTAATACTTGGTAGCTGTGCTACATTTTTGTAACTGCAGTTACCTTGTGACCCTTCTGTGTCTTGAGGCCTTCTTGTGCATGTATATTTTCTGTCCTTCCCCCACAACTCCAAAATCATCAGACAAGGGGATTTATTAAACCTCTATTTCTGTTAAGTTACTTGTTCTAAGATATACTGTCATTTTAATGCAAATAATTTATTTGTTTAGGAAGGTGGGGTTTTTACATTTGGAGCTGGAGGCTATGGTCAGTTGGGTCATAACTCAACCAGCCATGAGATAAACCCAAGGAAAGTTTTTGAACTTATGGGAAGTGTTGTGACGCAAATCACTTGTGGCAGGTAAGGTCTATTCTGTGATAGCCCTACGGATCTTAAAAATAACTTGTTTTGTATAAAGCTTTATGCATATTGTAATATGAGGTGGTATTTTTCCTTACCCTTTGTGGTTAGGGAAGACAAGATAGTGTCTAGCAAAAAATATTTAAAGACCTTACTGGGCTTCTAAAAACATTCAATAGAAGAACTAAGGGAGTTACGCTATTTGAGAGGCTCTTGATTTTCTAAGGTAAAAGTGTTCATAATCAGTGTGAAGGTGTTGTTTATTGCTGTCACTTGATCGTTTTCTATTAAAGAACAAGTGTGTTTGAGATAAGTATAAAATTTAGGAACGTAACTTTTGTGAAATACCTGTAAATGCTGTATGGCACTTCAGTTACTAATTAGTTTTTATAGTATGTATTATAATAACACCCAAGAAATGGGAAAAATCCCCAGCACACATGAAAATGCTCTTGTCCAAAGAATTGCATTCTCAGAATTCTTCTCAGAATTCTTCTCAGAATTCTTCTCAGAAGACAAAATGAGGGAGACAACATAATTCTTTGAGATGGGCGTACTTTGTTATGTGGGTTAAAAATCATGTAAATGTAAACCTATCTTCCTAACAGTTTGGTTGACATTAGTTGGACCCATTCCTTTCTAATAGTTTACAAAAATTCAATGCTGGTTCTTCTCAGGCTCATTACAGGAGAGAGTGCATCTAGAGCTGAGGGGATGTGAGAGGAAAGGAGATGCAGCCAATGTGGTAGAAACTTCACATTTCTGAATGTCTAGAGATAATCTCTAAAGGTCAGACTGTGGCTAAGCAAGGGTTCATGGCAGAACCTGGCATCTCTGTTCTGTGAACTTTTCCTTGAAAATGGAATATTGCCTATTGGAGTATAAATGGAGTGTTGCCAGTGGCAGCACATTGCCAGTAGACAATTGAATTGTTTGATAGTAAGGGACCTTTAACATACTGAATAACACAGTTCTTAGGCTAGCTTGCACAAAGCAATGCTTAGGTTTTTGTTACTGAATTTTGTTTGCCCTAGGCAGCACACCACTGCGTTTGTTCCTTCATCTGGAAGAATTTATTCTTTTGGACTCGGAGGAAATGGGCAATTAGGTACAGGAACGACCAGTAATAGGAAAAGCCCCTTCACAGTAAAAGGGAACTGGCTTCCCTATAGCACTCAATGCCCAATAACCACAGGTAAGCAATGTCTGGCATATTTACTTCTTGGATTCCTATTCCTTTATAGCATCTTACAAATCTTGAGTTTTAAACTAAATATGGGCTATAATCACTTTCTTCCAAGCAGTTTGTTTTCACTGTGCTCTGTTCCCTGAAGTCCATTCCTGCTGTAAGAAACACATGCTTACTTGTGCTCTTGGGTTAGGTCCTTAGCACCAGAGCTAAAACTTGGAGCTGTGAGCGTTAAAGATTTGAAAGATATTGTAATATTTAAACAGTCAAAGATAGTCTTAATTATTGTATTGCAAAGATCCCTTTCAGTGTGGCTACGTAACAAAGGAAACTTTTTCTAATTGAGTGTTAATTGCAGTGTCTTAATAATTTCTCAAATTCACATCTTCACAGTTGCCTGGTTTTTATTCCTATTGCAGACAGTGAGGAGTGTTACTGTGTAAAGAGAATTTTCTCTGGTGGGGACCAAAGTTTTGCACACTACTTTTATCCACAGGTAACAAATTAAATATACTTTGCTTCCAAACTCTGTCAAAGTTAAATTTCAGGGGTTTTTTTAGCTTTTTTCCCTGAGTGATTGGTGCGTGCACTTTTTTTTCTTTCATAAAGGAAAAAGTGATTGAATATTTGAGCTCTTCACCCCTGCCCAGTCCTTCTTGGTAACTCCTGACTGCAGCTTTGCTGTCTTCTGCTCTGTAGCCATTTTTCATGCCACAATGATAAGGAAACAAATGGAGCTTTTTGCTAGAAATCATAAGTGGTGACATAGTTTGTTATCTGGTCTTAATTCTTGTCCTTTTAAGACTTAAGTTTTGATCTGTTTAAATTCTGGTATGGAAAAAGGTCTAGAAGAACTTTACTGTAAAAATAGCAACATAGGAGTATGATAGGAAGGAAATGCTGTTTGGGGAAGAGTTGGGAGGAGAAAACAAGATGAGGATATATGATGATTTGGAGAGGGACTATTTCAAATATAGCCCAGCAGATATTAGACCACAGGGATTAATGAAGCATCAAGAGTTGAGTATGTGGGGTGACAACTAATTTGGACATGAAGGAAAACAGATTTTAGTGGGAAACATGTTTGTTGTCAAAAAAAAAATGAGCACATCCGTAATTTTGACTGAGTGGTGGTAGCTGTTGCTGTATTTGACAGAAGCTTGTTTAACAGGTGTAGACTGGAAAAATTACTGATAAGATAGACTCAAAACTTCTCAATTGAAACTCTTTTCCTTTCTTGTGTGCAATTTTCATAATTATTGAAGTAGATTCTGGCTGACTAATTGGGGTGAACTGGAGACTGGATGAATGCAGTTATTGTGGCTTGTTCTGTACAAAAAGTGTTAGTAGATGAACTTTGATGCCGCAAAATATTACTTCTAGTACTTCTTAGTTGGGTAATTTGTATTGAATTCTTCCAAAGTTATGCGAGTACTGTGCTCCTGGGACTTGTGTGTCCTGGCCAGTTAATGGGTCTTGGCCAAAATATGTTTGTTTTCTCAAGTGAGTTTTTGGGCAGCTCAGTTCCCCGAGTTATTTCATTTTGGGTTTAACTGACACTTTGGCTGGACACAAGGGAAATGGCAAGAGGGTTTCTCATCCTGCTCCTGTAGGATGGGATCAGGAGTACTGATTTTGTCAACAGGTAGTCATCTATACATAGCTGTATTGTCAGACTGCACCCTCAGGAGAAAGATGTTTCCTTTTACTCGTTTAACCTTATTTTTGGTGGTATTTGCTATCTCTTTTTTGAACCAATGCTCCTACTCGAAGCAGTGGTCTTGGTTCTGCTTCTCTTTACTGTTAGAAATCTTACTGGAATTCTTTCAGTATGAGCAGCACATCATGATGCAGCTCATCTGGTGATGCAGTAAATGTGTGGAGAACACGATTCATGCTCAGGAATCTGATGGAAGGGGGGTGGGAGAGCAGCTGTCCAAAAAATTAGATAGCTCTTTTTCTGTATGCTCACAGCCTGGCAGTGAGGTAACAGGCTCATAGTAACTAAGGTGAAGAGATGCTTGCTGCTGTTGTGTAAACCTCGTTTAGCATTCATTTTGTAGAAGAGTACTTGTATGTTTAGGGAGTTTACCACGAAGTAAGCTGTGGTGTGAATTGGCACCCTAATCTAGATGTTTTTAGTGTATGCTCCGCTTTCACAGCAAATGCAAAACCACTAGAATAGTAGCATAGTAAATTTGTCCTTGGGCTTATTTCACAGTAATAGTCTGAGTAGGCAAATCATCAGTCAATGAAGAGATAAAGAGCTCAACCACGGGACTGATTTTTCTGGAAATCAATTTTATGTGCCTGATTCTTTACACTTTCTTTCAAATTTAGAACATGGTGCCACCAGATGATTTTAGGTATCCTGACTTCTTGAAGCAGATCTGGACTGTGAATGAAACGTTTATTCAAAGATTGCTGAGTTTCCCATCTGGAAGACTTCCTGTAGAGATAGCTAAGTAAGTGATGTTGGGGAAAGAAATCGTCTTTCCTAATTTTACTTATGAATTGGGCACTAATGGGGTTTTGTACATACATAGCAAAGCTATTTTCAATTACTGATTTTATTACATGCAGAGCTTTTGCTGTGCTTTCATTGTCATGCTTGTCAAGTAGTTTAGATCCTGTAGTCTGTGTCGTCTCTGTCACAGTTGAGATGAATATACAAGATTTAATTAAATATCTAGTTACACACTGAAAAATAACAGTACATGTAAAGGAATATGACAGCAGCTCAAAGGTTATTGCTTCTACTTCAATAAAGGAGGATGCAAAGAAATTAAAAACAAATTTGAAGACTTGCTTTGATTTGAACTTTCTTAAGCATTGAGTCTTGAGTGGAGGTTTTATCTAGTGTTGTTTAGTTATATTAAAGTCAGAGTTCCATTCTTTGTACAGTGTAATTTATTAGGGATTAAATACAGGCTTTTTAATTGCAAATGCTAATTTGTTCATATGAAATAAGGTACATTTATTTTGTTTTCTCTTTACAATTTCAGTGAAATTGATGGAACGTTCTCCTCTGCTGGGTGCCTGAATGGGAGCTTTTTGGCTTTGAGGTAAGCAGTCCGATGTTTAAACAAGTATTCCTGTGAGCAGAATTAATGGTGGCTACCTTCCAAGTGTCTCTTGTTTCAACTGGAACACCTTCTAGCATTTCCTTGTCTTACTGTTGTTCTGATACCTGCAGTTTAAACTGCTAGCTCCTTTACTCCCATAGGATTTGTCAGCTGGCCTAAATGCACCATGTCTTCTGCCAGTCTTTGGAAGTGTGTGCCACCTGGCTGCTACCATGTAAGCCAGCAAAACTCACTACTTCTCAGCCACAAGTTGTATAAAATTCAAGAGGAATATATTGCACGGACTGGTTTAGATCCCAGTGGTTTTACGTGATTGTCTTGCTGTTACGGAAGATTTTTTGTTCAGTTGCTTCAAAGGTCATACAAGAAATATAAGTCTGATACTGTGATCCCTCACATCATAATTCCATAGTTAGTAGGGCTAAAAATTCGAGGTGGAAAAAATTTCTTGAGTTGCTGAGAATACACAATTCAGTCTTTTTCTCTGTATTTTTTTTTCTTTCTGCAGCAATGATGATCATTACAAAACCAGCACTAGATTCTCAGGGATTGATATGAATGCTGCTAGACTACTATTTCACAAACTTATACAGCCTGACCATGCTCATATTTCACAACAGGTTTGTGCTGCATATTTTCCTTTCCTTTGGGATTATCTTCCTGCATTACACATATCCAGAAATCCTATTGCTATGCTTGCTCTGACTCTTAATAATTTTCTTTATTCAATAATATATCAGCTGAAAATATGGAAAACTATTGAGTTGTGACAGTTAGGTAACACATCGGCATACTGTATTTTAATATTTCATAAACTGTTGTTTTTCCTAAATGCATAATAGTCTAATTTAAGCTCTTGATGATTGTTTTCTAGATGATTTTTTATCTAGGTAGGCATTTGTTTGAATTCATAGGTGCGTTAGAATAAACTGAATTTTATGATGTGCTGTAGGTGGCAGCTAGTTTGGAAAAGAACCTTATTCCCAAACTGACCAGCTCCTTACCAGATGTTGAAGCTTTGAGGCTGTATCTCACTCTACCAGAGTGCCCACTGATGAGTGATGCAAACAATTTCACAACGTTAGCTATTCCTTTTGGAGCAGCTATTTTGAACCTAGAAAAAGCTCCTCTGAAAGTTCTTGGTAAGAAACTGAGTTTTTTACTGTTAAAACTAAGGATCTCCAGATAAATGAAATGGGAATTCCATCAGTCTCAGCAACACCTGCTGTGTATTTACAGTTCTGTGGAATTCCCCACTGAGAAAGTTAGGGGTTAACGTTGCTTGATTCGCAAAAAAACACCAATTCTGTTGCTTCTGGGTGAGTTAACTGGCCATCCGTATGAATTCAGCTGGTATTGTAATTTTTGGACTGATTCCATTTGGGAGGAATTGAACTGTAGTTCAGTGTATTTAATGTGTCTTCACAGTTTTTAAAGTGAAAATTATGTGGTCAGACAGCTAACAAGCTCTAAGCGATTTACAGAGTTGTTGCAGAGCAGATGTTCAATTGTCTTTGTTTTGACTATAGCACTTGTTTCTTCTGAGAGGTTCATCTTTTTTCTCAATGATCTTAACTTTTGGTATTCAAATATGCAGCTCTCTTTTTTAACTCTACTTCCTTATGCCTTCTTACTGTGACTCCTCAGCTGAAATTCAGCTTAAAGCGTTGAATTTTCAGAATATTTCCTTTTAATTGCTATCTTTTTGAGAAGGTGCTTCCTTCTTCCTGAATTATTTTTGCCTTGTAACTCATCTCTTGTGTTTTTCAGTAACTTTTGGTGAGAATAAAGAGCTTGTCTGCTGTAAAGAAAAGCAAACTGATTATTTCTTTGAACGGGAGATCCTTTTTTTGTGTTGCTTCACTTTCTGTTGCTCTCAGGACTGTTCACTTAAGTCAAGGTTACAGGGTTTGGGCCATCAGTTTTTATGTCAAGAGTTACTTTGTGATACTGTCATGTGTGCTGAATGAACAGACTTAATTTTAGGAGTTGAAGTGTAAGAATAGAGCATTTGAATAGAGGTTTCATTATTTGTACAAAGAGTAGTGTGGTGTGTAAAAATGTGCACCGCTCCTGTTGTGTTAAGCTGTTTTGGGGTTTTTTGAGAGTCTTTGGTAACTGACAAGTATACTTCCTAGCAGAACATGGTTTTTCGTTAGAAGGTTAGCATAATAGTGTTGTAGTGGCAGGTACTAAGTTTGTGTGTTTTACCACTTGTTGACAGAAAATTGGTGGTCCGTACTTGAACCTCCACTGTTCCTCAAGATAGTGGAACTCTACAAGGATGTCGTAGTCCACCTCTTGAAGCTGTGCAAGATGGGCGTTCCAGCTTCTGAAAGAAGAATACTTACCAATTTTCTACACACGGCCTTCAGAGTTCTGGAAATATTGCATAGAGTATGTTTATGTCAATTTTAACCAGTTACTTATCTGTCTGTTTTGTCAGCATCTGTGTGCTGTGTAGTGGTTAAAAGTAGTTAAGTTACTACAGAGTTGTAAATACTTAGACTTGCATCTCCAGAGATATCTGTAGTTGTGCCATGTAGACCTGTGAACCATTGGAATTCTGAATTCCATCTGACATGGCAATGGAGTTGCCTGTTTTCTTGGGAACAGAGACTGACCCAGTCAATTGCATCTGTGAGGGTATGTTGGAAAGAACTGCCTTTTAAGCTTGCAATTATAGCAAATAAGATCGCAATTGGAAGATACAAGCAAGCTGTATTTTGAACAAGAAATATCTGCACAGTTTTACCAAGACAAACATTTATTTTAGGCACTCCTTAAGGTTCTGGTCGAGTACTGTGCTTGTATAATCTAGCAAAATGGGCCCGTGTGTCTAAATTTGGACTTTTGTGCTGTATGTAACAGCCCTCCTCCCCAGGCTGTCAGAAAGAATGGAAGAGATTTCTGCACTGGAAGTTGGAATTTTTATGCTATGATTTGCTTGGCTTTTCTTTATTTTTCATGGACACCATCAAATTAAGGCCAAGAGTAAGACTGTTTAGTAACTGGCTTGTGCCAGAAATGCAAGGTGTCCACTACAGATTCCCACATGGAAAGCTGTTGGTATATAATAAATGATTATTTTCCTGCCTTTAGAATTTCTGTCATTGCTTAGGCTTGCAGTAGCTCCAAATCTTAACAGCTGAAGTTGATCTTAAGATCTTAAAGCCTCATGGGTAATTGTAGAATTAAAGTGTGGCTCTCCTAAGTTCCTGGGTTTTTTGAAACCCAACTTTGACTACTATGTAGCTGCATTGTAGAAATAGTTAAATTTGTATCTGCTCTGCTGCCCAACTATTTATATTGGTGTTGTCTTAATAATTAGCTGATATGGACTAAAGAAAGAGGAAAAAATGGGGCAACATACCTGGGGTATTTCATGGATTTAGTATCTGGTGGTTTGAGGAGGTAGTGATGGGGGAGAAAAATAGTCTGAGATTATCTGGTTATAAAGGCAGAATTGGGGATCTTGCTATTTTGGCAGTTAATGGTGCTTAACAGTCCTTGGGAAAGAAGTGTGTGTTAAAGTGTGGATGCTTCTAAATTAAAATTATACTGTAGAGATAAAGTCTTTATAGAAAGGAATTTTCCCATGTCTCTCTCCTTTTCTAAGCTTAATGTTTTTAAATAGAAACTGTTCCCCTGGTCACAGATAATAGAGACAGTATTCATACTGCAATTTAAAACAGAGTTGTTGGTTCATAGTTGTTTAAATTTGTGCAAATACAGGAGCAGGTATTTGTTCCACTGCCTATGTGAGTATGTATATTCATCGCTGGTCTGTGAGATCACATGATGTTTCAGAGTAGCAGCACTGTATTGTGCAATGCTGTATGCTCAGTTAATCTTATTTTTCTTGGCATCTTTGATGGGATTCTGGGTAATCCATGTGTCCATGTCTTTAATATTGTTTTTTGCATTTGTTTAAGCACTAGTGTCTTTCTGGAATTCTTTTAATAGCTGAGTATCTGTGACTGATGTATCAAATGCTTGAAAAACATGGAAAAGGTCCTTTTGAAAACTGTTTTATACAAAGTGCTAATAAAAAATTACAATTCTTTAGGTAAATGAAAGAGGACAAGTTATACAGTATGACAGATTTTACATTCATGAGATACAAGATTTGATAGATATCAGAAATGACTATGTCAGCTGGGTCCAGCAGCAGGTATTTGGAATGGTAAGTTGTGATGGTTTTTTGTGGTTTATTTTTTCTCCCCCATGTTTTTTTTTGTTGTTGTTTTATCCCTCTAAGCCTGTAGATTCCCTAGATATGTACACTTTCTTCTCATAAAATTATGTTCACAGATCACTGATGCTGAATAGACTCATCTTATGTCAGGTACTAGCTAAGGAAGAATTGTTCTTCTTGTAGGGTACCATTCTTAGAGCTGATACTGTTCAACATTTTAATCCATCAATTAAGTGATTTAGAATGCTGTTACTTGAGGCTTCCCATGTCAGCAAGTTAGGAAATGGTAGGAAAACATCCAGAATAACCTGAATTGCTGTATAAGATAGGCTCAGTCAATGAGAAAGCTGAATCTATCTTGGAAAGCAAAGTCTAGAAGTATGATAGGGAGTTACAGGGGACAGATAACTAACATCGTTTTCTACTTCGAGTATCGCAACAATAACTGAGATAATTGATTCCTGAATCTATAAACAGAAGAGTGATAAGTGGGAGTAAATGAATGACTGTGCAGAGAATTAGTGAGTTGGATAGGATTTTGCCACACAGTTCTTGGACTTGCATTTTGAAAGAATATTAAGTTAATACACTTTCTCTAGCCACCTGAATTTAATCTTTTGCAGCAGTAACTAGAAGGGTACTGCTGCAGGGAGACCTACTTCTGCTGTGTTTTGTGAATACAAAGCAAGTGCTGCTGTCTACCAAAGAATTAAACGTGCAATGTAAAATAACAGCAGCAGGAAAATTGCGGAGCATAAAGAAATAATGAGTCAGCATTGACAGTTATGCCAAACATTTGTTTGCAACTGTGCTTTAAATGGATGTAAACAAACTTAAATTGCATATATTGTGATCAGAGAAAAAAATACTGAATAGGGGAAAATGAGAGCTGGAACATTGCTTTGTATTGAAAGTCTTATGCTCCATTTGTTAATTAAATCAGAAGATTAAGTAGATTGACATTACTGAGAAAATACTAGATACTGAATTTCACTTTAATCATCATTATTTTGTCATACATTTGTGTAGTTTTGTGTTCAGCAGAAAAAGTTATTTTGGTTTATTATCAGACTGACAGAAATTCCATGGCCTCAGTCAGATCTCCTTTGCAAATGGTTTTAATGGCCTTTTCATGCCTTCATCTCCACTAGTTTCCAGTGTTCTTATTTTTAAAATTGTAAGAAGCCCTGCTTGCCAATTGAACCAGTAGTAATGAGTCAAAATTTCTTTTTCTATTGTAATTCTTATTGTCCTAACTTGAGCTAAAACAGTTTGCTCAGTTCCTTTAATTAAAATGTGGAGGGGAAAATGTAGAAGAAAAGAGAATCTTGGGAGTACTCGGAGTATTCTCAGAGACAAACTTGGAAGAAAAAACTTCTATTCTTTCAACAACAGAAATGAGTGGGGAAAAGCTGAAGGTACTAAATAATGAACTGTTGATTTGAAGAGGTGTTCTTGAGATACAGCTTAAAGGCATCTAGAAAAACCATTTTAATAGGGAATAAATAATGGTAGATACAGTAGGAGAACAAAATTGCATAAATCTATCTGTGGCAAATGGGGTACTCTAATCTGATGTTTCCTCTAGGAACTAGGGACATAGATACAAAGCAAAGTATTCTGGCTTTGCTTTCTGTGAGCCATGGATGTCTGCGTGTTCTGAGTCTCATATATGCAGCCAAATTTAAAATTTGTTTGTTACTACCTGTTATTCTTTTTCTGCCTGCTGGGTGGAAACAAACTTGGCTTTCAGCAGAATGTAAAGAGGGTGACACAGCATCAGATGGATAACTTAGTTTCTTAGCACAGTTGATCTAGCTTTTTGTGGAAGTCTTCACGCAGTCCCAGAACTTTGTATTGGCCTGTCAAGAGTCAGTTGCTTTTCTCATGTCATATCTTGTCATAGACCACTTTATGATAAAGTGATAGGGTTCTTTCGTACTTTTAAATTTTTACTCATTAAAGATGTTTTGCACATAATTCTACCTGCTACAGTCATTTGAGAATGAAAATACATGGGTAAAAACAAATGTCATTTAGGTAATGTATGGTAATAAACATTTTAAATGTTCATTTTTTTGCATCCAAGAAAACATGATACTTTAATGGTCCTTTTTTTTAAAGACTGATATATAAGGTTGTTGAAAGGCATGGTTGTATTTGGTAGATTAATTAGAATGTTTATGGTTGATATTTATTTCTCAGCATTCTTTTGGGGGGGGGAAGCTGTAGATAAATACTTTTAATTCTACATCAGAAGTGAACAATTAATGCAGACACTAATGCTGCTTTTTCATCTTAATTATTGCTACCTTTGTGCAAATGCTGTCATAGGATGTCAACCATGGATTACCCGAGGTAAGATTGGTTGCAGTCTGATTTCTTTTGCAGAATGTAAGGAAATCAGAAATGTGAATGTCAAGCGTTGTCTGATGTGTTTTATTGGGAGTAAAGCTTTTCAGTTAGTGTGGCTTTAATCTGAAAAGGTTTTTGTGGGGCAAAAATAATTAATTCTTTGTATTGCAAATTCAGAGCAGCATTTGAAAACAAGGACTACTTTGCTGATATCCACTAGCTGTAACAAAAGTTCTGAAATTAAGAGTGAGAGTGGGTTTTGTATGCGTTTTGTTTGGTGGTTTGGGTTTTTTTCTGAAATACTAAACAATTGAAAATCTTAATTTTACTAAGATGCTTTTTTCCTGCATTGACAATGAGTAAAGACTTCTTTCTCTTTTCAGTAAAACATGTGTATTAAATGAGTACTATTGCAATTGCTTCTTTAACCACATTTTTTTTTAAATAAGCAGAGATATGACATGGTTCTTTTCATTCTAGTTAACAGATATCCCTGTTACAATTTGCACATACCCATTTGTATTTGATGCACAGGCAAAGACAACTCTCCTACAAACAGATGCAGTCATACAGATGCAGGTAAGAGTTTCAGTTTTTAATATTAATGTTGTGGGGTTTTTTTAGTTGGAAGTCTCTGATGGTTGCTGTTGGTGTTTATTTTTTTTGTTGGTTTTGTTTGCTTGCTTTTTAAACTCTGTGTAACCCATAAGAATGAGGGGTTTAGTTTTAATCTGAGTATGGACATCAGCCATGGCTAACTGGGTGGGGAGGTCCCGTTTGACTGGAGGTTAGCAAATGAAGGGCCAAAAGGAGGATCTGAAGAGTTGCAGGCCTTGGTGCTGGGCAAGGTTATGGAACAGATCATCTTGAGTGTCATCATGCAACACATTCGGGACAACCAGTCAGGCCCAGTTAGCATGGGTTTATGAAAGGCAGGTCCTGCTTGACGAACCTGATGTCTTTCTATGATGAGATGATCTGCTTAGTGGATGAGGTTTCCCTGTGGGTGCTGTCCACTGGATGTGCCAGTGGATGCTGGCACCAGGTGAATACCTAGTGCACACTTAATTTCTCATTTCATCTGTCATGCCACCTTCAAAGTGCTGCTGAACTCTGAAACCTAATTGGAGTCTGCAAGGCAGTAGAAAAGAAGCTTATCTTGAAAATCTAGCACCTACTTGGGGTGGTGGGAGTAGGTTTCCTGATCTTGCAAGTATGCAGCAGTTTTTGCCTCTTTTCCTGTTGAATGCAATTATATGTCACTCCTATTTTTTTCACTTCTGTTTTAACTAGAAACTTCCCTAGAAATTAGATACTTAATACAAATAAATCTAAAACTTCCCTAATAATTAGGTACTAGATCTTGACCCATATCTCGTCTAGAGATACATACAGTAGACAACCCTAAAGTAACTGAGCAGATCTTACGTGTTTTCGTGATTCTCTAGGTAGGACTGGAACCAGTGTGATGTGGTGAGCCATACTGTTATTCAATGTTTGGAGGTTTTTTTATTAATATAATCCATACCAGTTCAGTTCCTGTAAGGATATAATAAATTATATTCTTAAAAAAGGAAAGGAAGAACAAAGGGAGAAGACTACAAAAGTAACAGCAGTAAGAGCACCAGCCCCCTCACCATGTTTGTAATGTTTAACACAATAAAAGTTATTGCTCTCAGTCTGAAATTAAATAGAAGAGGTAAGTTGTGCTCAATTAATGGGCTTATGTGGAAAAATACTGGGTTGCTTTTGTAGTTGATAATAGTTTTTTATGCCTTTAAAAATGTATATACATGGTCAATACCAGTATTTGATGAATTTAGGGAAATATTAACATTGAGTGTTTCTATTAACGATATAACATAGTACTAAACCACACAAACTTTCAGGAGTTCTATGCCATATTGAGAATGTTTGCAGCAGGATTTTGTTTTTGAACGGTTGTAATACAAAAACTATTATACAAATTAAATAGATGAACAAATAGCTTTTCATTCTGTGAATTAATTTTTAATGGATGTGTTCATGCCGGATTTCTGTTAAACAGCTTACTCTTCATCTAGTGAAGTGCAGTATTTTTTTGCTTGCTTCAGTTACCCAGAGTATTTTGACTGGAATGTCAAAAAGTGTATTCTAAGACTTCCATGAACATTAACATTGTTGAGGCTAATGGGTAAAGGAAATATGTTTCCCGAGATTAAGTATTTCTTGAGATAAAAGGATCATGAAGCAAAGTTGAGCAGATTCAGTAGCTCTCTTAATAGCTATTCCCATTCACGTCTTCTGCACTTTTTAAGGTAAGACTGTTGGACATTAAACGTTGACAGGAATCTTACGTTAGCTACTGACACTTTCCTTTGTTTTTTTTCCAGATGGCTGTTGATCAGGCTCACAGGCAGAATTTGTCTTCTCTCTTTCTGCCAGTATTTGAATCTGTTAACCCGTGCCTGATATTAATGGTGCGGAGAGACAATATTGTAGGAGATGCTGTGGAAGTCCTAAGGAAAACAAAGAATGTAGACTACAAGAAGCCACTCAAGGTATTAATCAACACATATTGCTCGAATTGTCATTCATGGACGTGCAATTAATTGAAAATGGTTTTGGACAAATCTTGTTTCACAATCCGTTTGTAGTTCAGTGCTAACTGAATTGTGTGTTTCAGGTTATTTTTGTAGGGGAAGAAGCCGTTGATGCTGGAGGTGTTCGCAAAGAATTTTTTTTGCTCATCATGAGAGAGTTGCTAGATCCCAAATATGGAATGTTTAGGTATTATGAAGAGTCCAGGCTGATCTGGTTCTCTGATAAGGTAGGATGTAATCTACGGCCATGAATTTTCTTTTAACTTATATTATTTATATTAATAATGTATGGACATAGTAATTTGTGGTGGTTTTATTTCAAGACAAAAAGCTGAAATAAATATTCTCAAAAAATGCTTGGGTTATTTTTTCCATTTTTAGATCAAAACTTTACCTTGCTGTTTTTCCTTATTCCTTGCTTACCTCTTACCAGTTGTCCCCAACCCAGTGAAGTTGAGTAGAAAGGAGTGCCAGCCAGAGTAAACTGATTCCAAAAACAGAATCAGTAAATCAAGGTGGCAGAGAAAAATACTTGTAGTGGCATGTTGAACAGGTCTTTCTGTGT
This sequence comes from Aegotheles bennettii, assembly GCA_013398125.1. NCBI lineage: Eukaryota > Metazoa > Chordata > Aves > Caprimulgiformes > Aegothelidae > Aegotheles > Aegotheles bennettii. The sequence goes on along the minus strand of VZRW01009867.1, from coordinate 325,065 downwards.
TCAGTCACACTTATGGGTCCATTGCCTAGATAGTCATCTGGTCATGCTTTCTTGAGAGTCTTCATCGTGGATTTTTTAGTCCTCCTTTGGAGAAAAACACTGACTAGAGTGGCTGTATCACAAATCCCTGAATGGTAACATTTCCACAGCTGTGTTTTAAGCCTTGCCTATTAACTCCAAAGGACTCAATAGCAAGCTCCTCCCTCCTCATCCCAAAAATATTTTTTTTAAAAAAATCGACATATGTTCAAGCACTGAGTAGTGCAATAGTAAGTCACTGACTAAACCAGAATCTTATTGCAGTACTTACAGCAGTATGTGGCACTTTTTTTTTTTAAGTGGAAAGAATTTTGTTACTTGGATTTCAGTCTCTCAGCTGGTTAAAACTTTATCCTGTTTACCTCAGTATTTATGGATACATACATATTTAAAGAAAATATAGATTAAATTCAGGTTATACTCCACTGTATATTGTTTTTTTCTGGACTGTGTAGATTAAAATAACTTAGTTTAAACTATCTTGTCTGTTTTCTGTTCTTAGACCTTTGAAGACAGTGACTTGTTTCATTTGATCGGTGTTGTCTGTGGGCTAGCAATATATAATTTTACTATTGTAGACCTTCATTTCCCTTTGGCTTTGTACAAAAAGCTATTGAATAAGAAGCCATCCCTGGATGACTTAAAAGAGTTGATGCCAGATGTTGGCAGGTAAGCGAGAAAGGAAAATGAGCTTTTCTATGAATTCTTTTTTAATCAAAATTTTTCCTTTTAAGAACACAAATAAAATGCGTTACTTGCACACTAACAGGATAAACAGCTTAAAGTAATTTGGCAGCAATCCATGTTATCTGGGAGAGGATATGTGCTGTTGTTAAAGGTCTGCTTCTAAATGCTTGGTTTTAGTACTTGTGTCTTCTGTTTTATTATCTTACAAGAATTTTGGGGGATAGTAGTGTTTGAAATTCAAAACCCCTCTGAGTTTTAGCCATTAATTTTATAAGCCTAAGTGTGAACATAGTTGTAGTTCTGAACAGCTTATTTAGTCCATCAAGGAAAGGTTTTTGCTTATTTCAGGAACAAATACATGCTAAATATCTGCCCTGTGTAGGGATTTGAATAGTACTAACACATAGGAGGTTCAGATGAGCAGAAATGGATGTTTGATTGGCTCAGTTTTGTGAATGCAAAAGTTTTCATAGATTCAAGGAGAAGTAAAACAAGTTAATGGAAGAGCCCATCAATGGCTATTAAGTGCTTACTGACTCTGGTTTGGGAATCCCTGAGTTTAAGACTAGGCTATGAATCTTCTCTCTTCACACTTGGAGATAATCAAAAGGAAATAACACTTCAGGTAATAGCAAAACAATTGCTTGAGGTTTCCCAACACTGCAGAAGGTCCAAGTCAATGAACTAGTAAGTGAAATAACAGTAAAAGGTTTTTTTTTTTAAAAACTGTAGTGATCAAAGCATGAAGAATATTTCAGGAAAATAATTTCATCTTTCTTTCCACTGGTACAAACAAGTACTTTAACTTCTTTTGCAGGGGTATGCAACAGTTACTGGACTATCCAGAGGATGATATAGAAGAAGCATTTTGTCTTAATTTTACTGTAAGTTTTATAGTGTTTATAGTATTTATATAAGTATGTGTACTCTAAGTGTCTATATAGTATTTCTTACCAAGCTTATATATTATAACTGCCTCTGATGGAGTATTTGAGAAAAAGTATCAGTTGCTGACTCCCCTGAATTTTAGCATCTGTGTCTACTGTTCATGTTGCTCTTAGCTAAGTGGAGGGAAGAAGTACTCTGCACAGTAAACAACATTTGTGTTATTTTTGTTTGTTTGAAACAGATCACTGTGGAAAATTTTGGTACTACAGAAATTAAAGAGCTTGTTCCTAATGGTGCTGACATTCCTGTAGTCAAACAAAATAGGTGAGTTATATGGGTTACAGAGTAGTTCAGTGTCGCTGGCTGCCTTGGGAATGTAACTGGGCTGCTATAAATATTCTTTGCCAAGCTTTACACTAATGTTGGAGCAAAACTACTTCACTTATTTTTCCAAGCTGTTCTCATGTGTATTGTGAAAATAGCGGTTGGATTTAAGGATTTGCCAGAAGTGGAGAGGCTACGTATCTAATTTTCCTCAGAATGTGAAATACTACTTTTTAACTTCAAACTAAGAACTATTTTGAAGCTCTTTAGGGCCCATTTTGACTATATGGTCTTAATTTTATAAGATTAAAAATGGTTCTGGTTCTGCAGGAAGTTATTTATAATTGGGATTTGATGAGTAATGATGAAAACTTCAAGCTCGATGCCGTTATGTGGCAATTGTTCAGATAAGAAGTATGATTTCACAGAAGTCTTCACTTTGTAGAGCTGATAAAGTAATCTGATGTTATCTAGTGTTATTGTCAGAAGAGTGTGTGAGGGGGGTTTTTTCCCTTGGTCAAGGACTCACTTACAAAAGCAGCCTCTCACACCCTTTGTTACCTTTCTGTGCTTGGAGAATAGGTATGATTTATCTGGTGGTGCTTTTGTCCCTTTTTGCAGAATACCATTTTCCCATCTCTCTGTGCGTTCCTCTCATGTACTCCTGTCCTTTAATCTCTGTGAATTCTCTGTGCTTTTACTTCTCCCAGAGCGAAGGGAGAAGCAAGTGGAAAGAGCATGCTCTGTGACAACAGAATGCACCTAAGCTGTGCATGGTAGGAACAAGGGAGAAAATGTACCTCTAGGTCTGTTCCTAGAGGGCAGGTGTTTTGGGCAACATTTTCTGTAACTGCCTAGGCCTGTTGTAGAGGAAAGAGTGATGGCAGCAGATTCTGAGAGTATCGGAAACCTGCACATAGCCATGTGCTGTGACAGTACCTCGGGTAAATGCAGGAATATTTATCCTCATGGCTTATCCTTCCAGTAAGAACTCCAATCACCACCTATACCTGTCCAGGACTCTTTTTTTTCTTTTTTCTTTTTTCTTTTTTTCTTTTTTTAAATTAACTCTTTGGCTCATAGCTGAGGGTTTGGGGTACTTAAACATGATAGCTTTGAGGTTCTTCAGTAGTGGTTTGGTGTTCTGTCACAGAGTGACAGTAAAATTGGAGTTGGATTACAAGACAGTTGCAAGGTGCTTATGGAATGTGTGCTGCACTCTTGTCACCCATTGGCTTGAAGCAATGAACAATTCCAGTTTCTCAAGATCCAGATATTTCATGATGCTTTAGATCAGTTTAAAAAGTAATAATACAGTGTATAATAATGCTATTACTATGAGTTTTCTCTGGAGCAGCCTTTCTTTCCTCTGTCAGTATTACACACAAGTTACCTGCCTCTGCTGATCACATAGTGTGCATAAAATGGAGATATCATTGAGTGCTGGAAAAGGGGGAGTGTGATTCACCACTTTGCTCATCTCCAGTATTTCCAGTTCAACAACTTTAATAAATGTATCATCAAAATGTGTTTAGATGAGTCTTTAAATTATTGGTGATGTTTCTCAAATACTGTGAATGTGGTTCAAATAACGTGGGTTTCTATAGAGAAAGTGTGTTGGTAGGATAACTGTTCTATACCTGAAGTCACTCTGCCAGTGTAGGAACTAACAGCGTTAACTAAGATTGATTAAAATGATGATTTTTTTAAAAAATCAGCTTAAATACTGTATCACATCAAAGAATTCTAGTTCTCCCCCTAAATGCTGCAGAAAAGGATGTTTCCAACAAGATATGAGAACACTTTGTACCAAAGCACAGATAACAGCAGTCTGCTTTTCAGTATCCAAGCTCCTTTGCACTGATCTTTCTACTGTATAGGACTCAAATGTCTGAAGTTGATTTGCATTTTCAGTGCAGATATGTTAATCTTTTTAATTAAAAAATGCAACAGTGAGTTTGGTGGGTTTCAGGACACTGCAGTGTAATTCAAACCTTTAAGCTTGTTGCCCGTCAGGCCAATATGCTGCAATGCACACAAATGCCTGAAATAAATAACACTAAATGTTACTGTTTTTCTGTTGCACATTGCAGACTATGTCTTGTGGGTGTGGGGGGAAATGCATTTATGTTCCATTTTTATTGAGGTTATTTTCACTGTGGTTGTAACGTGAAGCAGGTAATATAATATATTAGGGTTCTTTTTGCTTAACTTTGAGTGCTGTTTTCTATACAGAAATGGCTACTGTGTTACTGCTGGAAGGGTGACATGTGCTTCCCTCCCCCCCAGCATAATTCTTTTTTTCTTCTTTGTACAGGCAAGATTTTGTAGATGCATATGTGGATTACATCTTCAATAAATCTGTCGCTTCCTTATTCAGTGCATTCCATGCAGGCTTCCACAAAGTATGTGGAGGTAAAGTACTTCAGCTCTTCCAGCCCAGCGAGTTGCAGGCAATGGTGATTGGGAACACAAATTATGATTGGAAAGAACTGGAGAAGGTAATAACCATAGTTAACTATTTGTTTAATATATTTTTAATTTCAAGATGCAAAAAGAAAATCTTGAAGTGTCTGTTTGAGCTCTGTTTTAATTAATGTGACTTCCTCTTTTTTCTGGATTGACTGCATGAGTGAGGAACTTTTTAAAAAATATTAGTGAATGAAGACACTAAAATATTATTTACCTTCCTGCTTAAAGTTTTTCCATCTAATTTCTGAAGGAGATCAGACTTAGGAGAGGAAGACAAATCCACAGAACCAAAAGGCAACTGTATACAGTGTATTATGTTAGAAGGGGGAAATGAAACAAAATACACACAGTTAATAAATGTTCTTGATTGCTGAACCTCTCTGTGAGTTGGGGTTGAAAATACTTTGGAGTATGTGCATCTGTCCACATAGTTGAAATCAGACTGAATAGCTGAAGAAAATTCACCAAGGTAAACAGTAATATGTCACTTGCAGTGTCCTTTTACACAAACTGTGTTCATTCTGCTTCAATGTCAGATTATCCTGTTAGTTCTAGGTGCAAACAATGACCTAATTTTCTGCTCATTTTAGAATACAGAATACAAAGGAGAGTACTGGGCAGACCATCCTACAATTAAAATATTCTGGGAGGTTTTTCATGAGTTGTCTTTGGAGAAGAAAAAACAGTTTTTGCGTAAGTATTTGAAACTTCTTTGCAGAAGTTTCTGACTGAGCAGGATCAGTGTGATGTCAGGCTGTAAGAGGAGGGCAGACGTAAGTATTTGGCTATAATGATGTCAGTAACTTTATTTGGAAGAAAAAAAAATGTAGTAGAAGAAAATTGATTATGAGCTTGTCTCTGATTTTCCTGGGGTTGCCCTGAATAATTCTGGTCGGTGGACAGTTACAAGGTCACAGTAGACCAGAGCATTAAAACCCAAACCCCAAAAACCCCAACAACCTAAACTGCTAGTGTCATTTATCTAAAGACTAGGAATATTTTTCTGTGTTTTGACATAAGGTTCACATCCTCTAGTTTTTTTCATTGCACGTAGATGGAATTTTGGATTTATAAGTGATTGTAAATACCCTGAGGTACAGATATGATTTGAAATATACAGGGAAAAAAAGTTATGGAAGATTCCTGTGAACAAGCTTCTGTTGAGAATAGATCATGAAATAGTTTCCAATTCAGATAAATTTCTTATTGAACAAACTAATTCTATGTATTTACAAGATACTTGCAAATGCTGAATAAATATATAGCCAGTGGATTTTAAATAGCCACTTCTCATAAATTAAGAACTTCCTACTGTTTTGGTGGGTTTTGGGGTTTTTTTGAGGACTCTATGATTTTATATGCTAAAATGTAATGTTTTCCTTATAGTATGTAAGCTGGAGGTCGGTTTAAGTCCTTGTTCCCTGTTTTTCAAACTTATCAGAACAATTGTGGTGTGAAAAGCTAACCGCTGCTGGAATAATTAGAAAATGCAAATAACAACTAGAACTGCATGTTTGATATGTATAATGTGAGTCTTAAACTACTTTCAAGACCTTGTTTGTTTTTTCTTGGCAGTGTTTCTGACAGGCAGTGATCGTATTCCAATTCTTGGAATGAAGTGTCTTAAACTAGTCATCCAGCCAACAGGAGGTGGAGAAGGTTATCTTCCGGTAGCTCACACTTGCTTTAATCTTCTTGATCTTCCAAAATATGCAGATAAAGAAACCCTAAAATCTAAGTTAATCCAGGCTATAGATCACTATGAAGGTTTCAGTTTAGTATAACTTCAGAAATGAGAGTTCTGTGTAACACGGGATCATTAAACTAACTTTTTGTGTCTTTCTTGTGGTGGTAAATTCAGTGGATTAAATGATGGAGTTGATAATATAACTGATTATTTGCGAAAACGTTCAGTGGTACGGATATTCATGGGAACCAAAAAACATTTACAGAAATGAGGAACTGTTTTAATACATACCTTCTTGTACAGAGCCATGTGGATTTTGCCATCGTACAATAAAAACCGGAGTATTGTGAATGGGAGTCAAGTTTCACTAAAATGAATTAACGTTTCTCCTTATGAAAACAATTTGGCGTGTGAGTGCATGAGAGACTTGCTTAAGTTTTTCAAATCACTTAGTAAGAACGTTAATCTTTTTCCCTGATAAATTCACTTGGTAACTTTTCTTTTTGTAAATAATTTTTTGTGATAAAATAATTATGTTCCAATAGCAGTATAGTTTCTATTGCTTGTAATTTGAATATGAGCTTATTTTACGGCTTTTAACAAAAAAAGTGACTACGCTGATTTCTGAAGATATATTTTTCTGGTTTGTTTTAAGAACCTTAATAATGAAAGTGATTGTTTAAGAGACATTCATCTTCACACTGTACAATCCATGAAGCAGTCACTTAGTGCCGATACAAAACTGCATACGATGGCATTTTTAGTATGTGGATGGACAAGCTGACTTAATACACTTTTATTTTTAAGGACTGATTCTGTAATTAAGTGGACACCATTATAAAAGGTTAATTCTCATTTGAAACCTCTGCAGCCATATGTCAAGAATACAGCTTAAAAGAAAAAGATGCACCAGACAATTGTTGCTGTCAAGAGGTTAAATGTTTATTTTTAAATGCTGAAAGTGTAGTTTATGGTTTCTAATAGAATTTTCACTTTTTTCCAGATAAATGCATTTGAAATAACTCTTTAACACCCCCCTCCCCTTTTCTTAAGATTTTATTTTTAGTATAATTGCCCTGAGACGATTGTGCTTAGCTGGACACTTTCAGATTTGACTTTCCTTCTCTGGTTAAATTCCAGATTTTGTGGTGTTAATGCATATGTGACTTGCAGCTGTGAAACAAATATTTATTTTTTTTAGATTTTTAAATGCAGTGAAAAAATTCAAGCTAAAATAAAAGACTTGAATGAAAACCTTTGTTGGTCAATGTGTACGGATGCTTGCATCATGCATATTTCTTCAGTTGGAGGGCAACTTCTGCATGCGTTATATCGAGGGTACAGCCAGGATACCGAGATCTCATTGCAAAGCAGGGAAGTTCATTTGTTGTAATACACTGTATAACATGGATTTTCTGTGAGTACAGTTAAAATCATTGTGTCTTCCTTACCACTGTGGTTTTACAGCTTTCTTATGCAGTGTAACCTCTAGCAGTTGCTTTGTGAGTGCTTCCTTCACAGGTGGTGTGAGCGCAGGGCCGCTGTGTGAGGGGCTGGGCCGTGGAAGGTGGGGTTTGCAGGGGTGGTGGAGTATCTCTGGCTCTGTGAGAGCTGAAACAACAGTCCCACAGTCACAGAGCGCTGGGGGTTGTGTCTCTTAAGAAACTTAGTCCTTCAAAGACCTGCAGTCGTGTGCCTGCTTCCGCCAGGCAGGATGGGTATATGCTCAGGGTGTGCCTTACAAGGCTGCTTGATCTGGGATGAGCAGTTGTAGGACAGCTCTCAGAAACACGCTGGCTCTGTTTCCCTTGAAATCTGCTGTACTGGGTTAATCTGAGGTATAAACTGTCTCCACCTGTAGCCAGTTCAGGTGCTTACAGGAGAGTGTAGGGAAAGGAAGATAGTGTTTTCTTTAGAATCCTCCTCAAGGAGCTTCGGTAGACCTGTCCCACCTGAATTTGTCCCATTCCTTTTTGAGGCCACTTGGAGCTCCCACAGAGCCCTACAGCAGTGTGTCCCACAGCTGGTGTGTGATGGTTTGCTTCATTGCCTCTGCTTTTCTGTATCTGCAACTTCTTTCCCTTCACGCACCAATATAAATATAAATATTATTACTTTTCCTACTAAGTCCTAGCAGCCTGTGTGTCTTCTCAAACTGCTGAGCAAAGTGGTTGTGCTGAGGGTACTGTTACAACTCTGTGACTTTCTTGAGGAGTTGTAGCTAGTTTAAACCTGTGTTACATAGACATGGCCAGCTGTTTCAGCCTAAAATTCTGCATTTTGAACTGGATTTTATTCTCTGGTCACTCTGTAGATATGTATAGTGTGCAAGTATTTGCAGCTGCCTTTAGATTTTATTGTTGTGGTTTGGTATTTAAGCATAGATACTGAACTTGAGGTACTGAACTGCATCTTGCTTTTTGTCAAACTTTTTTCAATTTTTCAGATTGATTCTGAATGCTGGTTGCATTCAAATTCTTTACTCTTCAAGCCCCTCGTCTTTTGATGTTCAACACTGCTGCCATATATTTAAAAACATTATGTAATTTCCATGATCAAAAACACTAATTAAAAATGTACTGGATTCAAGATAGACCCATAGAGAATAAATACGTGGCCATTAAGAAAAAAATACTACTATGTTTTTGAATATGGACTTCTTTTACATCACTTGTAAGGTCATTGTTAATCTAATGCATCAAAACAGGCTGAAAGGGGGCTGGGGAATGGCACGGTCTTATTAAACAAATGCTTTTACTTTGCTTTTTTTCAGTGAATCTATTGAGATTTTGAGATTCTACAAATTACAGCTGGAACTGAACGTGTTCTTCCATGCTTCCAGATGAATTTCCTGTAAGATGCTGAATACTTAGGGATACAAAGAGCTGTGGTATCAAATGTTTCCTCATCTCCATAGTTTGCCTTATGATTGTTTTAAACAATATCTAAAGATGACATCTTCACCTCAAAAGATGACATCTTCACCTCAGGGGAAGGATAGTGTGTGAAATGGAGGAATAAGGCGGTTCCTCTTCTGTTCAGGTAATATTGGCAAAGATACTAGAAAGAACAAAAAGCAGAACTGCTTCATCTAGGTGTAGAAGAAAGTGTAGCTGTTTTATTCTAGAGTAAAAATGTTTTCAAGTCCTTTTAGGGTAATAAGCAGTTGATAGGGAAACATTGTCTGTAAAAAAGTCTTAGTATTTTTAATACTTTTCATGTCTCAAGTGTGTGGTTTATAAACATTTTTTTTTTTACTAAGACAAATGTAGTTTATATTTGAGGGATGGTGGTTCAGAAGTATAATGGAATCATCAATATAGTCAGGTGTTACATAGTGGAAACCAGTTAAACTGGGCCCTAGCCCTGGAGGGGCACAGGAGTGGATCTTCGCAGTGTAGGGGGGGTCAATAAAGCTGCATCCCCAGGAAGCCACAGGACAAACCAAGGATCCACCCACCCAGGGCTCTCTGCAGTTGCATTTCTTCTGTGACTGTGCCAGGCAGATGAGAACACTGCCCAAAGGGAAAGAGGCATTACATGTCAGCATTACCTGCACCAAGACAAAACACAAGTGAGATGTTTATGTATGTGCTGCCAAAATATGCCTTGAACTGCTGTGTGCTGCAGGTTCCTTACAGGAGCTTCTGGATGTGGCTGTCCAAGATTGGGGTGGAAGCAGCAAGTGCCAAACACGGGAGCTTTGGGCTGGGTAGAGAAAGGGTGGCAAGGTACTGAAATACCAGCAGAACTTAAGAGTCTTGTTGAGCAAATACATCTCAAGTTAACACAGGGGTTAGAAAGAGAAAAGTAGTTTCCTGAAGGACAACGTTGCATTGTGATGCAGGAGGTTGTTTTGCCACAGACAGTGCAGAGCAGCAGCATTCAGGCTTTTTTATCTTTCCCAAGGGGGCAGATGGATAAAAGTTTTATATATATATATAATGCCTTGCATTAGCGAGGGCATACCTTGACTTTATAGGGCATCTTTTGTTAAGTTTTTAAGACCTAACTAGAAATTAACAGAACTCGGAAATGAAATGACAATTTTAATAGACTTTAGAACAGAGTGTACGAGTATAAAACACTGGTTTTGTATTTCAAAAGTTGCAGGAAGATAGCCAGTCATTTTAAACAGTCTTCTACAAAACATATGCCAGTAGATTACATAAAAGACACTATATACAATATAAAAGAGCAGAAAACAATCCTCACTGTAAAAATAATTTAAAACAAAGTATTTCAATTTAAAATATCTCCTATAGCACAAACTAATACATTGTGACATGCAAGTGAAAACTAAACATATTGCATTCTTTAGTGTAGCCAAATAAGAGCTGCATTAAATTGGGACAATGAGACAACATGCCAACATTTTATGATGAATACAGGAGGCTGTTCTTAATTATTTATTAACTGATGTATCTTATGTTCAAAGAACAGCTACTATACATCTTCCAAAATGTAATAAATATTAAAGCAAAGTATATGAATAATCTACATTGTAGAGCTCATTTGGGCCAATGTTGAAAAAAGTGGTTTATAGAAAAATGCTGTTTCACTTAACTACTGCACTGTGCAATTTTACAAAATAGTTCTAAAGGCTTGGAAACAATCCACACTTGAAAATTTGCAACATCCAGTTGTAAGGCAGCCTAGCATGGGGATATACAATGTAATAATTTGCGTAGCTGCTTTGCTTTTAATATGCACGGTGGAGCTAGCAGGTGGAAAATTATTTTCCCAGCCTGAGACATGACCCCCAGGTTGGGCTATTAATCTGTGTTTCATCGCCCAGCAGTGTAAGCAGAGGCTCAATATTTGAGTTAGTTTCTCCTGGTTTTGGTGCATCAGTCAGTATGAAGGAAGAGCTTATTTTCTTGCGCCTTCTCACATGCTGGTAGAAACACTGTCCTGAACTCAGCCCAGCTTCCACAGCAGAGCCTTGGCAATTTATCAAATGCTATTTTTAATGCAAGCTGCGCTATATTTGACTTCTGTATACAATGTGGAAAACTACTGTGGGGGATCCATTTTGTTTAAAATCCTAGTACTCTAATTGCTAAGGAGCCAATGTCAACATTGCTTCATGTCCACAGGAAGTATTAAACTCTGTTACCTCAGCGTTTCACAGCACTTCTCTATCCCTCTAACAACCATAGGATTTCTCAAGTGCTTGCTGTCTTGTTTCCATTTAACTATCTACTCACATTTAAGTATGTCTCAAACATACAAAATAACTGTTAGAGCAAAAAATTAGCTGCCACAGTAAGTCTTAGAAAATGCCAGTGTTTAATGACAGACTCCGTGAGAATGAAAGGTTTAGCAGAAGCAGAAGAAGGTTTTAAATAAACCAAACTGTTACAAAGCAAGAGGTGTGAAAATACCATTCTTTGGTCTAAATTAGCGGTTCCCTTTATATTAGTTTAACATTCTGATGGCTTTTTCAAAACTGTTTAAAAATAATATAAGCTGAAATTCATTAAGCAAAAATATGTATTATATACATGGTTGCCTGATCAGACAGATGAACTTAAAAGTGAACATAGTGACAATTGTTTAGATATTCCTAGTACCTTTAAAAAAAAGATGAGTTAGTGTTGAGTGCGCAATAATAGAATTTTATTGAAAAAGGTAAAAAACTAAGCATGAAAATCTGTTTTAGTTGTTTATAAACACTACATCCTTATGATTTTGTTGCTCTAAATTCAGACGTAAACATTCATTCTGACATGCCAAAGCTCCTAATGCTGGTGGAAAGTTCCTGTAACCAGTCAGTGATCACTTTACAACTTGTTGCTTGGATGGTCAGTCCCTGCAGCTTCATTTGTGTAAGCTGATTCATCAGCTGCCAATTCATCTTGTTCAACTCCATCTTCCCCGAATCCAGGTTCCTCTTCCTGTTCGGGAGCGTCCTCATCCTCTATGCCATTGTAAAACTCTTCGATCTCACTCTCATCCTCCACATCTAAGCTCTGACTGTGACATGAACCACTTTCACTACTACTTCCGCAAGAGCTAGAAGATATGATATCGTCTTCAGAATCTGAGTATACCTCAGCACCATGGAAAATATAGCGATTTGGTGGTAAAAATAGATACTGAGTACCTGAAACAGAATTTTAGAAGTCAGTAAAAGGCTAAAATAAATTACTCCGTACAAGATCTTGCAGACTACTGGTTAGAAGGTACCTGCATATACTTATTTTCAATAGTGAAACTTAATTGATAAATCAGACTACATTAGAAACGCACTGATTTCAGTATATCATTGACTGGAAAGCTCAGCATTCCTTCTCCCTCCCCTCCCTTTGATACAAAAGAGCATTTAAACCTGAATGTTCAGCAGCTTTTTGCTTTGGCATCCCTATTCACAGCTAGATTTCCATTACTTGCAACCAAACTGGAACTCACTGCATAGAGTATCTGACACAGTTTAAAAACAGCCTTTGCCTTAGAAAGTTGCAATTTAATACCTGGTTCTCCATCCACAGCGATTTTTCTAGTGTGATACTATCAGTTCAGAGACTGCATACTGGAAGGGTCCTTGGATGGTCTAACATATCCTTCGAAATGTGCCTGGCCCCAGCTGTGAGATTTGCTTTTCATCTCCTCTCCTGCCCTCATCAGTCAGTTCTACAAGATAGCTGCAACACCAAATTATGACCTGGTGTGAGCAGCTTCTGAACACCTGAGGATCAAACTAATTTTTCTGAAAGTGCATTTGAAAAGGTTAGAAACTTGATTTATTTTTGGATACTTCCTTTCAACCTCCTAAGCCTTGATTTTAGGGAGAATGTAATCAGCAATTGCAAAACCCATTCGCACTACAAAAAGTTCTGCTATTGGCTTCTTCAAAAGAAATAAACAATATAATGAGTTATGTAGAACATATGTCTGAACAAAATCAACCCCCAAAACATGTCAATTCCCTCAAGGGTAACTTACTCTTTTAAGCTAAGTCTAGAATAAACATCTTGGCTAAAAAAATGCAAAATACTGAAATGAGTTAACACTTACCATCCAGCCTTTTGCTAATCTGTTCTTTTGCAGGTCTGGTTACCCAGCACTTCTTCAATATTTCATTTTTTTCTTTATTTTCGCCATTGTTAGATCCATTTTCCTTCATTGTTTCAGAGTTCATTAATTCACTAGCAGGATTTTCAGGGTTTTCTGAAGATGTCTGGGTGTCCTGAAGCTTTTCCTCTGTGGAGGTCCCTTTAGTTTCTGAGGCAGGATCACAGTTTTCTACCTTACATTCAGCTGGGTGTTCTGAAGACACCACCAACGTATCTGGTGGAGTCATTCTTTCTGGTGAACTAGAGTCTTCTGAAATGTTTAAAGGGGTAGGCGGTAGCTCCTTGTGCGTTCGTGGAGGCTTTTCTGTTATTTCTGACAGTTTTACTGAGTTATAGCAAAGTTTTGTATATTCACTACCTAGCCTTTGACATAATTCATTAATAATAACATCACAGTCTCCAAGAAGCTCCACGTCAAAGTGTAGATGAGGCAAAGGTTCCCTATTAATTAAGATCTGAGGCACTTCATGGGGGATGGAACCTACATACAGAAAAGAGAACTTGAAGGTAGTCGCTTCAGTTTCACTTTCAGCAGGCATCTACTTAGAAAGTTTGATTCCTCAGACTTCTGTTCATACATTCATTTGCAACAAGACCAAAGCAGACAGATCAGGAAGAAAACAAGCGAGTCTCCAGCTTACCAGCAGCGCTTTGAAGCCCCGTGTCTACTCTAGCCTAGCTAGACTTTTTTTCCCATTTTCTACAGTAAAAAGTGTTCCCCTACTGCATCACCGAGAAACACATGCATGGAAATACTGACTGCAGCAGTGTTTGGTCAAGCATTAAAGAGATTATTAAAATTAGTACTATAATCTTGTGGAAGAACTGTGTTGATTTTGTGCATTCATTTTGTGCACGTGAAGAATATAGTGCAGGTAAACTACATCCCATTAATGAGGTCAAAATATTTCTAGGTACAATCTAAACTGTACAGGGTTGCTCAACCCATCTCTTGACATTTAAGCTTCTCAAACCCCCCAGTTTGGTAACCTAGCACTGATTCCTCAGATAACCAACTCATGCGATCCAGTTCTAGTTTGGTTTGTGTAGTGGATCCTAACTTTCCAGTCCTTACGCGTTTCCCATCAGCCGTGACACCGGGCTCTGCCTCTGGTACAGTGAAGAGGATGTTCTTACGAAGGCTGTGGATGCTGTTCCCAGTTAACAGCAAATGCTAAGCACATCCTGCTCAGGCTCACACGTGAGGAGAATTTCTTTAGTACCTAGAAGTCTTGCACTTAGTAGGCAAATAAATCACGTGTCATGGTATTATCTCAGCTTTCCTAAAGGGCATTTTTCTACAATGTAGGTTAGCAGAGATGTTTTTCTGTATCACTTTGGAAAGCTAAGGGCCCAGATGGTCACACACTATGTAATGCATGCTGTGTGTCGTTTAGTATTAAGTACTGACTTGAAAATAAGCTACAACTCAGACACCTGATGTACTTGATCTGATTTTTTGCTCCTACTTTTATCTTTCAAAGACAATTCCTTTCTCAATCTTTTGAGTCACTCTGAAAGCATATTGCAAGCAGGCAGAGAAATTAATCTCAGAACAAAGTCATTCAAGCTTTAGGAGAGTAGTTTTTCAGATTGTCATTTAATTACCTTGAGATCTGCCTAGAGTGTAGAAAAAGCAGTTAGAATTTTTACTTTCTCTCTTTTGCATTTCAGGTTTACATAGGCATTCAGTTTTCATCTTAGAAAACCAGATGCTTAGCCTAGCTTCTTCACTGAACCAAGCCAACAGTATTTCCTAGAGCTCTTAATTGAGAATTTAACTTTGATCCAAATTTTTGGAATAAAATATCACCAGAGAGAGTCACTTACTTGGAATCAGCGCTACTGGTCTTACTTTCAGCGAAGACCCAATGACAATAAGGAGATCAACTTCATTTTTGTCGTACTTCATGGCGCGATGGAACTGCTCAGGTAAGTTCTCTCCAAAGAACACTATGTCTGGCTTCATGATAGCAAGTGGTTCATCAGGTGGACATCTGGGACACCTTGGTACAACCTGCATTAGAATAGCTTCTGTTACTACAATTCGAGGCTGTGCCCCTGAAAACCTCAGATTTTGGCAATTCACAGTGACTTATTTCAGCAAAAGACAAGGAAGTTTCAGTGGTATTTCCTCATTTCATTTTTCTGCCTGCAGTGACTGCACACAAATAAAACTACAGCAGGAGTCCCCTTAAGTCAAATGGGAGAAACCACACAAATCTACAGCACAGTTCTTATCTGACAGCTAAGCCAAAGTCCAAAAGTCATGCTAGGCAGCAATGGGTAATTACGTCCTATTTGATAGGAATATATTTTTCTGGTTTAATCAGAGCAAAAATTTAGATTTCACTGTCAAGTTTCCATTATAGGATCTGATATAAACCACTTCCTAATAGAGAGTATATTGTACAGCTTTACCTCTCTACTTTCTCCTCTCCTCCAAAGGGTAGGTGTGTCATACACATAAAGCAATGTGGCACTGAAGCAGGTGACTAGCAAAAAGCATACAGGACAAGAACATAGGAAAGAACTTTTGTTTGGTCTCCATTTTAAACTTTTCCAATTCCTCCAAAAACAGAGCAGAATCCTCATCCACTAAAAAATGTGGACATAAGTTACGTTTGTGGAGAAGTAGGCTCCTTGCTGAAACCAGAGGATTTTCTGGTCTATGGGACCTCTTTCAACTCTTTCTTGAGACTTTTTCAGAGATTAAAAGCAAGAAGATGAGCAATGTGAGTACGTACAGACAAGACTTCAATTACTACTGAGCAATTTTTCTTTCAAATAGTTTAAGTCTTCTCAGCTGTAGTGTTACAATGATACCCCAGAATAAATCTAAGGAGCTAAATGTAACTGCAATCCCATAGCAGCCATCACAAGCAAATTAGAGCTATGTATAGGTGTAAAGAGATGTATTATGGTAATAGGAAAATGTATGAAAACTAACATTTAAATGCATAACAAGTCCCTCTTGTACACAGAATATATGCAGAAAAAGTAATACAGAACTTGGAAAGTTTAAATCAGAGAATTAGTTTATGGATGCCTGCAGTAGGACAAAATGCTTTCCATGTGAAAAAACATCACAAGTAAAAGGCTTTCCTCTAGTATCAAAAGACCTTTCCCCATTGAAGTCTTCAAACAAAGAATCCAGTCCTTCTTTGAAGAAAACATTGTGGGAGGGATGCGTAAGAAGCAATATGGCACAAGAACGAGGAATTGGTATGGAAGAAACCTTCACCGCATACCCAAGCTGGTAACCCCACGCTAAAGGGAAACCAATTAAATTCCCCGAAAAGGAGCAGATGGGTAGAATGAATCTTGAATTTTTTCCTCTGATCTTTACATATTAGAAAGAGAGCTCATAACACACAAACAGGTTAAACTTTTCTGAAGCTTTTTACCCTGCTGCCTCTTTGCACTGCCTTTTACCCTGCTGCCTTTGCAGTTTCAGTTGGAAGCTTAAGGAGGGAAAATAATTTGCTCTGTATTAGGAGGAAGATGAAATGAAGACCTCTGATTTTAAGAGACCAAGTAATATTAACTCTGCTTCCATCATTTCTCACAGAAGTCCAATGACTTGTGACTTAATGGATCTCTGTAGAGCAACTGATGTCCCTATCCAAATCATTTGAGTCACTATAACGGGCCCATAAATGTGTTTCAACACTACACTACTCACCAGCTCTGCTAATCCTCAGAAAGGTCGTCAGTAAGGGGGAAGATCTATTCCAAGAGCTGAAATTGATACCAAGAAGTTAAAGCTAGATAATTGGCCACTCAATTGCTTAGGGTCCTCTTTCCCTCCAGAAGTAGCACTCCCCCCAGACCCCACCACCTCTGCTGATGTATGAAAGACAAGTGGAATTTCTCATTGACTCTTGATGTTCCACATCTCAAAATCAAGATTAGTAAAGATTACGTTGGTTTAAGAATATTCAAGAACTGGTGCACATTTTCCATTTCTTGGGCCTTTTCTTCCTAACTCTGAGACCCTTTCACCGTTTCTTGAAGCTGCCTAAAATAGTCAAAAGTAAAGTAAAAGCACTATTTTTGGAAGTGACTGACAATTCTCTTACTCAGAAGTTCCATCCGTGTGATTGATAACTGCTGCTGCTTCTCATCTAGGAAGGATGGTTGTGTACAGCAACCAAGAGAAAGAACTGGCAAAGGAATGAAGAGCAGCAACAAGAAATTGGTAGTTTTCTAAACAGATTATCTCAAATAATTCTCATTCTATAAAATGTTGAAAGGAAATCCTGGCGGAAAGATGCTGGATACACTCAGTTCCTTTAGAAGCACTTAAAATCATCAGGGGATGGACCAGAGCAAAGAAAAGGGAGTATTTTTAGGGGAAACTAAGGAGCTGCAGCCATGTCTACCTGAACTTTCAAACAGTGGAGGACAGCAGATACTAGAAACTGGACTGTCTATTCAGACCCAGGTACCAGAACCATTTTTGTGAAAGAGTACTTGTTAGAGAACAAAGCTGTTGAAATGGACAGTGCTTTGTTTCATAAATACAGAAAAGGTTTCTTTTGATATCTAAGGAACCAAATTCTATATTCTGAAGGGACAACAGAAAAAAGAAAGAAACTGTAGCACTGGTTTGGGAAATGCAGACTACAGAATAAAGATAATGATGGCAAATAGAACGATTTTTTTTGGAGGCATAAGGGAGGAAGGTTATGTTTCTTTCAATAGTGCTATTTCTTGTTGTGTGAAGTTATACTGGGCAATAACTTTTTATTTTGCAGTGTAAAAATAATTCAGTATTACTAGACCCTGGGAAGATGCAGCTGGCAACAGTACTCTAAGATTAGGGCTGAGATTGAGCGTAAAAAGCTCCTTCAGTCCCATCTCAGGAGTAAGAACCCTTTTTGTTCTCATTATTCACAAGTATTGCTGCAGGCTTCTCTGCACTTCCCCCCTCCATTACTGACCACCATCAGGGCAGAAGTTTGATTCAGAATATGAACATACGATGATTAAAGTGTTGCTAGGAAAAGGAGTCCTGACCAGTAAGTCAATCAAACCAGAAAATTACAGAATGCTTCAGAATGCTTGTTTAGAAGGAAAAAACCCTAACATCCAACCAGCTGGCTTTGAAGGTAAAGGAGCAGCAAACATCTGTAAGATAAAAACTTCTCAAAAACAGTATTCTTAATAGCAAAGTAAACCAGATTTAACATTCAGTATTTCTGTGTTACAAAGCTTCAGGCTTATGAGGTTCACATTTCATTGAGTTGCATTTCAAATGTAATTCTTGAAAGATTTACATCCCTTCCATGTTTCTCATCTAAAATTGCAACTGTGGACTCTAATCATTTATCAAAAAACACATGAACCTGCAGAAAGAGAGTCCTCTTCAATTGGTATAAACAAGTTCCTTTTGATCAGAGAATCATCATCTCTGTTCCTGCAGAAGAAGAGCAAAGAGGGTCTTGCCAAGCCAAAGGTCCATCTGCTCTGACAAAGCAGAACTAACTCCTGCCTTGGCCCCGGGGCACCTCGCACCCAGGCATGGGCAGTTTGGAATATGGATAGAAAGCACATGCCAAACACCTCATTTGATCCTCCTCCTTGCTCAGAGGCTGCTCTGCAGTTCACAATTTCTCCATGCATCATCTACTGCTTATGCGTATTTTTAACACAGGTAAATGCTCAAGGAGTAACCAATGTTACAAATAGCTAAGAATGCTTTCTCAGTGTGACTGTGAGTTCAGATTAACTTAACACAGGTATAAATCCAACTTTCTACTTACCATTTTAACCACTACTTTTCTTGGAGGTGCCATTAAAAATGGACTCTTATGGTGTTGTTCTGCTTTTTCCCACTACCTAGTTTTTGCAGTACAGTATTTGAATATACTTTTAAATACTGGACAAAATGCTAAAATACAGAAACGCACTTTTATGAAATACATGCAAAGACATGTATATGCTTTTAAAAGCAGATCTTTTAAGAAATCCAGGGGTGTTGGTTTGGATTTTTTTGAGAGTTACTTATTAGAAAGTTGGAGTGAGTTAAATTTTTACCTGATTGAAAATATCTCCTCGAACAACTTCGCAATCAACTTTGTATTTACAGATCAGGCAGGAAGCTGTTGCAAAGGAACCTGAGGGGAAAAACCCATATGGTAGAAATAAGGATATTCAGATTTGGTCTTTTTGCCCGGGCTGTTTTAACACACAGGCTGTTACATTGCAGTGCTATAAAAATCAGTCATTTAAAAGTAATTTAAAATTAAGATACTTGTAGTACTAAAAGTAGTTCTTCTAGATGTTAGTTGGCAGAAACCTTGTTTTAAGAGTAGGATATACCACATGCATGTCAACACAAATTATACTGTGTCCTCTCACTCCCCCAGCCTGGGCAAGCACATACAAGGAGGAGAGAACAGAACCTTCCCTCTTCCTCTTTACACAACTAACAGTAGTACCGACAGCTCTGCAAACAGCAGTGGCAGAACGTGGACCCACACGAACTCAAGAAACTGTAGTTAACAAAGGCCAAATGCATGACACAACAAGTGCAAATGGAAACTGGTGATAGATTTGGGTTATTCCACAGGTAGGATTCTACTGTGTGCTGTCTGCTCACCATGACAGAACACCATGCTTGCTCTGTTTGAATAAAGAAAATTGACAAATCTGGAACTGAACTAAGCTTTGTAGGTAAGGATGCCGAGTGAGTGTGGTCCCTGGAACAGGTGGAATCAGACAGGCTTTACGAACATGCAAACACTGCTTTTAAGCGATTTATTTGCCAGAAGTTTACTAAATAGTTCAAACGTGCACTTTAAGAACTAATTTTCTGCATCCTTTCCTTAAAAATTGATCCTTGGCCTTTTAGCTTGACATTTGCAAGTCCTCAGAAATGGAAAGCATATCAAGCAACTAATTAAGAGATTCCACTTAATTTGGTATCATAATTACAGAACGTGTATGACACCGAAGGCGTAACAAGATGATCTTCAGCTCAACTGAACTGAACTGGTGATTAATCCACAATATTTTATACATGAGACAAAGTCACTGAAGTGTTGGGGTATTTTAAGATTTCAGTGGAATATATTCTAAATAATCAGGTAACAGCCAAACTATTTCATTAATAATGAGAGGGACCTATGAAAAGACTGATTTCCACACTGCATTCTCATACATTAATATACAGAAGCACCAAATACATTTTAAAAGTTAAGGTCTAAGCTTGTGTGAACAGGGTGTGGATCTTCACTGATACACACAGACCACCACTTATCAAGTGTGATTTCTGAAAGAAGTATTTCCACTTGAAACACTTCTGATTTAAATACTTAGGCTACCTAAAAAAAAAAGTCAACATTTTAAAAGCAAAGGATTTGTTGCCAAGAGACACTAATTCAAGGAAAAAAAATTAATTCCAATAGTGATTACCTTGTCACATACAGCAGTAAAAAATCATTCCTACCCATAAAATAAGAAAAATGAAACTAAAAGCACTAACCATGACACTGTATTATCCTTTGGATTCCTGCAACCTGTTCCAACGTGTCTATGTTCTGAGTATAGTTGCGAAGTAGTTTTCCTTCTTTATCCATCAAAGCTATGAACTTGTGACAGAGAGATGGCTGGAATTGTCCTGGATAGATTTCCTAGGGAATTCAGAAGTACATTAGAAAGTATAAACGGATATGCATCTTTATTCCAACTGCAGCAATTCACACATAGCAAAATATTATCAGTAATCATTATGTCAGCAGCGAATGTTGTCACTCCCTTTGTATTTCGTCATTTCTCTCAGATCCAACTCTTCTTTCCACAGCTGAGCTTCCAATTCAGATGTCAGGATGACTTGCTCCATGCAAAGTTAGTATTTTGTTCTTCACTCAGCATAAAAATAGGATTTTGGTCTCTTTTTTTGGTTTTGAGAATTATGAAATAAGAAAGCTTTTTTCCTCTGTATCAAGTAACCTCAATATTTGTTATTAGAGTCATGTATGGTTTAATTGCAGTCAAACAAAAATTTCATGAGGAATTTGGATTCTGGTCTTTTGGTTTGAGATAAGCAGTTTTTATTCCTCAGCATTATCAGCTGTTCCTAGGAGACCGAAGTCCAGAAAGTGGAATGGCATTGGATATAAGGGGGAAGACAGGTGGTACTCAGACCAGCTTTGCCAAATTAGCTGGTTACAATAGTCATCAAAACCATATGGCTTAGCAGAGCAATTCCACTGTGCCTGATAAATGCTTCACCTATCCATTAGATCGAGGGGAGGGGAGTGTATCTAAAGAGCATATGGATAAAAAACGTAGGCACTTTTGTGGAATGGTCTGATGGCTGTTCACAGTGAACAAGGAGCCTGCCAAAAGGAACAATTAAATGTGGGCACCCAGCCGAAAGATTCACACTAGGAACCTCTGTCTAGAGCTGACCACCCCGGGTGGTACCTCTGGTTGCTGTGTGACAGAGGACATCAGCAGCACCACCACTCTGCTGCTCAGGAGCAATTATTCAGGGGAGGAACTTCAATTCCAACCCTCTGCTCTCCAGTCACTCACTTGCCACTGAACAGCAAATGCGCTGGAGTCTCACCTCAAAGTGAGGCTTTTTTACAGAAAAGCACAGGAATCACTGGCCAAAAGAAAGTCAGCAAGAAGGAGGCTTCTGCCTGCCTTTACCAGTAGATACTTAAAGCTGAACCAAAAGTTCTAGCACAGCAGGAAACTGCTAAATTAATCTTTGTGACAGCTCTGCCTTCAGCTACCATATAGCATAACTGCTAACGAGCAAAAAAGATTTTTGAAAGCATTTGGTTTTCCTCAAAATAGTTCAAGTTACTCAAAATTCTGAAGCTACATGGGTCTTCAAACTGCAGCAATGATTGCTCATAGTGCTATTACCTAGATCACGACTAGGCTATTACACAATAATAATCTGGTACTCATGTGGTCCTAACAGCTTTCAGATCTTAGTCTGAAGAATCAAGACATGTTCTGCCACTAAGCTCTGCAAATTTATTTGCCCAGTATGTTCCTAGAAGTAAAGGAAATTGAGATTTCGTGGAATAAGGAATCAATATTCTAGCTGAGCTGATGGACAGAAAAGGAGGAGGGGAAATTTAGTAAAACAGTATCAGCCAAATTGGATTTGGACTACTCTGGTAAAAGCTGCATATAGAAAGGCTTCAAGTAAGTTGCTTTTTTTGTTTGTTTGCTGTGGTTTGGTTTTCTTGATTGTTTTTTATTTAATACTGAAAAATAAGGAACTAAGTATACTAATGAGCATCAAAATATGTTTGTATCTGGATAGGAGGCTTTCAGAGAAAGCCAAACAGCTGACAAATGCATTGATATTTCTTTTCCAATATTTATAACGTAATAGAGCAGTAGTATCAATTGTGAGCAAAAAGAAGAAAGAGTGAGCACAACTAGTAGTGGCTGATTTTTACAAGTCCTTACTGGTCCTGTAGTCATTCTTATATTTTGGTTTTGATTATTTTGCCCTGAGGAAATTCCAGACTAAATGCAATTATTTTTTGTTGTTTCTACATATGTCTACAGCTTCTACAATTTCTTCTTGTTTGAGCTGTACTCTCAGACTTCTAAACTGTTTAGTATCACTAACATCTTTCCAAAAACTGCTGCGTTCTGCCTTTTAAGCAAACACAGTCCCTGCAAAAAGGCTTTAATTCTCTAAGATGTAGAGATCCTTGTGACAACTATATCAAAACCTGAAACAAGAACAAACTTATTAGTGCATGAAACTGCTTTAGTCCTCTTTACTGTAAATACAGTGATAAAATATGAATGTATTGTATGACACTGAAGAGCATACCACAGTGCATCAAATTAAAGTGTAGCTTTCCACATTACTCATGTGCTAGCCAAAAGTTTCTCACATTCTTTCATTTCTCAGAGCAAGTAAGAGCAGCTAAGATTATTGAGGTCTGATCAAGTAACTACAAGTTTTTATTTATCCTCCCCGAAATTAAGAGACACTGTCTAGAATGGTTGTATATATGATGAACTTATAACAGGAACAGTAAAAATAAGCTAAAAAAAAAAAGAGAGACTGTTGCTAAATATTTCTAATGAGATTAATATGTGGTTGCATACAATGACTGTAACCCTGAGGATATAAAATTGATACACTGCAAAGACCTGCCAAGGAGCGAGTTATTCTGCCACTGAATGAGGTCTCTCATTCAAGTAAATTCAATATATTAACATAATTTTTTTATCTTGTTTAAAAAAAAAAAAAAAAGACACCAGTCTGTTAACAGAGTAGTTCTGTATCTGATTTATGCATTTTAATATTGTTGTCTCTCTTTACTGACCAAGATGAGAACTGTTGGAAAAGCATACCTTTGCAAACTTAAAAAATGGCCTGGGATCCTTTCTGAAGTATTCTATGTCAAACATTGCTTGAGGATCTGGAAGGTCTGGGAAGTCTACAGCAAGGCGTGCATAGATGCCATCTCTTGATCTAAAGTCAGGTATTCCACAAGACACAGACACCTGAAATACATTTTTGCAATGTGAAATAAGCAAAACTACATATTCTGTTATAAAGAGTTGCTATGCTACAAACTATTTGGGAAACCATGTTTCTGTATGCTCACAGTCCTCAGAGACATTCAGAACAAAACCAGTCTGGGTTCTCTGTACTTACTTTTTTTCCCTTTTTTTTTTTTTTTTTGGACCAGTATAACAGTTCCCAAATCACAAGCAATAGAAACAGCACAGAAAGAGTTTTGACAACTGGACAAAAAAAACCCTTTAGTAATAGGATGCCAGAACTTACTTTTACTACTGGAGGCTTTGTAAGAATTGAACAAAAATTGAAAATACCGTTGCATTAAATTTGATTGGTAAGTGTTCACTGATCTGCCAGCTTAGGCTTGGACAAGGTGTTTATTTTTTTTTTACATGCTAATACAATAACAGATTCTCACTTTTGATTAATAACCCCCTTCTGATAAACTAACTTTGTTTATCAAAGCATTGTAGTAGTCAATAAAGACT
Organism: Aegotheles bennettii; assembly: GCA_013398125.1. Taxonomy (NCBI): domain Eukaryota; kingdom Metazoa; phylum Chordata; class Aves; order Caprimulgiformes; family Aegothelidae; genus Aegotheles; species Aegotheles bennettii. The sequence continues at coordinate 300,876 of VZRW01009867.1, read as the reverse complement.
AAAGTTTATTGTCTCAGACTACGCCAAAATGCAGAGCAAGACTGGGTAACAGAAGTAGCAGTGCTTTTCTGGCCAGTTGATTTGAATTACTCATTTTTACTGAGTGGTGTCACACCCTCTGAGTACAACAACAGAAGTAAAAAATGACCAACTTTGTATCATGGTCTGGGTACACAGGTATAAAGTTGCAAATGTGCAACAGTCTAACAATGTCCTTTAATAAAGGAGTGAGTAATCTTATTACAGCGGCACATTAGCAGTAAAATTCAGTCTACTGAAATCTAATCAAACTGTCCTTACAATCCTCCCCCCCGACCCTTTTCTTTTTCTTTTCAAGTCTGAACCTTCTAGTCCCTCTAGCTCCATCAGGTATTTTAAAAGAGCCACTGACATTTTGTTTAAAAAATCATTACCTGTGTTTCAAATGAGAAAATTACTAGGATAGAAAAATGTTCTGGAACAGCCAGATGTGATCATATTCCATAACTATTTTGCAAGGAAGCAACTGTGTAGGTGTTTATATGTTTAAGAATAATTTCTTATAAGAAGAGAGATCTTTTAATTTCCAACTTAAGCTCCAGTCTTGCAGTGTGCATCCTTCTAGCAGACAGCTGTGCCTCCTCTTCCCATCTAGCACAGTTATTTGATTACAAATGTTGCCAGGGTGCTGTAAAGCACTGGACAGGCGTTTAACCAACTGTCTATATACTCTCTCACTGTCATTGCAGCAATACATACCCCAGCTCCAGTCAGGACCATTATTTTTTTGCATTCTTGTAAAAGTTTCACAGCATCATCTATAGTATTAATATCTTTTCGTTTTTTCCTTTTTGGTGGTTCTGAAAGAATGTTTATAACGATTTGCCACAGTGTCATATCATCCAGTTCAGGTGGAGGGATTGTTTCTGGTAGCAGGTCTTTCAGAATTGTCCGTGGGTCTGTACCTAACATGAGATGCTGCTGAACAAAAGTGTAGGGACCTAAGAAAATTTTAAAAATATAAATATTTTCAATTAAGTATTCCATATGATGATCATCATCCCATCCCTCACTACTATGATTTTATTAATCCAATTTAATGCTTTGTTCATCAAAACCCCTGTACGTTTTGGTCTACATTCTGAAGTGACAGTACAGCTCGGATTTTTACTTATTTATTATTATTTTATGTTAACCCATGAAGGGTTTCATAGAAAGTTAGTTGAGGTAGAAATCCCCGTTCATGGCAAACTTGATGGCTCTTAGAGGTGCACTTATTTAGCAATAAGACTTTTACCATGTATCTCAATTTTATGGCCTCATTTGTATTTTTCCAACATTTTGTAAGGTATTTACAGTAGTAAGTTAGAGAGACAACACACACACATACACTTTCTAGTGGTATTATAAAACAGCAATCTAAAGAGACAAACAGGGCCCATCAATCAATGGATTTTTGTTCTTTTAGTCATCTAACACTAGTGATTTCAGAGCTGACCTCCTAAAGCCATCAAATCCATCTTCCCAGAAACACTCCAGAATAGAGCAGTAGAAGAAAAATAGATAAATGTTAAGAAGCTAAACTAAGAGGACTCAAATTGCTATCACTAAGGCTAGTTACAATACATATAAAGAAAACAATTAACTGTCATATGTATTTATCCAAAAGGTACCAGCAGTGATCCTGCAATGAGGAATTACCAAAGACAACACATGGGCAGATTTTAAGTGGAATCTTGTATCGTCATAATGCGTTTCCTGCCTGCTATTCTCATCAACAGTGGCAAAATGAACACTATGGTATCATCATGCCTGTGTAAGTAAGACAAAGACCTCAAATTCCAACCCCCCCGTGCCGTGGAAGCCCCTGTCCCATGCAAGTCACCAGTGACTTTAGCAGTTATCTTGCCTCTGTGTGAGGCAAGAACCTTCTGCTGAGTTCCCAGCTGCCACGCTTAACATATCTGCTGGTAATATGCAATATATATGCAGACTAATAATTCCCAACCTGATGTAACAATTAAGACAGCGAGCCCTACGGATTGGCTAAAACCATTCGAGAATTATCATCTTGTTCCTTAAAGAATTAATACTAAGCAGTTAGGCTAGAAATGTGCCGTAAGTCTGTTCAATTTAGTGAGTCTGTGTGTATGCTTTTAATATGGATCACATCAAGATTTCTACACAAAAGAGACTTTGACAATTTTAATCAAAATACAGCAAGTTTGAAGAGGTTCATTTCTGCACTCCTTAAATAACATACAGGATACAGCCAACAACCCTAAGCTGCTCAAAGCAGCAAATGCCAATTTTTTTGCAACAGAAGAATTCATTTGAAGACTGGGAAGGATTAAGTAACTGTTCAAAGGCAAACAGCATCTAAGAACATTATACAGGCTTCTACCTATACGTGGTCTTGGGGTCCAATCGCTAGAACTTGCATGTGAGGCTCTGTCATCTTCATCACTGTCACAGGAGTGGAAACCATTGGCTATGATTTCATCACTGAAAAGGAAGTTATCTGCAAGACAGTACAACAACAACAGATTACACTTGAGCCAAATGGCACAGACACAGATTTAAGTACAAGACAAAACCTAAAACTGTATGGTTTTGCAGTTGATTGCAATGAATTACAAATAGGCAGTTTCATCACTTAAGACACAGAAAATTTCTACCTTTTTTGAGTTATAGATATGCTCTCAAGCCTTTGGTAGATTTACTGCAGGATTTGCTATCCTAACACTGGGCTTCTGTGGGATGGACATTGACCGTAGTGGAATTTTCATTCTATAAAGCGTTAGGCATTAAGGATTTTGCATCTTGAAAAAAATTCCAATGTTTAGAAGTCCAATTAAAAACTCCTCTTACAATTCTCACTTCATTCTGTTTACTGAGAAACTGGGTAAAATGAGAAGGCATCACCATTTATAGACCAATCTTTGACTAGATTTTAAGAGCACACCACCTCACAAGAAACACACAAATACACACTTGGATGCAGTCACCGAATGCTGTTAGGCTGTCACCTCGCAGCTGAGCTGCAGTAGGTGACTGCAGGCACACTTTTATCATATTTCAGTTATGACCTTGAACCACCTTCACTAAGTTTATCTCATCCGTTTTACCCTGCAGCTGGGTTTGGCTGAGAGTACCACAGAGTTACTTCATCTCAGCTCATGGCCTCGAGCCAGAGTAACTCAATCTGTATCTGGATGAAGGAGTCCAAAGAAGAACGAGATGCTTGTCTTACAGCGTGCATTGCCAAGCTAGGGCTTAAGGGGAAAGCTAAATTTTAACCCAAGCAGCTTATTAGAATATAGACTACTACATTTTTTATTGGCTTTTTAATTAGCAATGGACACAGCAACTGTAGCTAAATTTGTTGAAAATCCAAGACTATGAACAAAGGAGAACAAGTTTCAGTCACGCTCTCTAAAGCAAAGAATCACTTTAATTGTTTTCAATCTCTATTTGCATGAACCCTTACAATATTTTAGCTAGGTTACTTCATTTTACTCTTAAATAAAGACCACCACAAAACACCATCATTTTTTATTCAGAGATTGTGTTGCCCTGCTCTTCCCCTTGTGGGCACAAGTACTTTATTCCAAGTAGAATGGAAAGACAGGAATTTGCTTTCTTTACTTGCTACCTTGTTCTTCTGAGACCACAGGCGCTCTTCTGACATCGCTATTTCTTATTATGAACCTACACACTTGCAGTGTGTCACATCCATCTCATTATGCATGAAGTCAGTGAATATATTATACAAAAGAAGACTATGTTATGAAGAAGAAAAGAGTTGATTAGCACACATCAGTAAGTGCCGAGTGCGAGTTTTATGAAAATGACCTCTATGCCTACTGGATAAGGAACCAAAGCTCAGGTTGTTCAAGACTCATCATACCCGGGTCACACCGCCTTGGATTTAAGAAACACTGTGGCGGGCAGCAGCAGGCTGTGGGAACAGTTTACATCCTAACACTCCCTCTGTACTCACTTGGTTCCTCAAAGGACCAAAGGGAACGCTTGCAGCACCGAGCGGTCCACAATAAAGCATGCCTGAGGATCTGAGTAACTTGGGCAAAAAGGCTTTGTGTAAGGCACTGATAAGAGATCATCAGCTTTACTCTTGTGCTGTTCCAACGAAGGTTTTAAATGCCAAGGCTGTCCCAAGCATCCCACACAGCTCTGCTCCCTTCGGAACAGCTTGGGCACAGCCAGAAATTCTCTGTCCTTTTACTATGTAGTTAAAGGTAAAATAACTGCATTCCAGGATGAAACATAAAGACTTTACTGGTGGAATGCAGCATCTCATACCTTTTAATTAGTCTTTCCAACACACTGCCTTAAAAACCCGAAGGAACAAAAGAACCCTTCCTCAGAACCGATCTGTTCCCGTACTGCAAGGCAAGGCACTCTCACACCGGCCCGCACAGAAACTTCTCACAAGATTACAGTTCAGGTTTGTGCTGCAGGCACCGACATCTTAACCAAGGCTGGAACTTGAAGTATTTAAAGAACCGGTCAAGACCGCTGCTCCTGCGCGTTCTGTGCAAGCTTCCAGGGAACAGAAACACGGTCACTATCGCGGCAGGACTGTGAGAGGGAGCAGGGCTGATGGTTTTCCATTTTAATGACTCCTTGTCAGCAAGATCAGCGATATCCGAGCGGGCAGCCGAGCCCATCTCCTTCTCCAGCCCGGGGACCCGCGGGCCCTGGCGAGGGCTGATCAGCGGGCACCGGTCGGGGTTCGCACGCCGGGTGCAGCCACTCGCTCGCACGGCCCCGGCGCGGCACAGAGCGCGGCGGTGTGCGGGGACCCCCGCTCAGCCCGGCCCG
>VZRW01009867.1:0-295244 GCA_013398125.1 Aegotheles bennettii | reverse complement strand
ACCCCCCGCCCGCGCGCATGCTCCTCGCGCCGCGGCGGTCTCCCGTCACGTGCCCCCGCGCGCAGCAGGGGCGGGCTGAGCTGAGGGCCCTGAGGGGCCGCCATGGGCCGGGGCTGCTCCTCGCTCCTGCGCGGCGTTCGCCCCCGGTGCGGAGGGGGAAGGAGCCCCGTGCCCGTGGAGCTCGGCTGTCCCCGTCTCTCCCCGCCCCGCGGCTCACCCCGCAGCGGGCTCCGCCGGGACGCTCCCGGCAAATGGCGGCCCCGGGGGGGCTTGGCGGGTCTGGGGGCTCCTCTGGGGCCGTTTGAGAGCCCCCGCCGCGCTTCAGCCGGGGAGCGCGTCCTGCCCGGGAGCCAGCGGCGTTCCCCGGCACAGGCGGAGCCCCGGAGCCGCACGGGCGCTCCTGTGCCGGTCAGGCAGCGGTGCCGGGAGGTTCGTGGCGGCTCCTGGTTCTCGGTTAGCACGGAACAAAGCCCTGGGGGCTGGCGGGCTCGCCGGGGCCGAGCTGTGGGCAGGGGGGCTCGGCCGTGGTGCCTGAGCCGGGCGGCGGGCAGGGCTGTTGGCTGCGGGGTCAGCCCCTCCCGGCAGCGGCTTGGGAAGGACGGCGCCCGCCCGGCGGGAAAGCGCCAGAGCTGGGTCCCGCTCCGGCGGCGCTCCCAGATCCATCCCGTCCCACATCCATCCCGTCCCACACCGGCGTGCCCGGGTGAGCTGGGCACCGACCTGTGGGCTCTGCACGGAGCTGCGGGAGCTGCATTGAGCTGTGGTTTTCCAGGGATTTCCTCGGTTACAGAAAGTGTGGATGCGATCACTGGTGGCCAGGCTCGGTGCGGAGCTGGGGCCGTCACTGGATGGTGGGTAAGGAGGTGCCAGGGGAGGACTCTCCTGGAGGCAGTGTCCCTGCCTGCCTGGAAGTCTCACCTGGATAGAGCTCGGCCACTTTCCCAGCGCTTCTGCCAACACAGAGTTTTGATCTAGACTTCATGGCTATGAATTTAAATATTGTTTAATGTTACCGCTTAACATCACAAACGATTTGCAGCGCAGTTTTAGTGCGTTCAATACAACTGAATCCCTGAGTTTAGTGGCAAGACCAAAGTTAGAATTACTCCCTTGCAGGCCTTGATAACAACAGCTTTTCAAAAACTTTGGGTTAAAACTGTTGATACGTGGGTTTTGGCTTCAAAATGGATTATTTTATACATAACTGACTGTTGGTGGTATATGTATTTGGGGGGGGGATTTTTTTTCTGGTTCCTTCAGGTATTAACAACCCCCAAAAGAGATGTACATGCTATTTCTCACACTGCCTATTTCTCAAAAGCAAGCTGTGAAGCAACCAGATGTGGACAGAATGTTTTTATTCTGTGCAAATTTGTCTGCAGGCATTCCTTTTCCTTACTGAAGCAGAGGCAAGATTCAGATTTCTTAAAAAGCCCGTGCAAGGTTGTTTTGGGAGCATGTAAAGGAGAGGTGTGACTTCAGTATTGTCACTTTTGCACTTATTTATGTGCAGACTGCATTCTGAGGAAGAAAATGTGTGAGTGATATAGGTGTATGATCTAAAGCTTTCTGTGAAGGATTGGTGAGGAAGCGATTGAAGGATCCCAAAGCTGACTCTAATATTGCAAGCATTTGTGCGTGTTAATGTTTTTGTTGCAGTGGTTACCCCTAAATCGGGAAGTCTGTTTGGTTGTGCTCTGGTCCCCTTCTATTTCTGCAACTCTCAGCCTGTGTGGGGACAAGGATGGGGCACGAAATGAAAAACTCATTTGAGTTATTGTGCCATGAACTTCTTGAAAGTGTGTACTCTGCCCTCAGAAAGTGAAACAACTAAAGCCAGTTGAAAAGAATTATTACTGGGAGTTTTGATGTATTTTATGGGAATAAATTAAAATAGAGATCTCCAGATCTTGCTGTTCTATTTAAAGGGCCACTTATGACTTTTTACAAGTTGACGGTAAACCTCCTGTTATACTGAACTAGAATTTGGTTTTGCTTTTGCTCTGAACATGCAAAATTGTTGGTAACGTGTTAGGAAGGAGTAGAAATGTGGTTTTTTTGTGGTTGGGTACGGAGAACAAATATGAGATTTCCTCACATTCAGTACTGTTTGTACCTTCTGAACAACACTAACCAAAACGTGTGTAGGCACATAGCTATGCCATTTCCTGCACCATGGTTCTCTTTCAAACAAGGTTTATGTCCTGAAGGCAATCTTTGTATGTTTTCCTGTATGTTACATACAGGTTCTCTTGCTGTCCTCTTTTTGATGGTGCTTTGCTCTGTGAGTTGTCCCACTGATGTCAGTAGGAGCAGTAGAAGACCGAGTTATTTTTCAGTATCAGTATTTTGTGTCCTCCACACACAAACCTTCACAGGACAGGGGGACACATGTAAGCGTGGTCGTTGCTGCAGTTTGGATCAAAGCACTTGATCTTTTATTCTGAACAGACGGGTACAGACGGGACCAAGGCCTCAGTGACCAAATTCCCTGTGAACAAGCAGCTTGCAAGTCTCAGGGTTTTGTCGCCTGAACCCAGCCCTTGGCCCTGCAGTTCACCGTGCAGCACAGCAATAGCCACTGACAGCTGGAGGGGAGAAGGTTAAAGAGCCTTCCCTTTCACCTTGCACAAACACAGAGAAATACTTGAACAAGAACGGTGCGTCACAGTGCTGTTGGAAAGAGGGACAGCTGTTTGTTTGTTATCCTCCCCCAAAGTACAATCTATCTAAATATTTACATGAGCTCTTGTTAAAAGGCTTTCTTTTCGTTCCTATACTTTTCTGGTTTATTATTAAGTTATGAATGAGGGAGAGGTTTGTAATTGCTAAATTTTCCACTTTGTTGAAAAAGTATATAGTTCTATTTAGTCAGAGAAATATGGTGGTAGTGTTTTCTAACAGATGTAAATGGTTTCACTGAGGCTCGTGCTTTGCTCTTCAGTATTATTGCTGCTGCTTTTAATGTGTTTTATGTATTTTATAAACTTAATAGGCTATCTGAATGTGCAGTAAAACAGGAAATTTCAGACAATACAGCCTTGAAGAAAGAAATGGAAGACTAATATTATGTGTGGGTTATTTCAGTAGATTATAGTTATAGATATAGTTAATAAAATAAAGCACTTGAAAATGCATGAATTATATATTCAGTATTTTATAAATGGTTCTGAATAGCCACTAGGTCCTTCAGTGATTCATACACCCGTGTTCTAGCCTTGGTCACACCCTATGTGTCTGTTCTGCGTAGCATTTCCTACTGGGTCACTGCATCTGAAATGCTATAAGTGTACAAGGCATCTATTTGTTAGTGTTGGTTTAAAGAATCAGCAATATTTAATGACATGGAATGTCTTGGATTACAAAACTCTTGCAGGGATGGGAAAAATGAACATCCTTAGGCTCCAGAGGAAAGACGTCAGCAAGTGGTTAGTATTGTACCTGAGATGTAATGTTTTCAAATCAGTAGATCCTAGGAAACGCTACAGTTAAACATGTTTATAGTCTTTGTTGGGCTAGGGCCTTCATCATTAATGACAGTTCAGAACTAAAGGTATTTCACTTCAGTGTAAAATGAGTTTTACAAGGAATGTGTTTTGCACAGAATACAGACCTTCAAGGCACAATTTGAAAGTAATTTAGCATGAGAAAGAGTTTCTAGGTAATTTGATAGCAGACAGTATTTCATGTTGTCTTTTTGTAATCTGAATTTTGTCAGACGTGCGACTGCTGTACAGGAGCTGTGGTATTGAAGAATAACGTGTGTGTACCCTTGGTAGCCTCCAAAGGGTAAAAATTCCCCCCTTTCTGTTGAAGTGACTGACAAAATTCTGAGAGGCTTTGGCAAGGTCAGTACTTCGTTCTCAGAAGTTTTCAGCCCTGTAACCATTTTTTTGGAAGTAATCCTTACTCTTTTCTATAGTTACCCATCTAATCCCCTTGCCAGAGACTCTGGCAAAAGTTGCAATTAAAAATGAAGCAGAAAATGTATTTTAGTATATGTAGGCTCAGGTGCAGGAAAGCCTTTAAGTATGTGCCTGATTTTAAGTGGCTCTATATGGGATGGCATGATCCAAATCTGAAACACAGCTAGAGTCCAGTTAGTATCCAGAACTGCCTGCTGTGCAGTGAGACCCAGAGTTTAATGCTGAAGTGACTTTGGCAACTACAGATCCCAGGGAGCATTGCCATCAGCAGGTTTGTGCAAGCGGATTGGCATCCTGCAGGGACCAATGGCAGGCAGAGAATTCAAGAAAATTCATGTGAGTCAGCTGCCAGTATTGAAAAGCACTGGAGAGAGCTGTGGAGCTGAGTGGAAACTGCCCGTTTCCCTGGGCTACTTTTAAAGCCTGTGTGAGCTTTGTATTGACATTGTGTTTTACACCCTCTGTGTCTCGGGGTGGAAAAGCCCGCTGGACTAGTCCGAATGGATGCAATTCTGAACTGCAGACCAGATGACTTGGAGGATTACTACAACTTGCTAGGATGCGATGAACTATCTACGGTAAGAGCCTTCCCCACCTCCCCTCCAGGTTAATGACGTTTTGAATGTGCTTGTCTGTCTCCGGGGGGGATTTGAAGTTGTTTATCTCTGCAGGCAGGGTTATCTGAGGTGCACTGTGAATCTTCTCTCTTGCCACTCTTATCTTTTAGTATCTCCCTTTGCAAAGCTGTTCTCTCATCTGTATACTGATGTTAAGATCCTAGAATAAGGCTTATATTAAATGTCTTATAAAACAGGATTGTATTGTAAATACAGCTGAAATAATGATTTATTCATTAGTTTAGTTCAACTACTTAGTGATATGGTTATGAGTCATGAGCCAACTGCATAAATTTGACAACATCCAAATAATATTTTGGAATATATTTCCATTTTTACAAGATAAAAAAAGCTCTCTATATGCAAATAATACAATGGATGTTCATAGCTGTAGGTTATTGGTAATGCTATTGAGTTTTCAGGGTTTATACACGTTTTAATTTTATAAAAACTGTATTTATTGGTTGGGAGGAAAACCAAAAACCTTTTTGTTCTTTGTCATTCATATTAATGTTTTTAAATGCTAATTTTAATGATGTTCAACTACTAGTTTTATTAATTCGTTTTGGTAGCAGTTACACACTTTAGGATGATATCCAGCTAAGCAATTGTTGGATGATTTGCAGCTAAAGCAAGTGTTCTTCCTAAAGATGTCCATATGACTTTTTTTGGATAGTCTGAGTTTTTTGGATAGTCTGAGTACACCAATATTTTTTAATCTAGCGGCTGGGACTAGGTTCTAATTTTGGGAAGGGAGTTTTGATTACTGTGCTGTAGTGAAGGATGTATTCAGTGTGGGTAAATGCTGTATGTTGCTCACTAAATTCAATCAGATGCTCTCATCTGTCCCAGTGGTGGGAAAATACCTCTGTCATTTCTGTCACTGAAAGCATACCATACTAGTAAGCATCTTCGATCTGTTATGGAAGGCAAATTAGATTTTCCTGAGACAACTCCTAAAAAGTCATCCCAGCAGAGGGCAGTGTTAAAGGTTTTATGTGGGCTTGTTTCGCAGATGCTATTTCTCTTTTTCTACCTCACACTAATTCCTTAAGGGCAGTTAATGAATAGTTCAAATACATATGATAATGCTTTTTCAGTTTGCTTAGAAATGCAGTTAAAAAGATGGAATAAATGCAAACAGGTCCTGCAAGATACTCTGTCAGGTATTCAGTGCTGAGAGAAACAGCAGGTGTTACTAGGTAATTTTTGACATGGGAGTAGGAACTGAGATCACAAGTTGATGTGATTGCCTTCCCTCAGGATGGTGCACACAACTACTTGGAACATTTCACAGAAATTTGAAGATTTATGAGTGTTTTGCAATCATATTGCTTTGTATATGCAGTCAAGTATTTGTAGCAGCACAAGCTTCTGTGTACCCTTAGGCACATACAGCACATTTCCAGCTGCAGAACTTTCACATAAGTTGCTGAATATTCTGGCCTTGCCCTGACCCAGTTAAATTCAAGCACGAATAGTCTCAGTTTCTACAGTTTTTCACTGTGCTCGAGTGAACACCCATGTTCATTCCTGGCTTCTTGTAGAATTGAGTTCATGGACACCCAGTTCATCTTCAGACTTGAAAGGAATGGGGGAGATTTAATCCACATCCTTCTTCCAAGAACTGTGTTATTCATATATAGTGGGTGTTGGATACCTTTCTTGGCAAAACATATCACTGAATATTTTATCTATATTACATATATTTTGTATAAACTTCATATGAACTTTTCTTTCTACTGATTTTTTTAAAACTGAAGACTTCAATGCTGCTGCTTCTACTACTACCTCTGCTACTGTACGTATTTTAACTTTGAAATTCCCTTTTATGTAACCAAGTTTTAGAGATGACAGCTAGCTATATAGTAACCAGTTTCAACAAGTTCTCTGCACAATGTTTCTATTTTTAAATGTCCTACTGCCTAGCAATATACCACCTGGCATCTGTCCCTCTGCAAGAAGTTCATGAGAAAAGCAAAAAGTGTAGAATTCTTAAAACATCACCGTAGACCACATTTTGTCCAGCATGTGACACCAAAATTTGTCCAGCTAGTTGAGTGAACTGTACTTTTATTCTAAAGAGAAAAGGTTATGACCCTTAATTCTGCAGTAAATAATTTAAATTTTACGTGGATATCGGGGTTTGAAGGATGAGGAATTTATATGAACAGCCTTTCTAGCATGGGAAAGAGTATTAGCTAATTGATATATTGAGGCAAATTGTTGTGAAACCTTAAGCTGTACTGGGAAGATACAAGGAAGTTTTGGCTCCTGAATTATATATAAGAAGCAAAATACTTTGAAAAATTGGAAAATTTGAAAATCTAAGCTGATGCCCACTATAAGATGTCTTTGCTTTTCCAGTGGTTGCCATACTTTATGGTACTATAAATTGTGTGGGAATTTGTAATTAACTAATGAACTAATACACGCCCATATTCTAATACTGATTACAAATTTATTCTATTCTAAGCCAACATTTTTGCACAGAAAATTGACTTGACGGGAAGAATGTGAATTGCTAGTTATCTGGCTTTGTGGTATCCAAAATGGAAAAGTCATGTGGCAGTGGCTAAATTTCCTATGAAGAGGATATGAGAAAGCCACCCAATCCCACAAACTGATCTTCAGCACTACAGAAGGTCTTTGCTTCCCGCAATGAGACTTTGTTAAGAGTTGATTAAACAAAGCAAAGAGCAGCTGAAGTGATGCATTTTGCCCATGTGGTCAAGTGTGGGGAAAGTGTTTTGCACACGTGGTCTTTCCACGTTTTTCTTAAAGCCAACTTGCCAGATTGTATGACTGAGCTTCACAAAAACAAGTATAAGGAAAATGAAATTAAATAAGCAGTGTCACCGACCGGTAGTTGTCACCGATTTTGCTTTACTAAAGCTTGTAGAAATGCATAGGAAAAAATATTCAAGCATTCTTTGTTGTTCCTCCCAACACCTTTCAGAAAGCAAATTTGAAAATCTTCTCTGTGTGTATGTATTTACTCATTTTAAGTCTTGACATTCTGTTTAGGTTGAACAAATTATTGCAGAATTTAAGATTAAAGCCCTTGAATGTCATCCTGACAAACATCCGGGAAACCCCAAAGCAGGTATGTATTCTTCCCTCTTTAAAAACAATCTGTTCTTTTTTTATATTGACATCACTAAGATACTAAATTCAGTCTTAAAGCCTTATTAAATACTATTTTCCCTAAATATGTTTTAATTGTCATGTATATTGAGCATATTGTCTTCAGATAACAAGCTTTAATGTTCTTTTCTAACACTTGCATACTCCTGGATGGTAGAGCAGAAGACGCTTGTTTGATTCCCTTCCTCCCCTCTCCCAGGACCTTTTTTTTTTTCTTTCTGTGGTAGAACATCTTTTAATCCAGATTTTTTTTATGGAGTGCATTTCTTTCTAGACCTATGAAGTTAGCTTGCTTCCACGCTCGGTGGCGTTGAAGTGAAGTGCCATACTTGCGTCAACTAGTTAATTTGCTTTCATGAACATCAGGAACACATTAAATGTCCATTAGTTTCTTTAAATTTAATTTAGTGACTGGAAATAAAGAGAAGCCAGCACCACATGAGTAGCCATCTGTTTGCAACTAACATTAACGTTTATGAAAGTGTGCAGTTCATCGTCCCTGTGACGGCTGGGCAGCACCTGAGTTGTTTGGAGACAGCCTTACCCATTCATAACCATGAGATAGCTCCAACCAGTGCTCACCTGTGTCTGAATAGTTTATATTCTTATCACAGAGGTTGTTCTGATCATAATTATGGCCCTCACAAAAAATGTGTTGTAGAATAATTAAATGTGCTTCTCTTTTTGGTTAATGCACAAAACTTTTCCTTGGGAGTCTTCCTATTAGTTTAACTATGAACTGAACACTATAGCATATCTGCTTGTGTGAGTTTGATCTCATCCACACCCTCCCCTGAGACAGCAGAGCTGAGAGCCTGACGTGTTAAATGAGAACTGCATGCCACGGCCTTGACCAGAGCTCCTAGCAGGGCTTGGCTTTCCTTACTGACATGCCATCCTAGCCTAATGTCAGGGAGGTGACAAGGGAGGGATGGGGGGGGGTTTATTAAAAGGTGAAATAGGTGGGGTTTTTCACTTTGAGATTCCCTGACAAGGAACCCCCTGAGATTTGGTGTTTGAAACACAATCTACCATCTGTTAACAATAACCTGATCACTAATATTTAATTTATTCTAAATGATAGCACAAGCACCAACAAAACCCATTGAATCGGCTTCCTGTGCAGAAAGCTCTGATTATTGCAGCAGGGAAACAAGAGCCTGTTCCAATGCCTGGTCCTGCTCTGTCTGCACCTCCACCCCCCCAAAGTAATTGAAACCAAGTAACTCAAAAAAGGAGGCCCAGTGCCAAATGTTGCAGCAGCTTGCTTCCTCAAGAAGGAATATTTTATGCTCCATTTACCTGAACGTGCTGCATTTCCTTTAAATGCGTTTTTACAGTACTGGTGAAAGTTTGGGGTTTTTTATTATTACACCAGCTTGAAGCTTAATAAAGTAATTAAGGTAGACTCTGTATTTGTTGAAAACTAGTGACACTAGAAAAAGGAAACCTGATAGAACTGCCCCCTCAACCTGTTGCCTGTTGTTTGATTTATTCTTACAACTTTGATTAGTGTTTGGGCTTAGTGTATTTCAAAAGACTTCTCTCTGATTTTTAAATTGGAATAAATTAATAATAATAATAGATCACTGTAACATAGGTGACTCATAGGTAGTTTCTAAATCTTTATAACCCTTCTAATAAGCAGTAACATGCAGCTGCATCCCTAGTAACCATTTAATGAAAAATTATCCTGTGGGGTAAAATAAGGGTTCTTGTTCATGCAGTCTGGTATTTAAGATAACATTTCTGTGTATGTAGAAAACAACACCTAATGAAATGCATAATTTAGTCAATTAGGACTGTGTTTAGATCCCTCTTCTTGCTTGTCAATTTTTGCTTGTGTTTTTTTTCCCCACTGATGTTTTCTAGGTGCTGTGCTTCCTTGCTGCCGTGGATGTGTGTCCCATCTAAGCACTATTATTACTCTACTTTAATTTCCCTTTTAAGGTTGTTCACAGAGGGCAACTTTTGCCTTTTGCCTGCTGTACTCTGTACATTTTCTGAACTTTAAATTTAGGAGATTTTGAAGCCAGCAGACAAACAAGTACTTTAGTCCTCATTTGAAAAGGATGTTGGTTGTCCACCGAGGGTGCCGTGATCCTAAAGCTGGCTAGAGCTGTGCAGAGCTGTAAGCAGGACAACCACACGCCTTTCTCACTCGGCTCTCCCTCTGTCACCTGAGCCATTGTTGGGAGCTCCCTGTTCACACCTGAATTAATGTCCTTGGAAACAAATATTAGCTTTGGTATCTTTTTGGTTTGTGTTCTAGTGGAGAATTTCCAGAAGCTGCAGCAAGCTAAGGAGATTCTTACTAATGAAGAGAGTCGAGCGCGATACGATTACTGGCGACAAAGCAAAATTACCATTCCGTTCCAGCAGTGGGAGGCCTTGAGCAGTTCAGTCAAAACGGTTGGTGTTGTCTTAAGTTTGGTCCTTCAGGAGCAGGTGGAGGTTTCCAGAGAAAACACTGCAGTGAGTGAGGGGACAAGTTACAACACTTCTGCAGTGGTGGGTTTTGGTGATAGGAGTAGTGCAGAGATTCCTCCGCTGGGGAAGTTAAGGAAATTTTTTAAAAAATGAAAGGATATATATATAGGAGCTCATTCATAGAAGGGTTTTAGGTTAGTAGTTTTACAGTGAGTTTATCAAGTTGCTGGTTTTATGTGTATTATAAGAAGTTTAGCTTAAGGGCTATTTTCAAATGCTTTGGCACGCTTTGCTTTTGTAGGAACCTTTTATTTATTTTCAAAGCTAGGACCTTGGTATATTATATTCTCCTATTGGTATATTGCTTATCAGGTAGGTTTTCATGCTATTTGATTAAATAAAGAGCTAGAAGGTAGGTTCCTTAGAACCCTGGGCTTCGCACAGGGGAGGGGATGGGGCTCAGTCTTTGGAGGGGCCCTGCTAGGCTAGTGGGGTGATTTGTGGCAGAGGCAGAGGTTCTGGAAGTTGTTTCCCTCCTAATTTTGCTAGTGAGATAATTTGATAATGTGTTCCTAGTAGATCCTAATTCCATAAAGTTTGATGATTTTTTTTCAGCCTTACAAGGGTGAATGATAGTTACTGGTCAGATATTAAGGTAGGTGAATAAATGGCCAGTTCTGCCTGCCCCAATTCTACTTATGAGAGAAGTCTGAGAGCATCTTCAACTAAAGCACTATGAGCTTAAATGTTTGCTGGAAGTATCCATCAAGCTTAGTTCAGTTCCAAACAGAGGTTATTCCACAGACTTTAATAGTAAAGCTTTTCAAATTGTCTTGTTTTCAAAGGGCACTCTGAAGTCAAGGAGAGCTTTCTAAGTCACTCATGCCCTCTTAAAAAAGTGTCAGAAGTCATGAAAGAAGAAACTAAAGACCCTTAGAATTACTTGTTGCGTTTATACATGTTGTTCTTCACCCCCACCAGACATAAGCACTCCTCTCAAATGCTGTTTACAACGTGTAACCATGCTTTCCCCTATCCTATTGACCTGCAAGTTTCTCTCTAGTATGTGCTTTGTTTAACCATTTATTACAACAATATAAGAAAGAAAAGAGAACTTCATAAAAAATCTTTTAAGGCATAGTATTTACTTCTTTGTTTGTTACTTTTGAATTTCTTTAGTCAATGCACTGGGCTGTCCAAAGTAAGAAGGACCAAATGCTGGAAGCTCCTGACTCAAATAATAGCAACAACATACCTAATGAGATTTGGACCCAACAGACTGAGCACAATGAAGATGGGCTGTCAGATGGGAGCAGGGAGACAGAAGATGTTGCAATGCCTGATGTGAAACCACAGTCTTCAAAGAATCCAGACTCCCCAAGTAAGTGAAACCAGCAGTTACAGAAAATTGCAATATCCAGGGATTGGCCTGAAATGGAGGCTTGCAGTCATGGGAAATTCTTCTCCAGAATAATATGTTTAACTGGTATCTTTTTTAATGTGGTTTTGGGTTGGGGTTTTCTTTTGGTTTTTATGTTGCTTATTTTGTATTTAATTTTGAAGCTTTCAGACCTTTCTTCCTCCTTACCCCATGTTTGCTTGCTTGTTCGCTAGTAAAACCAAAAACTGAAGAAGAAAAAAAATTCTTAAACCAGAATAGAAAGTTTAGTTTTACTGCTATATCAAAATGAAAATAAAGGCAATTATTTTAATTGATTTTTTTTTAAAGAAAATAACTGTTAAATAGAACAATTAAGTATTATATATATTTTTTTTCAACATCATTCAGTACTTATATACAGTTTGCATCTGAGGAGTTAATGAGGACAAGATTGAGACTTTTTTTATATTGAGGCTTCTTTTGTGTTTGAACAGGTTTTTTTAAAGAGTAGTGCATGCACCAGAATAAATGTATGTTTCAAAAGCTGTCACCTGGCCAGTTAGTATTTCCTGTCTGTTGTTTAGGGCAATATGCCTGAATCAAAGTTCACTTTCCACAATAGCCACCCTGTGTTCTGCTTGATCCTTCAGGAGTTTCATAATCCTAGGCTTATGTTATCAGAAAGTCCTGTCATTTCTTCCAGCCCGATCAAACAGGAAATTAAGTTGAACTGTGAAGGTAGCAAAACCTAATTTAATCCCAAACATTTGTGGCATGCAGACAATAATAAGAGGATTCTATCAACAAATGTATGTGAGGTACAACTGAAAATTTTATATTTAAAAATGATGCTCTATAACATTATGCTATGTGCTATTTTTTGCTAATTAAATCATCACTGTATCCTTTGTAAAACAGTGAAATTTCAAACTAAAGGAAACATTTTATTCCTTGTAATGGTGAGCTTTCTTTGCAGACAGCTTCTTACTCATAATTTTTGAAGTTTTAATTTAATTTCCATAGACTCAAATGGGAAAAATATCCAAGCACTCAAATGCGTACTTAATTTATCCAGTGGGCATATATTTATATTAATAAATGTTAATATTAGGATATATTTATTTGACAGGACCTGTATGCATGTTAGGGTAGTGATAATGTTTTTGTTTTGGTCCAGGGAAATTTATTATATTGGATTCCACTTTTAAACTGGGATATTTTCAGTTCCTGTCTGCTGGTCTGTAAGGATTATGGACTAAAACTCCATGTAAGAGATGTTATCGCTGTCTGGTGATAGATTTCAGCTTCCTGACATAAGAAGATCACATTTTTTTAATATTAACAGCCCCTAGATGATAAAAACATATAGCACAGGGTCTAAAAAACTCCTTTATTCCCTTGCATGTGGAAAGGGCCATCTGTACCCTCCTTCCACACTGCTGCCTTTCACATACTCGGAGATTTGTCATGTCACCTTTTATCTCTTCTTTACATTAAGCAAAAGCAATTTGTTCAGTTTTTCTTTCTAAGTCCTATTTTCTGGACTGCCATCATCTTCCTTTCTCCTTTGAACTCTTCCCAGCTGATATATATTGAAGTTTGGTGTTTGCTTGAATTGTTGTTCAAATGGTGCCAAGAATACAAAAGGTTTTCCCTTCTAGTCAAAAACACTGGAAGTGACCATTTTTTTACTTACTTTTTTGAGGGAAGATCATCAAGTATTATTTCAGTCAGCTTAGTTTTATACATGTTCATAATAATTTACTTGCCTTTCTGTTTTTTTCTCAGGATTTTCAGAGGCAAATTACTGGCACTTGCGTTTCCGCTGGTCAGGGGATGCTCCATCAGAGCTTCTGAGAAAATTCAGAAACTATGAGATCTGAAATGCAAAATACACAGGAGCACGAGATCATCTGTTCAACAGCTCAGTATTTTTTTGTCAGTAGTTATAAGTTATTTGTATTTTGTATTCATTCATTGGGATGTGAACGTTGTTCAAATAAATGTCTTAATACTGATTTGTTAACACACGTGCTATGAGCATTATAGGTGGAGGTCTTTTCGTTTAATAAGCAAACTTTAAAAGCAAAGCCCTTTTCAGTATTAACATGAAGTGATTTTGTGAAGAATTATCTAACACCTTACGTATTGTTTCTTGTATTTTTAAATACTGTGTAGTGCATAATATTTTTCTTAGTACTGTGGTGTTATTAAGAACGTACTCTCAGTAGAACCAAAAGTCAGTGTTTGACTCCAGCATATCATTGTATTCAGAGATAATCTTCCAAAAGCTATATGACAATGAACTTTAAACAAAACTGCGTATTTCTGAAGTATGTACTCTGGCTCACTTCTTCATTGCATCATACTTATTGTAGTGATTTACAATGCACGCATGCACAATATTATTACAAACTGAACTTGTTGGAGAATTGTGATCTTACAATATAGATGAAATAAGAACCTTCTTATTTTCCAAGGTCATTGTGATAGACCAAGCACTCTTAAAAATCACCTGCTTTCTGTTTTAACATGTATATTTTTTGCACCAGCTATTTCCTTTGGAAGGCAGTTCCAGAACTTCACTTCTCCAGTTAGCAACTTTCTCCTTAAGATGTAGTGATGGACAGCCGATACCCCTTGTACATGTGCCAGCACTGTACTGTGGTTTACCAGTAATTTTCCTCCCTGCTGTGGCCTGCTAGGTGGGGTTTTATCAGGGTTTTGTATGGTGAGTAATTAAGAATCAGGCCAGTCAGCATTAACGTGTACAAAATTTCACATGAAAGTTGTTTTTTTTATATTTTGGGCAACTTTTCAAATTCTATGTTGTGTTTATTTATTTTGTATCTGCTTTCTTCTTTGTAATGTGACTAATACGTTAGGCATTGACATTGTGGTTTTCTGTAGGCAAGTAGTTCCATCAGCAGCAAATAAAACTGCATGCATATGGAAGGGGATTGTTTTCATTTTTTCAATCAAAAACCTCTCCCCACCATAGAGATCCTTTTTGAATTTCTTGTCCCTTTGGTGGGTAAAAGCTTAAGGGAGCCAAGTTATGAATCCTGGACATCTTCATGGAAAGTCTAATATGACATGTTTGGCTCTGCTGCGCAGGGTTATGGTGTGCTGACTGACCTACTGTGCTTCTCCTGTTTGGTGCTTACTTGCTAGAAATTGTAACACAAACACCTGCCAATGGGTCCCTGATAATATGTATGTCTTATTAACCTCATTACTATAGCTATTCTGGTGCCAGTTTTCTTTACAGGGCTGATACCAGTGTTAATGCTGGCTGTGTTTGTACCCGTTTATAAAAGCTGATTGATCCTAGATTTGATGGCATCAGTAGCAATAGCTATTTTTACAGCACAAGATCCTGCTTATCCATTTTTTTTTTATTCTACGTGCTTTTCCCTTGCATATTTTGCAGCTGAAAACATTGTAGAGATGAGAGTAATAGTTCTCTGTAATACTTGCTAAATGCTATTATGTGTTTTCTTTTAGTGCATATACTGCTTTCCTTTATAAAAAGGTACTTGCTCAAGAAAGACTCAATACATTTTATTGGGGAGGGACTGTAAATAAGGTCATACAGTAGTAACACAAGAAACTCTAGTTCATGCAAAGGATGCAGAGTAATAGGGTACAATTTTTCTCTCTAACAAAAAGATGGAAGTACAGCCAGCTGGAGTACTTTGAATCAAATGGCAGCTCAGATTCTCCTGTCGCTGTTTCACTTGCTCGTAAAGGTAAAACAGAGTAGTTGGATGGACAATTTAGCACCTAACCCTTGAGAAGTGAGTATACAATAGACCTTTGAACAGCAAACCCATTTTTCATGTCATTAAATCTGATGTCATTATTAGCCAATTATTGCATGGTTTGTTTTGGCAAAGCTCCTTTAGCTATTTGTTCTGGATGAATAATTGCAGGAAGACTCTCAGCCCAGTGAAAGCAGAGGGTAGAACTTGCATTTTGCAACATACCTGCTGGAGACCAGTCCTCTAGTTGGTATTTGCCCTAGTGAAGGGGATAGATGATTAACTGGTGCTCTAGTATATCAATACAGGCTTTTTTTTTCTATTTCTGTATATATTTAACCTGAAATGGTCCAATTTTCTGTATATCTCACATAGACTTGAATTAACCTATTTCTAGCAGAGCAAACCCAGAGGTACCGGAAGGCAAGAGGAAGCTGTGAAGCCTGTGTTGCTTTTGGGACAGCATTGGTAGGACCTGACCTGTTGGCCAGTAAGAGCAGTTAATTTGAGTAAGTGCACAGCCCAGTTCTCCCTCATGTTAGAAAGAAAAAGCACCTGACAAATTACTCTGTGTTAAATCATTCGGGGCCCACCCCTCAAGCATAACTAAGTTTAACCACTTTTTTTTTAATATATAGTGTTTTTAGCAGTGTTTTTAGGAGTTTTTTTCACTAGCAGCATGAAAAGATCCAGCAAGTGTCCCACATGACATTACCCACAATAATGTGATGCCCTGGCCTCTGCACTGGTAAGCGTATAACATACTTGAATATTAATTGGAGCAGTGGTTGTAAGGTGGATCTCAAGCTCTGCAAAGATGTCATTAAGAGGCCGTAGTCAGGTACATACGGTTTTTCGGTGGCCAACAGAGAACTTCAGTTTCTTTGCAAAGTGGAAAGAGCTGCAAGAGGACACTTGTGGGGCGGGGGAACAGCAGCAACAACCTTAGGTACTACGTATTAGAAGTAGGGTCTGTGAATCTCAGGCTGGGGGAGAGGGCAGCTACCTGGATGGGATGGTAAGGTCCCATTTTCTTCTTTGGCACTTCCTGTGAGTCACTGAGGTAGGTGATGGGGTGTCCTGAACGCTCTGGTTATCTGAGGGGTCTGATTTGGTGTGTGTGCTTCCACTATACAACAACCACGTGTTACCATGCTTGGGTGCTTTGCTAGCTACAGCTCTAAATGGTGAGCTTACCTTGGGAGGAAAATAAACAGGCCTGTGAAGTGAGCCTACAACCTCTGACTCTAGTTACAAGTATTGATTAAACTTGGCCATTACTGGGCTTGTGAGGGCTGATGAGATTGCAGCTGGAAGTTATGAGATAGCAGATGGGGGTGCAGGTGGACGGTGTTAATAATAAAACACAGAGAATAGAGCACACTGTTTAATGCTCTGTTTCAGGTCTCTGAAACTGTAGCAACCAGTTTTGTAATATCAGAAATTAAGCAACTATTTAGCCAGCTGTTAACAATGAAATTGAACATCCAGGTTGGAGTTCTTGAATTAAATAAAATTAATATATCTTTAATTACTGCTGTAATTCCTGTTCTTGTGCAAACATTGAATATGTAAGATTGAGAATGTTCTAGTTCTTCACAACCTTTTTGTTTTGCCAGTCCCAGTGTTTGCCAAGTTGTTTTGCCAACACTTTCCAAGTGGCAATGTAAGAGTTAAAGTTTTGATGATGAATACAGATAGTATAGGGCTTAAATCCCAGGCTCAGTGTTGTTGAGTGATAGGTAAGGTCATTTCCTGAATGCTTGCTTTCCTCTTTGAGTAAGAGGGAAAAACCCAAAAAGGGCAGTTTGTATGTTCTATGATAGAAGCGAGTGTCCTGATGATTAAAACAGATACTGTGTAGCTTTAATTTCCTGAGCATGAACACTGCTATCTTCCACCTTCATATCCTGAACTGAGGCAAGCAGTGAAGCTGTTGTAAATTACACAGCAAAAGATAAAGCAAATCAGTGAGCTGCCAGCCTCTGTCACTGTCGGATGCGGGGGTATTTATCAGTTAGTTCATGCTGGGTACTTTTATTGCAGCCCAGTGTACACGCTCATCCTGCTGCTGTAAGAGATGCCAAGCCTTCTCCTGATGGTAGCACTGCGTGTGTTCATTCTCTCACCTTCACTGCACTACTGTCCTCTCTCCCAGGTCAATGAAGATGAGAGCCTCCATGTGCTCTGTTTGTCTCAGCTTTAACAGGCTTGTGTCTGAGTCACTACAGTGGTGCACACTGGGAACTTTTACAAGTTTTAGGTCTTTGATGGATATCAAAACCTGTCATAGGTGAAGGATGCTGGAGAAAACTAATTTTCCTTCCTTTTTATTCCGTCTTCTGGTTTGCTCTTGCTCCCTTCATTTGGTGGGGCAGTGGAGGAGAGGAGCTACCTCTAGGCAATGAAATCTGCTGCCAGTGTTTGGAAGGTCTCTAGTCTTGATGTGTGATGTGGTTCTCGCTGCTATGGACAAAATGATTTCCTTGCTGCGTTGTCAAAACTGCTTCCCCAAAAATATCAAAGGACTCTTGACACCAAAGGCTGACAGCTCTTCTAAGGGGATGTGGTTTGACTCTTAGGCATCAGTCCTTACAGAAACTAGATTTACTTTTTCAGGATTGTCAGAACTGGTCCTTTAGTAGCAGTTAGTTTCCATGGGCCACCCAAATTTATGCTGGATAGAGGTTTGTCAGATCCTCTTTCTCATAAACAGCTTTGTGTGAATATTGATGGGCTGGGTGGGGGCAGGAGAATGAGCAGAAAGGTCCAGAGGAGTAAGAGACTGCTCCAGCTGGTTGGGCCTGGGTGCCTTTTGTGCTTTCTGATACTTGTGCTCCTTGCTTTCAAAGGATCTGAGTCTTCCCCAGGACTCCCATGTCCAACCCTGCCACTACCAAAGGACTAGGCTGCTTGCTTCAGTGTGGATAGCTGATGACAAAAAGGAGCCTGGACATCTTAAGCATCTCTTTGCTTAGCTGGCTGGAGGCAGCTTGATCCCTGAAGGTACTGTGCAGTGGGCCTAAGCCAGGTTTGGGGAAGAAAATGGCACCAAGTGGCAGAGACATGGAGCAGGACCACGTTGAGCCCATATGTACCTTTTGGGGTCTGGACTCCAGCACCAGATTAATTTACTGCCTTGCTCTTTCTCATGCTTACAGCTAAGGTTTAAAAAGGGCAGCAGGTCAGAACAGCAGCTTTTTAACTCTGCCACAAAATGGAGATGAAAAGTAGTAAGAGTCAAGAGGAGGGCCCTGAGCCGGGAACACCAGCGCTGCTGCTGCGTGTGCCTGCTTGGCAGTCCTTGTTTGCTTTCTTCTGTAATTACAAAAAAACCCCAAACAAAAATGCACAAAAATCCCACACCAAAAAACCCCCACTCAAACCCCTCACTTCAATTAAAACCACGTGGTTCTTTCCCTTTCGTGCCTTGATGGGAACATTTTCATAAATCGTGGTGAAGGGTGATAAATAATTGGGGTGTTCACTGCTGCTCTGTTATTTCTCAACTGCAAACTTCAGGGAAAATCAGTTTCAAGGAGAAAAGGTTTGACAAATGCAAATACTTCCTTAGGCAGAGGAGACTTGCGCTGCTTTTCTGACAGCCTGGCCTCTTCTCTTTCAGTGTGAAGTCTGAGATAACCCTGGCCTGAGCTCTGCACCTGGGCAGGGCAGGCACTGCCTGCAGAGGACCCAGGGGGTGGGCAGTGGGCAGAACGCTGATCCCTGTGTGCCCACTGCCGCCAAGCGCTGGTCACCACGAGTGTTCCAGATGCCACACTGGACCTCGCTCTTGGGCCTGGTGCTGCTTTGGTACCATTCCATTTCTTGACAGAAGCAGGGAGATGCGTTTGTGTGCGTGGCCGAGCGAGTCACGATAGGAGGCACGCCTAGCAGTGAGCGGGGAGATGAGGAGGAAAAGCTGCAGGTTATGAGCAATGAAGAGCAGAAAAGAAAGGAGAAAGAAAAAAAAAAAGAAAACGTAACCCCCACCGGGCCGCAGCGAGCAGGGTTCGAACCTGCGCGGGGAGACCCCATTGGATTTCAAGTCCAACGCCTTAACCACTCGGCCATCGCTGCTGGTGTGGATACCTCACTCGGCCCGGAGCTCTTATTGAGCGTCCCGGCGGCGGAAGTTCCCGCCCTCGCGGTACGAGCAGCCAATGGGCGGTGCCGTCTCTCCGCAGGCGGGCGGCAGTGGGGTCGTCTCCCCGCCGCCGTGACTGCCCGGAGCACTTCGGCCTTGCCCGGCCCAGGGTGCTGCGCGACGCCCGCTTTCCTTTTTATAAATAATGTTTTTGCGTGGGGTTCGCTGCCCCGACCGCCGGTGCTGAGCAGGAGCGGGCGCCGGGGCGGGTCTGGCCGGGATACGGGCGCCTGCCGCGCCGCTGGGCCGCTCAGAGGACGGCCGCCGTGTGGGCGCTGCCGGTGTGGGCGCTGCGGGGTCTCTCGCCCTGCACCGCGGGGGCTCTGCCGCGTCCCGCTACCACCGCGCCGGGGCGGGCTGGAGTGGGCTGGGGAATCGCGTTAATTTTTACAGCGCTTTTATCTTAATTTTTCCTGTTTTTACTGATTCTGTTCTCTCAGCTGTTGGAAAAGCTCTGCCGTGTGGCCTTCAGGGGTGATTTCCTTCCCGCGGGTACTTTTACCCTGAACAGTCACTGCTGTCAGCTGTGGGACAGTGAAGTCAGCTCGGCTTCATGCACTGCAATCAATCAAAACAATGATTTTCCTTTTCACCCTTTTGGCAGGGAATTTCACCCTATTTTCCCTCCTATAGTCGCAGCTTTTGTTAATTCTTTTTAAATTCTTTTTTAAAATAGCTGGGGTGATGATGGCTGCGCTTCCCCCTCCCCCCCTATTCTTTTTATGAGTGACTGCTCAAGAAACAGTAACTTTTTATCTTTCCTCAGTACCAAAAATATTGCTGGATTAATAAGATCTGAACACTGGCTGATGAGTCTTTCAGGGTTTTCCCCTGGAGCCTGAGCTGGGGATTTCCTTTGGAATGCTGGGGAATGGGCATCAGATAGCACAAGGTGTGCCTGTGATTCCGTGATTCTAAAAGAAGTCGGTTATTTCCTTGTACTTCAATATTTATTATAAATTCCCTTTACGGTTTCAGTTCGTGCACCCTTTTAGAAGGTTGTGAGTCCTTAATTGCTCATTAGCGATGGGGAGCTGGGTTATTCAGGGTCACTGTCAGGTGGGGCTGCCCAGGCCTGCGCTGGGCAAACCAACAGAGAATGAATTCATTGCTGGTGTCAGGGGAAGCAATAAGAACAGTGGTGCTTATGGGATTGTTGCAGGCCTGCTGTGGTCACAGAGCTTTAATCACCCCTCCGAAGTACACAGTAAAAGGCTGGATTGACACAGAAGGTTTGATACTACTACAGTGATGACTTTTACTTGCACTGAACTGCACAGGGCTTGGCACCAGTGCTGCATCACCTGTGTATCTCTTCCTTCTCTCCTGTCTTTTTGTGGTGGTGTGGATATTAAAAAAAAAAGTAATAATATAAGACTTAGTTCAGAGTTTATGCTTGTGCTTCTTGCTGTGTTTTAGATAATGAGGAACATTTTAAAAACATTAGCATATTAAATGGCCCTTATTATCCCACTTTTTATCCCCCTATCCAGCAGTTTCATATGCTTACACCCAAAGTCATGTGGGCTGTTCTGCTGGTGTCTGTGTAGGTTTCTGTGTTTGGGTAGGGCTCTCATAAGCTGCAGTATGCTGCTGTCTTTATCCCATAGTCTACTTGGTTTCATATACATGAAGACAAATAACATGATTCTCCCAGATTCTTATGACTATGCAAATAGCAAATGTGTGAGGAGCAGGGTGAGGAAAAGCAGTGCCTGCAGTATGCCACGTTACAGCCCAGGGGCACTTCTGAAAGAACTGAGATAGAAGTGGAGACAGTCAGAGATCGTGTTTGCTGGTAGAGAAACAAGTATTGCTCAGATGTAAATGCCAGAAAAGACTTGTTGGGGCTTTTAGTAGGAAGCCTTTTTTTGTTTTGTTTTTTATATTGATTTGAGGGCAAGAATCAGGGCTGTTTACTTCTGCACTAACAGATGTGCTGCAGATTTATTTTCTTTTTGGAAAATACACGACTTGAAAGCCACACTAGTAATTTGTTTTAGGAAGATCTTATGAAATGCAAGAACATTTTTACTATTCAAGGGAAACCAAGTTACAACAACACATCAAAGTTGGGACTTGGTAATACCCTTTCAAGTAAGGGTATTTGTTCTATCTGTTCCTGAACAGATTGAACCACAGCTGTTGGTTTTTGGCTGGGTCTGCCCTTTCCCCTTGGACATAAATTTATGCATATGTGCTATATGTTGGTCTTCATATGCTTGTGACATGTATTTGCCTTGCTGCTCAGGTGTGATGGATAGGACTGAGATTTTCAGTCATTTAGCAGGCAATTTGAAGTTTTGAGTGAACTGTTGGGTATTTAAAAATCCTGGATGGTTACACAGTCCTCACCTTCTTGAATAGATGACATTTCTAGCATGAGTAAAGGGCAGTAACTCAGATGTATATTCGATTCCTGAGTCTTGGGTTACTTGCACAGTTATTTTACTCAGAAAACGTTAACAGAAAACTTCTACACGCTCTACATTTTGAATTGAGCCTGCTTATTAAGGATCGTTTGCAAGATTCTCCTTATCTATATGAAATATAAAATATGCTTTCCCTGCTTTTCCAGATGCCTTGTTCCATTATTCCCACTGAAGAAACATTAAAAAAAAAAGTTCCATTATGTAATGGTGAGTCATGTATTAAAGTGTTCTTAAAGTCTGATCAAAATGGTCTTGTTTTTAGGCAACAGAAACAATTACTGCATGTAATTCTGCTGAAGTAGTACAGTGGTTTCTGCAAACTCTAGACAACTTTTTCCTGTACTTTATTGAAGAGTCTTTTTAAAATACTTTTCTTGACTGAAAGGTTAAATACAATTCTTTAGTTAAGAACTTTTGACAGCTTTTTTTATTATTATTTTTATTAGGATAATTCTTTTGTAAGCTGAGAAAACATGGAAATTGTTCCTTATCTACAGAGAGGTTTTGAGCTGCGTAAGGAAAATGTGCAAAGGGAAATGAGGAATAGGTATGTTTGTTCCTATTTTACGTGGGTTTGATAGCAAGCAAAATCAATGTGGTGTCATTAATGTCTGTGCTATGCAAATATTCACATCACCAGAGGTCTTGTGCTGTCTGACCTCTGTTCTAATAGCTGCCCCAAACGATAATAGCACAATTCCTGTGTCTCAGGAATGAAGTTAATTGGCATCAGTACGAAATTATGGAACAGTGTTTTGGAGTTTGTATTTGACTTTCTTGTCAAGACATGTTTTAAATCTACTGAAAATTATGCTGGAAAGAATTATATTCTGAAGCCATGCAAAATGCAGAAAACCCAAACAAGACACAGCAAAAATAAGCTACAGTGTGGTCTCGGTAAAAAAAGAACTTATTTACTTGAAGAAAGAGTGGGGTGGCTATAGACACTGACTGAATAGAGAGCTCAGACTATACTCAGGCTTTGGATTCAGTGAATATGTCCCCACTACCTATTAGCAAATCCAAGCTGCTGCTTTAAACCAAACTGATTTGGTGCCGAAGCCAAGGTCGCCAGTCTGGGCTTACGAATGGTGAGACCATGTCCTTTGGAGTGCTGCATGCACGAGCACAGTTTTGTGCAGTGACACGAAGATACATGGACTGGTTCCGAACTGACCACCTGGATGGCTGGCAGGTATGTAGGAATAGCCAATGTTAAGACCACTGATGTCTGAGGGTTTGGATCTGGAGCTTGAGGGAACATTTGAGTTCAGTTGTTCTCCATCAGGCCTTGGAAGGTGAAACCCTATAGCCTACCCAGTCTAGGTCCATAGACTTTTGCCAGGCTGCAATGAATACAGACTTGTAAAGAGACACCTAAAACATATGTGCAGTATCCTGAGCCATTGAAACCTAGAAACAGACTCAGTGTTCCCCCTGTCTCACAATTTGTAATGTCTTAACTTTTACACTTTGAATTCAGGAGCCTTTATTTCCTAGCAGGACTGAGAAGAAACTTATTTCTTCTATTAGTTCTATTAGTTTCTTTATTAGTTTTTCTTTATTAGTATTAGTTGCCTTTATTTTGTGTTCACATGAATCTAGGATTTGAGCTAAATGTGCAATTTCAGCAAAACAATAAATGATAAGAGTTGGCTGACTTGTGTAAATGACACACAGAGTGTTATATTTAATCAACTACATCCAATTGAATCTTGAAAAATTCGGTGTATGTCTCTCTTTAGAGAAAATTGTTATCTGAGCATAGAGTGACCTCCAGCGTTCATTTTGCAAGCTACAGGTAAAAGACTAGATGGGATGTGTTGCACGTACCACATGCTGAAGAAGCAGGTTCACTTTTATAATAATCTTTTGAGATGAGCAGTCATCAAAAAGGGATTAGGGAAGAGGGGTATCATTTGCAGAGCGCAATTTGCATTCTAGCACTTCACTCTGAAGCTGGTGTGTTCCCAAGACAGAAAGGGATCTTACTACAATACAACCCCCTAAAAATATTCTAAAGAAAGCCTCAACTAAAATAGTGTTGCAGTGTTAAGTTCTAGATACTGAGATAGGGAAAGGCAGCGATATCTATAAAAGGAATTAAAATCTCGAGATACCAGCCTAAAGTAAAACTGAAACAAATTCCTAAATTGTATTAAGGAGGTTTGTTGCCAGGTGCTGGAGAGCCTCTGCGTGTACAGGTGTTTAATTATGTTAACTAGGTAGCTTGCTTTATTATTCTTGTTTTAAAGACCTTAAAGTCCAATATATTTGGCTACCTTTAAGAGACTGAGGCAATGTATGGAGAGAGAGGTCGGAAGAACACTTGTCTTGGGTGGTTTGAGTAGGACAGTGCTTCCTCAGCACTCAAGCAGGCACTTGGCTTTTAGATGCCTCAGCCAGCCACTCAGGTCGTCTTACAGACATCAGAGGGAGATCCTTGCCTTTATTGGGTAAGTAAGCTCACTTATTTCAGAATTGCACGAGCAATTCTTCAGAAATACTTCTCAGTAGCCACTGAGCAGCCCTGAAGATGACTAGGTATGAGACTGAAAGCCTAACTGAAGTTTTTGATATGGCACAGACTAAAGCTAGCAATGCTTATGCATATATATAGTTAATTTTCATACAATGATACTGCCAAAGAATCGGCTCATTATCAGAATTCATGCATGTAACATTGTTTTATGAATGTATTACTCTATAATTTTAGAGTTTTTGAACCTCTGGCACCTGTTTTTAAACAGGAATAAAAATGACAGCTGGCAGCCTTCAGGAAGGGTTGTGGTATTTAGGAAGTTTTCATGAACTGAAAATGCAATTATAATATACTTGCTTTGGAAATGCAAACTAAATGACAACCATCAGTGCTTAGAATTTTTCTTATTTGTAGTGCTAGATGTGAAGTAAACAATAAAAAAGGCTTTATTGTATCACATGGACTTTTAATGAAGATTTAACTAGTCAAAAATGAACATAGGATAACAGGGAATTTCCCGGTGGTTAAGTATATTTTGGAAAATAAATTTATCTCCCAAAGTAATCTTAAATGTTTTGTTTCTTAGTTGCTTAAAACTAGGAAGGGCTGGACACTGGTATAAATAACACAGAGAGAAAAATATGGTTTATGATTGTTATATAAAATAATGGTACTAGGAGAGGTTTGCCCATATTTTTTTATGTCTTTAGCTTCTGTAAGTAAAGAGGACAGATACTGCAAAATCTTTAGTAGGAATATGGACAGTTTAACCAACTAGTAGAAAAACTACGTAAGTGATAATCAGCATGCAAATGTATTCTTCAGCATTAAATAATCTCCATATTATTACTGTCTTTAGAAATACAGGACTGAGCTGCAAGCACTTCAGCACTTCAGTTTTCTTGCCTTTTTTGACCTCAAGTGCAATGTTCATTTGGGAATGCCTATTCCATACCTCCTCTCGCATTTGCTCTGTGCCCTTTTACTTAATCCATCTCTATCAGCTTTACAAATGCAATAATTTCAACATTCCTGTTAGAAATCCATTAGTATATTATGTCTGCGATGCTTGCAACAGAATATGTAGGTTAGATTCTGCCTGCTAAGTTAACAAGAAACATTTACAGCAATGTCAGTGGAATGGTAGTTTTGTGCTTATGTGTAACTTGGAATGCTCAAGAGTAAGTTTTACATCTCCCTTGAAGAATGCAAATGAATTGATGAACCCAACACAACTTGTGTATTACAACAGATAGTGCTAGCACCACTAGACTACATCATTTCATGTTTTCTTTCTGGTGAATCTAATGAATAACAGTAACAAAACCAACGCTGCATGTTGAAGTATATTTCTTCTGTATTTCTCTCATTTTATCTATTAGCTTTGTAGATAATTTTAAAAAGATGAATGCCTAAACCATACAATCAATGAAAATAAGAATTTACTTCAGAAAAAGTAAAATCCATTCTGTGTGCCTAAGAACGGATTTGGGGACCAGTTTCAGGTACAGAATCAAACGTGTCTTCATTTTGGAGCTGCTATAGGCTGCCCCAGCCTGCCTCTATAGCTTATTGTTTCATAAACTCCCTCACATCGTAGTTTGCTCATGCTGTGCTGTGCACCCTTACTCTGAGTCCACTTCAGTCAAATTCTTAAATATAGAACTAGTTTTTAATACTATTCTTCTGTATTAAAACATTCCATATTTGATTTATCCTAAATTTTGGGGGTTCTTATGGTATCTCCGGTATCACTGAGAAGCCCTTTAGGGGTCATTTGTTGTTTCCACCTATGATAGGTATATTCATGGTGTAAGACTGATGTTAAACTTGCCTGTGAAACAGATACTAATTTAGTATGATTTTTTTTTGCATACTCTATGAGAATTCTCCCTAATTAAGTAGTCAGTAGAGTTGTCAAGGTTCAAGGAGTTTGCATTTCATCATGCTGTGCTTTCTGGCTCCATTTATTTAAACAAAGACCTAGGCAACTCTTTCATGACATGGGTATGTTTCCTACATCCTTTCCTAGTTCAGAATCCTGTGCCGGGCTCCTCTTCACTGTTACCAAACATTGTCAGTCCCTCCCCAGCATTGAGTTTCCTTGTTTTGTGGCTCCTGCCTCTTTGAGGCTGGCACAACAGTGCTCCACTTTCCTTCTGTTTGGTTGAAAACATCCTGACAGAAGCACACTGGAATTCTGCATTAAGGTGTTGCCAGCTTGTGAAGTGCTTTACCTGCTTTGCTTTATTTGCTCGACTCCACGTTTACAGCACCAGGACGTATTACTAACGACTGGAATGCTATTCCTGGTATGAGAAAATGCAAGGGAACGTTCAATCAACCAAAGTGCTTAAGGATTGACACAATCTGATCCAACAATCACACAGTCACATTTGAAATGTTGAATGGAATCCTGCTATCTTAAACCAAAAGGCTATTTAATGGATATTGCAGATGTTTATCTGGATAATGGAAAAGATAAACTCCCTTTCCTTTATTAAGACATTAATTGCTGTTTGGGGGGTGGCAGCGTTTTGGAAACAGAGAGAGGCTCTGATGGAGTATATGTTATTTTGCTGTTTGCTTTTTCTGTTATGGGTAGCTATAATTGTTGTGAACATAGAATCTATTCTGGGGCTGAACGTTGAACTGCAGCTAGAGGATGCCAAGAACTGGAGCACTCAGATGGCTCAGGCCCCTGGTTGTGACAAATGGGACTTCTCATAATTTTAATTTTGCCAGTGATGATAAAACTTGTTGCAACGTAATAGTTGTTGCTGGACAGCTTCCATGGAATTAATTTGCATCACAACGTATTTTTTTACAGACATTATCTAGAAAAATTACAAGGAATTCCTGATAGTTATGAAAACCACCTGTTCTTCTAGCTCTGGTCCTTTCTGGTCAGGAATTTAAGGCTGTTGGCAGGTAGTGTTGAAAAGTGCTGATGCTTTTGAGTGACATGTTCATTGTATGCAATCCTGCGCATCTGCCTGGCTCTGCTCACAGATGCTTCATCAACGTAGTTAAAGCAACATTTTAAAAGAAGCATGGCTTCTGTCAGCACAAGGATGTGAATAAATGTGTACTATTTGCTAATCCTGCTTATGCAGCTGAATGTTAATTCAGGTGTCTAAGCTTTCACGCATACCCAAAGAGAAGCAGGCAATTTTGTGCTGAAGCTTTCATCTAACATCAGAAAAATGAGACTCAAAGTTAACAGGCTGCATAAAGCCTGCTTTTCCCTTTGGTCTTCTCATATATTCAATAATGGATCCTTTTTAGTTCTACTTAAATTTTAATGAATTATAGGTTCAGTATTAACAAGATTATGAAATTATATCATATCATTGAAGGTGTTAATGCAGCCAAATGTTTAGCTGCACTCTTAATTTTTAAGAAAATAATCTAGGCATGTGTGCAGTGCACTACTGGACTGGGGCATTTTCCTTTATGTGTTTTTACCAGATTCATTAGATTTTTATACAGAAAGCATATTCTGTGCTTCTACTTGCAACCATTTTATAGGCACATTTACTGCGTTTTAATGAAAACAGAAACAGGGTAAGTGGACAAGCAAATGTCTCTAATGTTGCAGGTAGGTGGATATGCTTTCAAAATCTGAGTATGCTAAACATCACATGGAAATGCTACTCTATGTGACAAAAATCCCCTCGTAGTGGGATTGTTAGAGCTGGCTTTCTGTCTCAATTTAAGTGGCCAGGGTGAGCCACAACCCAAAGAACAGAATTTGCTCTGTATTACACCCCTCCACTCTCAGGGGAAGATAAAAGGGGAATAAGGAAGAGAGACTGAAAGGTTGGCAGTTAAACCAATAACCGGTTTAATGAAATGGGGTGGGAGGGGAGCAAGATGTACAAGTTCATACGGAACCCGATCCCGATGATCGCCAATGTTAAGTTCCTGAAAATTCTCTCACAGCAAAGCCGATGCAGGGAAAAGGGTCCAAAGCTCTGCCCAGCACCTGATGGATTCAGATGCCCCAGAGCACGTGGCGAGCTGATGGCAAGGGGCAGGATTTGTTCTCTCTCCGGGACGTCTCCACCTGGTGAGGAGGTGAGGAAGGGGGAGCAGGAAGAATGGGGGGGACTTCTCCTGGCTTTTATATAGCTTGGCAAGAAGTGGGAGGGAATGTGGATGCCTTGGTTTTGCCCACCCTGGACCCCTTTCATTCAGGGTCCTCAACTCCACCCCTCTCTGGGTCCCCGCACTAATACCACAACATTTTGCCTGTGTCCCCTCAAACCATAACACTTTCACAATGCATCTGCAACACCCTAAATAAAAAGGAATATATTTATCACCAAGAGTAACACGTTCACCATTTATGAAAATATACTTCTGGCACCTATTCTGTATTGCTTGACTTTTGTCCCTGTCTGAGCAGAGGTCTCTATGTAGGTATGGAGACCCAGATTTACCTCAAACAGTTGTTCCCATTTGTATGATACAAATATAAAAATATGAGATTTTTTTGCATTTTTTCATTTCACCATATTTTTCCAGTTTGATACATTTTTTCCCCATAAAAGCAATACATAGAGAGTCTATTTAGTTGTAATTAAAAATTGTGATTTTGCTGAATTTTACAGGCTATTTTTCTCCTTGTCATTACACAGAGAAATTACGATATTGGTAAAACCAGTAGGTGCATCTAGTGCAATATCCTGATTTTTGTTAGTACTTCCATAATACCAGATGCTTTAGAAGGGAGTTTAAATGAGGTGATAGTGGGCAGTTATGAAAAAGTCTCCTCATCAGAAAATGTCCTTGTTGATCAGTGGTTCTCTTAACCCTGAAATACACACTTGTGCCTAAACATTAAATCTATTTGTAGTGTTGGCAGGTTGTGATTATCCTGGGTAAATGAGCACTCCAGTTCCTCTTACACCTCAGTGATAGATTGTAGCAATAAACCTTTAAAATTCTTTATATATGTAAAATCAAATACTTTGTGTATTTTGAATTATAAGACCATGAATGTAGGAAAGCTAAAACTCAATAACAGAATAGATGCAACTTTGATTATCTTTTGAAGTTAATTTACCACGGGTCTTTAAGTTCAACTTCGTTGTTTCAAACTAAGCTTCTACATTGTTATACAATATTGGAAGAGCTACTAATTGTACCTCTACTGGTGGCATTTTGTTTTGTGCAGGAATCCATGGTGTACAATAGTCACACTCATGTAAAAAGTTTGACTTTTATGGGTCTATATTGTTGACAATTTCTGTTGCTGGTGGGCTGCACGTGGAGAAACACAGCAGTGCTTTTGTTGAAGTGCCTGAGATCTTTTGTGATCTTCATGAATATATTAAATTAATATATTATAATATTTTTTGATATTTTGTTATTCTGACCTTTACAGCTTATATCTCCTACCTAAGAAAAATATTCCTGGTGAAAATTCCAAAAGATGGTTTGAAAAAATAAACCTCAAGCTTGAGGTTTGTGTCTTCTCCTTGTGTGGATCCTGAGAAGACCTAAATGCGGGTTCAGGAACTGCAGGTACTGCTGTTTCATTTCAGATGCTTGTGGTGATATGATTAATTTTACAATTTAAGCTTCCATACTGCTAATTTCATACTGCATGGCTTCTCAGGAGTAGTGGGAAGCAGTGCCTTGTAAGCATGCCATTTCTACAGAGTTCTCTCTTTAAATAACATTATCCGTTGTTTGCACGAAATCATAGCTTGTGGATTC
This sequence comes from Aegotheles bennettii, assembly GCA_013398125.1. Taxonomy (NCBI): domain Eukaryota; kingdom Metazoa; phylum Chordata; class Aves; order Caprimulgiformes; family Aegothelidae; genus Aegotheles; species Aegotheles bennettii. The sequence continues at coordinate 265,191 of VZRW01009867.1, read as the reverse complement.
AATTACAGTTCTGATGAGTGTGATTAAATAATAAGGTACAAATGTGAACTATATTAGCTCTGCTCAGCGCTTCCATTAAAAGTAAATAAATTAGGACAGCAACTGAAAATAGAAAGAAATTAATGATTACTGAATTTACGTACAGATAAAAGCTGAAAGCAAATGGACGGTCGGAATGTTGGAATGTGCTGGCTGTGAAATAAAAAATTTCATTTCTGAGGTGATTTAAGTGACAACTAACATCAGAAATCACTGCAGTGGTGTGAAATTTTGCTAAAGAATTTGATTTTAAAATTTCCTTTGGGCTAGGGTAAGCCTAAGATCCCGGGTCTCGTCCCCCCCCCTGTTGCTGGCCCTGATGCCACCCTGGTCACAGCCTGGCCGGCCTCCCGAAACCCAGGTGCTTGTGGGCACGGGACCCTGCTGTAAGGCAGTCAGGTTCCTCACCCGGGTGATCACAGACCAAGCCTGGGGAGCACTACAGATCGTGCCCACCCCATGTGGATGTGGCTACCTTGTTTGCCCTGAAATTTGGTTTATTTGTATGGCTTCCTCGTTTGATTTGAAATGGGATTTATCAGAGCCAGAACCGGTGGCTCTGTGATTGGGTGTCGCCCTCCTTCAGAGCTGTGAGGTTCCACCCGGAGCCCTAGAGCAGGACACACAGAACTTCGCCTGTGAACCGAGGGGGGAAGATACTCATGGCAGGCAGTGAGGCAGCCAGGCCAACCTGAGCCCCAGCCTGTGCCAGGTGGGGTGGTGCGTGAGTGCTGTGACACCGGCACCTGAGGTAAGGGCCCTGGGGGGCTCCGCGCACGCCTGCGTGCTCAGCCCTCCCGACCGCCGCCGGGCCCCGAGGGCAAGGTTTGTCCCCAGCGGCAGGGGTGTGAGGCGGCGGCGGCCTCCTCACGGGTGTGCCCGGGCAGCGCCTGTCCCGGCGGCGCCCGGCCCAGAGGCTGCCGAGCAGGCGTCGCTCAGCGCACGGCGCGCAGGGGCGAGGCCGCGCGGGCGGTGAGTGAGGGGCGAGGGCGGGAAGCGCCGCCAGCAGCTGCCGCCGGCCGTGAGGGTCCGCGGGCGGGCGGCCCTTGAGGCGCGGGGTCTCGCCGCTCCCGCCCCACCGTGAGCGCTCCTGGGGCTCGCCGGTGGAATATTTTAGGGTACCGAAGAACTGGTGCTGCAGTGGCACTCGCAGCACAACTTGGAAATGTGGAACTCGTCAGGACATGTGCCTGGCGCTCTCTGTGCCCCAGAGGTGACCTGCCGACCCGAGTTCAGGTGTCTGTATCTCGTTAAGGTAAAGGCAACTCGGGAATGAGTCAAGTGGCTCAACATCGGCATCTGGAGCCGTTCTAGACACTTTTGGCCTCATAAAGATCCCCACACCCAGCCCTGGCGTGTGGTGGAAGTCTGTGGGACCTTAGGGGCTGGTAAGATGGATGCCCCACGGTGTCTAAAATGGCACCAGCTCCTTGGCTGAAGCAGCTGGATCCCGTTCCTCATCTGATAGCACAGATAACAGCACAAAGAACTTTAAATAAAACTGGCATTTTCTGCCCCTCTCCTTTAAAGTTCCTATTCAAATGAGGAGGATCTCTGCTCACCACTGTAGTGATTTGCTTCATAAATGAGGGGCTGATGGAGTTACAAAGATGACTGAAAAAGGTGCAATAAGGTTCACCTACATAACTGCACTTGTCAGTGTTGAATCTTGCAGTTAAGTGAATTTCTTTTTTGTTTGTTAAAAGTTAAAACTTTCAAGTAACATTAATGAAGTAAATAAGAGCTAACAAATGCTGAGGAACATTAACTGCAGTTAGTAAGATTTAGACATGGATTGCATCAGTTTTAATACAGTGCTCAGAAAATTAAATCTTTTTTTAGTCCAGCAGCTTTCTTCTCTGGCTGTTGTTCGTGCCTTCTAAATTCATGAGCTGAATGTGAGCAAAGGAAGGATTATCTTTCAAGGACAAACCTTGCAGAAATTCTGAGGGGAACGATGAATAAAATGGTAAGTTTAACGTGGCAATACCAGATACATTTCCCCATGATAAATTATTATATCATCTAGGAAAGTCTGCTTAGTTTCTGTGAATAATATTTGATGCTTTTGCAGGGGAACAGAATCTTCTGTAAGATGTTCTGCATACACCTTTTGTCTGACTTCCAAATATTTCTATGCAGCTTCAAGTGCAGAAGACGCTACTGAAACTGGTTGGTGCATGACAGGGCCCAGATATGATAGATTACTTTTTTCCCCATTCCCTCCAACTGTTTCAGTATTGTCTCTTTATGTTTGTCCAAATCTTGAGTTTTTCCTTACCTGTGAGTAGTCACAATATGTCCTCTTTCCTCAGGTCTCTTTATTTTCCTAGTTGAGCTTCTCCAATGCTGTTAGCTGGTGTCCAGTTACCTCAACCTTCAGGCTGCCTGTGCCCTTTTTACCTATAAATAACTAAAAATAGCCAAACTGCTGTGGTTGAAATTTTCCAAAAAGAAAATTCAGCCAGACACATGGACCTTATACAAATTTTCAGACTGAATGGTTTAAGACCATTAAGATCTTAAGCAGCAGAATAGAGAGTCTCTAGGCAGATAGAAGTACTGAACAACTTAAGCCTTTTCAGAGTTTCCAGAGTTTTTCACATGAGCACTATTGCATGCTCCAGGGTACTCAAATTCACTAAATAGCATATTAGCAAAACTTCACTCGTGGCCATTTCCTAAAAGGCTGCATTGGTGGAAAAATCTGTGCATGTGGGATTGTTGATCTGAAAATGTATTTTGAGTATTTTGTGAAGGTTAAAGATGACTGTCACGTACGGCATAGTTTGCATGAACTTCTACTGTATGTACTTTGCAATTATATATAACCTGGGTTTTACAATAATGGTCTTTGATTCTTCCCCTTCTCATGTTAAACGTAAAGATCATTGATTTTTGAGGGGGCTTTGCCATTGACTTTAGTGGTGTCTGATTTAGGGTCTGAAAGCTCAGTGCTAAACTATGTTTGAGAGACTAGGAATGAGCTTGGGATATCTTTAAATATTTTTTTCAGTAGCAAGTTGTCAGGAACTAACAGTTTAGGAGGAGGTCCCAGATGGGTACTGCCCTCCCCATTTTGACTCTCTTCCCCTCCTATTTTGTTTCTCATAGGCTAGGAATGACAGGCAACCAATTGCTGTCTCACTGGCAGTGCTTCTGGAGTCAAGCTGCATCAAGAGGAGCTCTTCACAGAGCTGTTTCTACGATTTCTTCTTAGATTCTTGATTCAAAGGTAAGATTGAAGAGGAATGAAGGGAATTTTCCTCTCAGTGGAAGAATATGAAGTTGTGAATGGATCTATAGTTGCTTCGTCAAATAACCACCTTGAAAATTTGAGTTAAAAAGCTGGTTTTCTTAACCACATTTCTAGAAAAAAAACTTTTAAACATGTTTTTTAAAATGTTCTAAATACTTTAAATCATTATGGTCTTACCGCTTGAAACCGGTAGCTGAAGTTGTGAAGTGTGTTTGTGTATTTTCCGAATATAGAAAACCACATTGGAATATTGGAAAAAGAAGGATAACATGTTGCATGGATGCTGCTATTTCAAAAAGTTTAACTTATCTCCTGGTACTTTGCTGGATTTTGCATCTAGTGCAAGGCAGGTTTGTGTGAATGTGCGTCTATCACCTCAGTGTTGAAAATACGGAATTGCTGTACAAGGCAATTTTATAAAATTATTTTTGATTTTAAAGTATAAAGGGTACTTGTTTATAAGTGAGGGGAAATGGAGTGCTGTTACATTCAATAAAACACTCAGCATATTTTAAAAGCTTTATGTACACCAAGACAATTTTCTGTTATATAAAATCCTTTTGGATTCCTCTTACTAAAGACACGAGCTATCTTCAGAGATAGTGAGGCCCAAAGATATTCAACAGTAAAGAATTAGGCTTGGTGACAAGCATTTTTAAAAAATGCATAATAAATTGTTGCTGTTCTATCCTGTTCCTAATCAGTTGGTCGATGTCAGAACACTAATCCACCTTGGAACAAAGTTTGGTTGGTTTGGGTTATTTTTTTATTGTTGCTTTTTAGCGGAATCCTTTTGAGTTGGAATGAGAGCAGAGGTCAAAATAGGTCTTTAGTCTTTATTTCTGAAGTTGCTTCATCAGAAATGATGTATTGACTGAGTAGAGTTGTTTTTCTGAGCCACATTTTGTTTTGAAACCATTTGTCTGAGTTGATAGAGGAAACAGGGTGCTGTGCATTAATCTGCATGTCAGGGGTCTGTTGATGTATACAGGCATAGCGTGGTGGGATTATGGTTTTCTGTCCTCTGCTTTTTAGATCGTGCTTTTGTAGGTGCTAGCTAACTAGGTGCTTTCCAACATCCAAAATGATGCAGTTTCTGAGAACCTTTTCTCTTTTGTTTTCATGCATATCTCAAAATTAATATATACTTAAGAAGTATCAATCACATATGCTACCCTTAATTTTGGGGTTGTTTTGTGCATGTCTGTAAACAGCAGGGAAGAAGAATTATACTGTTTGGGTCACTGGACAAAACAAATAATGCAAACCTTTATATCAATTTGAAAATAGTTACATAAAATGGTATGTGATGGTGAAGCATCCTGGGATAATGCTTGGGTATGAAACAACAAAATCAATTGGCAAGAGTAGCAGCCTACAAAGTGAAGGGAAAACCATAATTTTTTACCTCATTGCAACTGAGTAAAAGATAGACATTTGTTAAGCAAAATAGTATAGTATAATGTTGCAGTAGATAACCCTCAGCATGTAACAAAAGGGAAATGAGAGGATTGCGTTGACAAAAATAAAATTTGAAAACCTTTCAGTACCACATCGGGGAAATTTTTTATTGTCTATTTTTTAAATGAGTTGAACAGTATCCTATTTTTAGTGGAAGGTCAACTTGAACTTTATTTAATCAGAGTCTCTGGTTCTGAATAGAGATAGGGACACTTTAAAAGTGATAACAAAAGGGAGGGCTTGGAGCCAGACCTTCTTAACCTATCATTACCAGCGCAGGATAGCCATCCATGTAGGAACTGTGTGCCACTTAAATAGAGAGGTGCTTGTTCAGCGCTCAGAGTGCATGCAGAAAATAGCACAGACACTCACGTGAAAGGGTTTTTTTTTTCTTTTAAGAATTTGAAGTGAGTCTACAGACTGTTAATGAAAACCTTTTCTTTTTGAATGAAATGCTGCCATCTGATGTCACGCTACCTTTGCTTTTGCCGTATGTAAGTAAATGCTTTTTCAATATCTTAAACATTACAACTGCAGTTCCAAGACCAAAAACTCCAGTCCCTACAAAAACGTACCTGGAAGAAGTGTTTTGAAGATAGGATTGATAAAGCATTTCTAAACCAAGCAGGATTGTTTTGATTCTGCTGTCACCCATAGTGGTGTGTATCCACTAGAATTTCATTGATATCAGCGGAATTATTTGGTTTTCTGCTAATATAATGAGAGCATTGTCAGGTTCACTAGTTTCCATCATTACACTTCAGTGGAGAAGGTTTTCCTTGTTGTGGTTGCAGGCTCAGGAACATAGCACACATTTTTGGATAGCCATTGGTTGAAAAGTAGAGTCTGGCATGCTAGTGTGAGGCTAAAAGTTCTGTAGCTGGTCAGGCCGTAGGATTCACACCTCTGCTGGAACGTCTCCTAGAATTTGTCAGTGTGTCACAGCTGGCTGGAAGAGCGTGCATTCAGCCAAGGCAGTAATTTAGATAGTATGTTTAAGGGAGAAGAATGTATTAGCTGACCTTACTAAGAATAACAAATACTAGTATCTGGGTAGCTTTGACACGAGCGTGGGAGATGAGATGATATTCTTTACAGTTATACTGTAAATTATGTTTGGAGACGTTTTACTCTTCTTAGCCTGTTTATTGGCCTCAGTTAACGAAAGTGTGAGTAAGGTGCTCTGGTGACTATATGGTTGGATCCCAGCGCTCCATCCCTGATTCTGCCACTGGCATTCTGTGTGATCTGGAGCAAATAATTTTTCCTCTGTGATTCTGTTGCCTATGTGATATTGGAAGATGACCTCTGCTTGAAAAAGTGCCCTGGCAGAATGCACTGTAGAAAAGTAGGCATGACTGTTAAACAAGGAAAAGAGAACATATTTTGAATGTTATAACCCTGGGAAAAGTCTTTGTTTGTTGTCTCACTAGACATCAGAAAGTCTGCATGACACAAGGCCATTGAGGTGTAATACTTTTCTCATCACAAGCATTTTTTTCCATAAACCTTAAAGGTTTTCATGCCACTAGGTCAGTCACAGCCTGTTCTTTGCCTTGTGGATTCTCTGGTATCCTGTAAGAACTAGGCTTACATTCTGTTCTTTTCCCTGGTATATTCATTTATAAGGGATGATTTATGACTGTATTCTGAGAACTATGTTGAAGACCCTGGAGAGTCCTCGGGAATTTCATCTGCTTTTCAGACGTGGTTGGAGTTGGCCAATGGATTAAAAAATTGCTCTAGGGAAAATGTAGACACAGAGAAGTGAAAGGGAATGTAAAAAAAAATATGGTTTTTTTCTCTCTGTGTTAAAAATTATCTTCCAGTTACCTCACTGCAAATCAGCGTCCAAATGCAAAGCCTGTTTAAATAAAATAGCCCTCAGTGAATAAATGTTTTTAATGGATCCCTCATATTATCCAATAACACGGGTAATAACAATATCCATGTTATTAGTGGATAATGCCACCTTCTTCAGCTCTTCAGCTCTTCGTTCCTTTGTGGTGTCTGCATTAGCAGACTTGTTTCTTGTTAGTAGTGATTAGAAGTGATAAAATCTGTGAAGATTAGAGTGTAACCTGACAGCTTTACATGGAAATTTAAATAATGGGACAGGTGTGTTCCCTGGTGTTACATGTGCCACATCCTTCCCAGGTATCAGAGGTATTGGTCAATTCCAGGGCATGGTCTGGCCCACAAAGTACAGCAGGTCTTCAAGCAAAAAAAGCCCATGCTGTTGTATTGCAAATAGAACTAGTGCATTATAGCATTCTAAGTATCTTATTTCATGTATCAGCTAGAGGATTAAAGAAAAATACAGTGACTGCCTTTGGGGCTTCTACAAAACCTGACTTGTGCTTACTGTACTGACTCTGTAGCAAAAGGACTAACAAAAATTTATTCCCAGAATGGTGCTGGCACAAATTGATGAAGCTGTATAATAAATAGTGAAATTAAGAACCAATAATGTAACGTATTCCATTACATATTCTCAGCAGTGTTTCATGTCTTGGAACTCCTGTCCATGTGTATCTTGTTTTGAAACACTAATCCAGATCACTTTGTTTTAATACTTTTTCTTGTTTTCCCTGTTTTTAGAAGGCAATAGGCCTGTGTGTTTTATGTAACTGTTAGTGCAGAGTAACATACAATAAAAAAAAAACCCAAAGAAAACAAATTTGGTGCCAAGTGACTGGGTGAGAGCCTTATGAATCCCTTTGCTGTCCAGCTCAAAAGTCAGAAACTGAGTCATTGCCTCGAGACACAAGTTGGCATGCAATCAGAATGTATGGGAACACAATAGCCATGCTGAAAATTACAATAATAAGCACCAGAAGTATCAGTAATGACATGTTTCATGCCATCTAATTCTTCAAAAGCTTTTTACCTTTATTTTTTTTATATATTTGTGCTCTAGTATATAGCTTTAAGGATGCCCATCCCCCTGCCACCCCTCCAGCAGCCACTGTGTCCTGTCAGTCATCCTGAAATACACTGGAGAGCTTGTCAGGCAGTCCCTTGCAGATGCCTCAGAAGCCAAATAGTGAGCCATAGCAGTTGCACTGAAGTTCCTAACACAAGGAAATTACATAGACAGTTGCTTTAGTGCTGAATATGGACCGTATTTGTTCTAGGATAGGTGAGTGATGTGCTGTTGGCTTTCTAATGATCTAGCAGGAAATGGATTCTGAAGTTAACATTTTCTACTTTATGCAGAATATACTTGGCTCTGCTTTCTGACACTAATCAGTTTATCTGTGTCTGTATACAGTGTACTTAGAGATTGTTTTAAAGCTGCAGGTACTATGTTCACGTTGTATTGCAGATGGATGCAGACTTTGACTGTTTTTCCAGTGTCTTTTTCTTACACCAAAAAACTCAGCAATTTCAGCTTGGACACGTGTGCTGGAAAGACAAGCTTCTCATTATTTTAAGGCTTGTAGAACGTGGTAGGAGTGTGCAGGTGGTTGCTTTTCTGGCTGTTCTGAGACACAAGTGTATCTTCTGACACATGCTTAACATCCTTAAGTGTTGTAAGAGCTGCTGGTCTACAGTGCTGAAATTGCCTACTGTAAAGGTTAATATAACCAAGTGTGAGGTTATAGCAGCCTTTTCACAAAATATCTTACAGTCAAGGTCCCTACTGTAATTAAGGGGCATATTATGCTGGAGTAGACGTATGTATTGATAAAAAATAGAAGCTGGGCTGTGATTTTCATTACTTCCTGAGGCAAGCACCAAAATTTGTTGTCATAATAAAGATGATCTGGAAGGAAAGAAGTGAACTTTTAAAGTGGAAATATTGGGAAAAGCCCCAGAATGATCTTTACTTGCTACCTATTTTTTTTTCTATCACCTATTACCCTAGCCTTGATTAAATAAATAAATAAATAAAATCCTACTTAAAACCTGATTAGCTATTATGGTACATAACATTAAGGAAAGCCTGGTGAGTTAAAAATGTGTAGTGAGAGTATCAAAATTATTTAAGAATTTGTAGCTTTCAGTGCCTTGGTTTACAAGCAATGTTTTCATATTTTGGCTGCCTTAAGGAAGTATCAGGAAGCAGTAGAATTTTACTCTGAAAAACCCAAAACAACCTAGAATCAGCAACTGAACCCTTAAGTAGGTTATTTATACCTTAGAATATAACTGAAATTTTCAGAAACATGGATTTCTGCAGCTGATTCTCAGTTAATGATAAGAATGATAAGTAGGGCCTGATGCAAGTCTAGAAAGCTGTTGTTGAGTTCAAAAGCCACTTAAGCCACGTCTCAAGCAAAGAATAAAAATACTGATGTTAGACAATGTGCTAAGGTTAAAAAGCCAAAAAAGCCCTGAAACATCAAAAAAAAAAACCAGAAAAGGGAAAATTACAGGAAATTGATTCACATTTTTCTGATCTGCAAAAATGGGATTGGGTTTGTAACACTTCCCAAGATTGAGACTGCTCGGTGGTAGGGTTCTGGAGCACAGTGATCTCAAGTAAGAGGAAGTGACTGTGATTACAACTACCTTTTTATCTGCCCAATTTTGGAAAAGGTCTGATCATTGTAGATGACCTGCAGTGTATGAAGTTGTGCTGTGAGAATGGAGAGCAGCTCTTGCTGCAAGCAACAAAGGTTTTATTTCTGAATTTTGAGTAAAGCAGTTGGTAAGACCCTTCTATCAAGGAACTGAGGGGGAAGCCACTGCAAAGCTAAAGCATGAGTGTATCTGCAGAAAAAATAACCTGAAAATCATCTAGTGATTTCTTTAGATCTTGGTAGAAGCATGAAGTGCTAGCTCCATCTGGTTCTTACCTGTCCCCTTGTAACTGATGTATGAATTGACCAGAAAAATACCACAGCACAATAAGTACCATCTGTTTGCAACTGTTGTGATGGATTTCAAGAAGTACACTGGAAGTCTTGTGAAAATGTCAAAGATAAGGGTTGTGAACCAGCGATATAATAAATATTCTTTTTAAAAAATGTGAATAAAAGGCAGATTCATCAAAATGTTTGCCAGAGCATTAGAGAACAAGTGAATTGCAGATGGTAAAAAAAAAGAAAAGTGTCTTTTCAAGAGTGTGAAATGATGTGGTTTGATACAATCCCAGTGAAGGTGGAGGAGAGTATCTTACTGAATTAAAAGGCTTTTTAATTCAGGGGTGGACACAGCAGAAACAGCTTTTCAGCAGTGTGGGTGCTTCTCTCCTGTGTGTTCAGAGGCTGCACCAACATGCTCACAGGTAGGCACAGACATGACACGCTATGTGCCACACTGCAGAGCCAAGCAAAGGTGCATGCACTACTGTTTTATTGTAGAATAGGCAGCTTAAGAAGCTGTTAAATAGCAATGCAGATTGGAATTGAAGCTAACTGAGAAGAGCAGGGATGTTAATGACAAACATTTGTGGCTTTTAGAGCAAGTTATTAGTACTGTAGGGAAGCTGATTTTAATGGGTTAAGAAGGATCGTGTGGAGGTGTGAATGTTGGTAGGAACCTGGCTTCCAGGTTACTGATAGCTCCCTTGCTGGTGTAGCAAATGTTGCTGTAAATAACCAGCTGTAGCTATAATAAAGCTCGGTTTTTTATCTACTTTGCAGACACAGAACCTTTCTGAATATTCATTGTTCGATAAAATGATGCAGTTAGTAGGTGTTAGCCCTTTGAGATTGCATTTTGTACTAGACCTCTGATTCTTGAGGTTTAGGGGTTTCACTTGCATTATATCTTTATTGTATTTCCAAAGTATTATATAGTTGAGAAATTGGTTTCACTTTTGTTTTAGTTTCCATACATAAAGAACCAATGGATATTAACAGTAAGACTCACTGTAGATAAAATGAAAAGTAAAAAAATCCCAAACAGCTGTTTATGTGAGTACAGAGTGCCCACGTCTTTGGCCTGAGCTGTAAGAATAAGCTCTTGTTGCAGAGTTCAGCTCACCAAGGGTGTTATGTGCACTGTATAAAGAAACCAGGTGTTGCACTTCCATGATGGCCTTAGTTGTAGTTGTATGAAGCCCTCTGGATGATTGTGAATTTGTCTCTTAGTGATTCCTCTGCTAAACACCAGGTAGAAAGAGCTTAGCGTATTTCTGGCTCTGTTGCATATACAGTGTATTAGCAAGAATCGAAGGCCTGACCATAACGAATGTCCTGGGCTAGATGGACTGTTGATCTGATTCAAGTAGGACATTTATTATGCTGAATGTGTTTGTAGGTATTTTGAGTTTATTACTCTTGATGTCTTTTGTCTCTTGTGGTTCTCCTTGGTCTGAAATTCTGAAAACATTAATTAAGTAAAGTTTGGAAACAAAATATTTTGCTTTCTGGGAGCATGCCTTAACCAGCAGCCTCTACAGCTGTGCTGTGTTTTCAGCCTGTTCTGAGTTCAGTGAGTAAATAAGTATTTTACACTGAGTAGAACAGAATCAGCAGAAGATACTGAGTCATCCATCTCAAAGCACTTTGTAGCAGCTGCAATGAGGCTTTGTGAGCAAGTGGTGTAGTCTGTACCCTTGCATAGCTACAACTTCATCACACGAGGCAGGATACATAACAATTTTACCTAGCAGAAGGGCTGCAGTCCTCCTGACTAGGAGTCACCACGTGTTTCTGAAGCAGGGAATGATGAGGGGGCTCAGTTCCCTTCAAACAGAGGGCTAAGTTAAACTGGAGTATTTCAAAAGTGTGAGAGTATCCTAACTACTGATCCATTGGGCAGAAAGAGAATCACTGACACTGGCGAATTTGGGAGTCTCTAAAATTTAAATGTGTAAGATGTGGCCAAATAATTTGCATTGACATTTCTAAAGTTCTCTTTCTATCGTTAATTTCCATGGAAGGAGAAGTGTAATTCTGGTCAGTGTGACCTCAAGTTTTTGTTCACTTTATCTTTTGACTTGGAATTTAAACTGAAAAATCAGTTCTTTACCTATGCTGCCACCTGACTTTATGCAGTGGAATCTGGGAACTTAGGGCTGTGACTAGTATAGCTTTTAGTAGAAGAATAGACTTGGCACTTGTATGGCCTTTACTAAGAAAGACAAAACCCTAAATTACCTTTAGCCTTAATTCTTTAATGATAATTCGTATTATCTTTGCTTGCAAGTGGAATGTGGATAACTATTCTGTGATAAGCAATTCAGATCCATTTCTACACAACTTGCTGTAGAAACCCTAAACCTACCATGCTGCATTAAATCAATGCTAGGTTCACCGGAAGGTGACAATATATCTTCAGTCTGCACAATTGCAGTACCTTATTACTTTATTATACAGAAGCAATGGTTGTAATAAGTCCTGCTTAAAAAGGACAGATATCCATTATTTGTGTGCTTGAAGTCTTTATTGGCTCAAAAGGCTTTGCTGAGCTATGTTTTATGGAAGTTAAGTTACTGGAAAATTTAAAATGTCTTTTATTTTGGGACAATAATCGGTTGCATTCCTACCAAAGCACAGTTAGAATTCTTTGTTGGCACACACACTTTTCACTGCAGCTAAAGACCCAATCCACAGCTCAGTGAACTCAGAGAAAACTCTTAAATTAACATCAGTGGACTTTGGATCAAGCTCTTAATGAATGATGTATTCACTTTAATGACCTTAGCTTTACTTCCATCTTATTGACTTCAGTAATAGGCTTTCTTGACTTAATCTGTCTTGACACTTGGAAAATATTTGCTATTACAGGCTATAAAATAACTAAATGTTTCACTTTCTTCTGCTATTAATTGCCAGGACTCTTAAAGGCTGCTGTATATATTTTTGTTCTTAAAGTGTTTATTATGACAGCTGTAATTTGGCACATGAGATAAGATACAGGTATTGTGCACATAGCATTAATTTGATAAATTCAATAATGTAATATATAATTTTTGCTTTAAAGCTCCTTTTTATTGACAACTAGAGAACTTATATTCAATGGTCTTCTAATGGAATTATCCTTGGGTATTTTTTAATAGATGGTCAATGTATAATCTGGAAGAGAAGACAGGGAATTACATGTACTTTAAATCTATTATTTTACATTTTATGCAAGTATCTGCATGTTTTTTTTTCACAATTTAGAAATGAAGAATCAGAAAAATTTGTTTTGTCTGTCGAAATCCTAAGCCTGTTATGGAACCAAGTCTGTACTCTCATAGGCAGTCTGGTCTCTCACAGAGGGCAATGAGACTTGTGGTTGTGGCTAATAATTGCTTATTGCAGTTTTTTTTGTTTTGTACCTAGGTGAAATGTCAACAAAAGTGCCAAACATTAAACTGAAAATTGATCCTCGGGATCTGCAGATCCAGACGTTTACAGTGGAGAAGTTATTGGAACCATTGATAATTCAGGTATTATAATATTGCAGAAAATAAATTGGATAACCACAGAGGGAAGGGAGTAAGGCTGGAGAACTTATTAAGGAACTTATGAAGAACTTCATAAGGCTGGGGACTCTGTTATGAAAAGCATACCTGTAGCTCTTCTGTACTTGTGGTTTGCTCAGGCTCAGAAGCTGTCCAACGGGATCTGTCTTATTCCTGATTTGGTCATTCATGTAGTCGTTTCCATTTTTGCAGATATGTATCTATCATAGTCAACATTGCATGTCCTAGGTAGCCTCCTGTACAGTATTATCTAGTGGATGTTTAAATGTAGAATACACTGCAAATGGGTTTCTAACACGTGGAAGGTTTCAAACTGTAAGTAGTGGGCAGAGTGGAAAAGAGCCTTGAAATTGGTGAGTTTCTTTATCTGAATTTTGAGAAGAGTTGCATTCTGTTGCACTTAGAAGAGATACCCTAAGAACACTGCAATTGTGGCATACTGTATAAATGTGCTTTAGTACTTTTCCTTCCAATAAAGAAAACTTGGACTGAGGGATTTACAAAAATGCTTTCAGGTTTGTTGATAAAACTTCTTTTAGGAGGAGCAATTCTACTGCATATTCCAGTTCTGTTTCAGGTATTCACTGGGTAAATAGGCAGTGCTTAGTGTGTTAAAGATTCTCTCATTATCTCTATATTTGGCATAGATTAGAAATGTCTTTTTTAGTACAATGGAAAGGACCTACTTGAAGACCTGACCTCATTTTGCAAATAATGTGTAAACCTGAATGTTAAAAGACCTCTGTAGCAATGTGTTACAGGGTGAAGAACAGAAAGGTCATCTTCAGTTTTGAAACTCAAGCTATTTTGATTTTCTCTTCATTGTACTTAGAACAAAAATGTTGGGGTACCTGCATTTAGTTAGTCAGTTAGACCTAGCACAAGGATCCCAGCTAATCACTGTCCTTCAGCCTTGCCGAGATGATGTAGATCAAACTACTCGTCACAGCTGGACACCGCTTATTTAGTATTCTTTTCCTGGTGCCTGAGGGTATGTTTGCATGGTGGTCACTGCTCTGGACTTTGTGTAGGTATGGAAAGGTGTGACTTCTTTCAGAATTTTCCTTCACTTGCTATTGTACAAATACTACTTTGCTGTTTTTCAGGTTGTGAAGATGGTCAGGTAGAATGGCTATAAAGTAGTTTCAGTGGTTGATTGATTAAGATCTTGCCAAGTTCTTTGAGTAATGCCTCTTACAAGACAATAACTTTTTGTTAAATAGGTTATGTTAACAATCAACAAACGGAACTGATACTGGATGGATGATGGGTGGTAAATAGAGCAAAGCCAGATGGAACACTTTACTCTGGCTGTTATTCGATTTATATACAGGTAGAATTGGGGGTGTACAGCTTATTAAAAAAGGTAGGGACGTATTTACTAATTTTTCTTTTATTTCAATTTTTTCTACTTGCAACAGTTCTATTTTTAAAAAAGAGATAAATAAAATCATTGTAATTAAGACAGAAACAATTCTTATTATGCTTGCACAGATATTAAAGGAAAAAATATTTTTTTCTTGTACAACTGATGGGCTTCATTTCACTGTGCTCAGCCACTTAGGTACATGGTAAATTTTGTTATTCCAGGAATGCACTTCTTTGCACACACACAGCTCTGATGACATCTTTCCTTCTTTGTCCTGGGTGCCTGTCCTTTGCACACTGTTTCCCTGAGCTTGCTAGAGGGTGGTGGCCAGATACGGGGAACAGTCAGATTATAATTAAAGAGGCAGCACATAAGGAATGGAGGGAAGAAGAACACAGAGATGAGACATGAGGACAGTAAAGTGAGGAGTATGTTTGGTGTGATGGTTCTTATGTTTATTTGGACTTTCATGTTGAAAAAGTCCTTTATTTGTTTCAGAAGTGCTGTATGTGCTCTAAAAGCTAAGAAAAGTGAAGAGGTGCTGATCTTGTTTTATAACAGTTCTAGAAAAAGCTGCTTTTTTAAAAAATCAGGTAATTCATTGCAATAAGTTTAACAAATAAAAGTGTATTTTCCAAATTTGAAACTTTTGTGCCTCCCTAACTTATCCAGTTTCTTCTATTCATTTTTTTTTTTTGAAATTTCTTCTCTTATTTTTGACTTGATCTTTTCCTCCCTTACTCATTTGTCCCTTCTGGAAGATTCTTTTCTTCAGAAAGAAGCCTTTTCATTTTATCATTACTTCATTTCCAGCTGTTATTAACTGAGCTGCCTCTCATTTTGTTGCCTGTATTTATTTTTGCCTGGGTGTGATTGACGATATACAAGACCTCAGTTAACAGTTCAGTGGTTTGTGGAAAGCTGTCAAGCTGGAGCATCATATGTGGATGGATTATAAAATCAGTTTCAGTGTAGTAGGAATAGATGTCCTGATAGAGTGCATTTTACAACCTTCTCTTGTGTACCAGTAGGTCAGACTGTGCTCAGGCAGTTGCAACACTGTGGGTATTTTTAGAGGAGATGAAGAAATGTAAATTTTGCCCTCAGTATTGCAGAATCAAAAAACTTGGCAAAACAAAGAAACAGTTCCAGAACAAAACAAGGAAACCATCTAGTATTTTTTTTTTTTAAAAAAAGCTCTTCTCAAGCATCTTTAAAAAGCTTGAGTCTGTTAAAAATAGAAATGCTTTGGTTCAAGGAGAATATGATTTTGGCTGTCTTTTACCTCTCTTAACCTTCATGCTTTGAGCACGTTTGAGTTTCTCTGAAGTCTGTCCTAGGCAGTTATGTTAAGTGTTAGAGCAATCGTTAGGTTAACAGCATCAATATGGGAGAAGATGAAGGCAAAACCAGCCGAAGTGGAAGTAAATTTGCAAATTACTTTGCTAGATTCTCTTACTTCCCTTCAATCTGCAATTGGCAGTGGTGTTCACTTTGAAACTGTGAAATCAGTATGGCACATTGTTTTCTATAAAACCCTGTCCAATTTGGCAACTTTCCATCCTTGGAATAAAACAATGCCCCTGAATCAGTGTTTGGGGCAGTGCAGTGTCGCAGGCTCACTGCATTTCCCTCTTTGCATCTCAGTGGCCTGACTCAGGGTGGTAAATTCAAATGGTGCTGTGCAGGGCTCTGCAGAGAGTTGGAAGTGGCATAATGGCATTAGTGTAGTTCTGTATCCAGCTTTATAAACTGTACTCTCATGGGGATGTACTACTAGGTGCACTCTGTTTTCTGTACATTCCAGATTAGTTTTTGTTAGTCATGGCCAATTGCCCCATCACCTGAAGGGCTTCCCTCTGCCTGTGGCCTTTTATTTTTTGCTAGGTGCTTTGAGAACATTAGTTTTGAAAGGAAGACTTTTAGGTGAAGTTCTCTATCAATGCATGTGGCACATTAAAAATGATAGTTGTCAAAACTGACGTGGAGCTGACAGCTGCCTTGATGTAAACTTGGTACAGCAATCTTTTCTTAATTCTGGGCTTTATCAGAGATGCACTCTCTCATGAAGCAATTAGTGTGAAGCAATCAGTAGATCATAAAGTATTGCCATGCTTGTGCTAGGTTTGCTCACAAAATATATCAATGAATGTAATGGAAAATGTCCTCTTGTTTTATCTCATCCTCAGAGACTGAAGTCTGTTTGATCTCTTTGCTATGCAATGTAATGATTACAGTTATGGCTAGGTATAAATTTGCTTCTGTAGCAAACTATAAGACTTTTTTCTTTTGAATTTATGTACAAGTAAAAGTTTTGAAAGGTATGACTTGATGAGATTCACATAGCTTCATTAATTCATGCAGGAAACACTTCACAACTGCCTTTGCAGTCATCACAAGTCTTATAAGCTGTAAATTTGCCACTTTTTTGGGTATTGTATCTAAAGCATTCTCTATTTATGTATACACACACACATACACACAATATATATATGTGGTGTGTGTGTATGTATACATAGGCAAATATTTGTATGATCTTTCCTTTGCTTAAACCTCTTGCTTCCATCTCTTTTATACATACATATGAGCTAAGGAAAGTTCATGGCAGCAAGTGTGAGTTCTACAGAATATGTAGGAACATGTATATATTGTAGAGTCCCTTGCATCACTGATAAAAATAGGCAAGTTGAAAGGCATTTATTCTCACCTGCAGTCACACTGACAAAAGCTTGCTCACACAGAATACATATGCTGTTGGCTTTGGTTCTGTGTTTGGTGAGTTTACTTTATGCACACTGAAAGTGATTAACCAAAATAATTTAATGGGCAATATTTGGGATTTGAAACAGTGAGAGGGAGTTCTGCTGTTGTCATTAGGCCACTGAGTCCATGTCTTGTTCTTTCAAATGTCTAGGGATTGCATTACACGGAACTAAATTTTAAACAAAAAATAACGTTTCATGATTGATACTTTAAAATACTTTAAAACTAATATCAAAGGTGAACCAAATCTTTTGATACCAAGACACTGTTTCTGTAGCTACTGCAATATTAAAAGATTGTTGTGGCTGGCAGGAACTGGATATAACGTTGGAAGAACTGCCACACAGTTCCTTAGGAATTTGGTATTTGGGATAACCATGACAAAAAATCCCACCCCTACAGCCTAATAAATAATGGCAATAACAGACAACAACATGATTCAGCTTTGCAACTGTGACGGCAAATGGCCTTGAAAATCTCACTCCCCTTACACCCCAAGCACAACTCCAGCTCCTACCAGAGATACAACATAAGCTCTTGACAATGATTTTTGTTGAATGCTGGGAGACCTGCTGTATATGGCAATAAGAAGGTGTTAATAACTGGGAAATGCAGCTGGGCATGAGCAGGATTGATGGGGTATGTTTTTCTTTTTTCTTATAATGATATCATTTTGACTGCATATTCTGCCACCACAGTACAAGCTGTGTTGACAGTGGGTCAAAAGGGCACACTATATTAGCTACCATGTGGTTCAATTCTTACTGTGCAGAACCTGCATAAAGTTTTTGCATTCCTCATTGGGATTCTGTGCTAGAGAATAAGGAGTAGTGTTTCTGTATTCCTTAATTTCTCAGCCAAGAGCTACCTATCAAATTTTGACTTTGAGAAGCTGCCCCTGAGATTTCCTGACAGTGATGCTGAAGATGAAGGGTCTTGCAGTCAAGAGTTTTCACCTACAGGAATGATTATTTTTCATATTTTTCCATTTATTTTATTTCCTTTTCTCCTCCAAAACATATGAATGAACAGGGCACGGGATGATTTTTTATATAAAAAGGAGACTACAGTAAAAATCTGAGAAATAGAATATATTCTTTTCTGGAAATAGTGATTAAATAGCTAAGACACTTAAAAAATATCTTGAAAGGTTTTTGGGGCAGCTTCTAATTTTCTACTGTGTTTTATGCCTTTCTTATTGGGAAATACCACCATATAATATCTTTGATTATATTTTTAAGAGTGAGTTGCTGACACCACATTAAACGCTTTAGAACTAACATTAGAGGTTTTGTAAGAATAAAAGATATTAAGACT
The DNA here is from genome assembly GCA_013398125.1 of Aegotheles bennettii. Classification (NCBI taxonomy): domain Eukaryota; kingdom Metazoa; phylum Chordata; class Aves; order Caprimulgiformes; family Aegothelidae; genus Aegotheles; species Aegotheles bennettii. Next base: position 246,615 of record VZRW01009867.1, on the reverse strand, counting down.
CTTATTTCCCGTTGCATTCTTTACCAGCTGGCTGATTTATGTGCAATAAATAATTTCATTTACTTTCTTTGAGCCACAGTCAGAAAAATACCCAAGCCCTCTTTACCAATCTGAGCTGGAGTTATTTGTGTTGCTGTCTCCCTTGTGACATGCCAAAGCGATTGATGTCAAGTGGCTGGTCCATTTTCCCCCCAAATTCCACATGAATGATGTCTGTAGGGATTTGGTCTTTCAAAGATGTGTTTATGGAAATACTTCCCAGAGGGTGTTTGTCAGTTACTTTTAAAAGCACTGATTCATGAAAAGCACTAAAGTGCATGAATTAATGAACAAGATCTAAAGGTGAGCTAGGGCACAGCCAGCACACTTGGCATTGTAGACCTGCGACTGGAGACCTTGTCCACAGACCAGCTCAAACCACAAACTATACTGCAGCCATTAGCTAAGTTTGCCTGCTGGACTGAGAAATTAATACACAGCTTTTGCTTTGCTTATCCAATATTGTTGAGGATTGGAATACCATTTAATAAAATGATGCAATTGTAGACATATAAAATGTGTTCACTGAGCTCCAAGACTAGATCAGTACTCAATATTATACTATCCATGTTCTGGCACAGAGAACAGAATAGAAGGAGGATTAAAAAACATCAGTGAACTTAATGAAAACAAAGTGTATTTTACAGTATCTATGTAACAGTTTGAAAATAAAACTTTTTCGGAATCTTTCCTTAGTGTGACAGCTCAAACAATGCCTGAGAGAATAGTCTGTTAGAAACATTCTGTTGGAGTGTGGAGGCTGTGCTCACATGGTGAAGAATGTGGAGTGGGATGCTGTATAAAAATAAATTCTTTATGGATGTTGAAGTTCATTGTTAAAAAAACATAATTTGGACAGAGCTGCAGCAAACCTACTTTCTGGGGAAAATGATGTACAGTTTTAATGTTGAGAGCCCCCCATGAATTCTGAGGTGCTAAGTTCTGACCACTGCAATCATCCTTTGTAAGAAGAATGATAATTTAATTTTTAACTATGTAATTTTGAAATGTGTCTATACTTATTTTGAGTATTTGCTTCTGAGATGACTTGGGAGATGTAAGATGGAAGTATGGGAAGATTCAGCAGTGAGTGTAATTCCTGCCTTGGCTGAAGCCTCCTTAGATAGCATTAGTAGCTTTTTTTTTTTTTATCACGAGGAAATTTTAAAATAAGCAATGTCAGGACTTTACATCAGGGTTAATATGACAGTGAGATTTGTATTGACTTGCTTTGATCATACAGAAGAAAGAGCACAAAGATAAGGTATATTAAGTAAAATTGTCAAATTTGATTCGGTAGTTTTGCCCATTCTCAGTATGTATGCTGAGTTCATCTGTCTCTCTGAAGCAGGGGAAAACCTCATTGCTTATTCTGAATTAGAGTATTTTTATTTTTATTTTTATATTTTTTTATTTGAGAACAATATAAATTCACTTATTATAGAATTTATACTACTGTTGTCTTTTTTGTTTCTTCTGTATGTAGGTTACAACACTAGTGACCTGTCCCCAGAATCCTTCTGGTAAGAAAAAGGGCCGTTCCAAAAGAGCTCGTGTCTTGCTAGCTTCTGTGGAAGAAGCCACTTGGAATCTGTTGGACAAGGGGGAAAAAATTGCTAAGGAAGCAACTGTGTTTAAAGAGGAACTTCATGCAGCAGTCGCTGATGTCCGGAAAGAGAGTAAGTGTTTGACAAATAATTTAGGCACCACAAGGAGTTACTTTAACTGTGTGATGCTGGTATGAAAATGAAGCAAGGATATCCATGAGAAATATGTTTTGATGTGTAAATGTCTGAATGTTGATATGTCTAGTTGTATCTTCTTAGATACACGTACAGGAGTAAAGTGTACAAGCTGGGCCCCATTGTGGAAAAACATGTTTTTATTAAAAAAACTTGTAAGTTTTGTTGTGTTTTGGTTTTTATTTTTCAATGAAGACAGCATGTCCCTTGTTAATTTTAGTGGTTGTTAAGCACAAGTTTAAGTTAACGTGTGCTTTAATGCTCTTCTGGAAAGGAACTGTTTACTTCAATCTGGGATTAAGGTTTTTTAGTTAAAAATTTAAAAATGGAAATCTTCCCTGTTTTGTGCAGTAGTAAGAACTTAGTTTTGGAATGTGTAATAGCTCTGTTTAGAGGTATGTTTTGAGACTGCAGTAGGTGGAAGATGGTCCTCATGACCTATCTGTCCATTTTCAACCAGACTCCCAGAACAGGACTAGATTTTACGATTTGCTGAGAACATTATGATCTGCTGAGCCACTTTCTTTCAGGCTTTTTGTTGCTTTGTTGATTTTTACTTTCCCCATGGATAATCAGGGCTTACTGCATGTGAATACAAAGGCCAGGCTCAAATAGTAATAAGCTGAATGACAGACATAAAAAATGTGTGCCTGCAGAAATCAGCTTTGAAAATTGATTCAGGAGGAGGTTTCAGAGGAAAAAGGGGACAGGGGAGTAATGCTTTTAGTGCCTAGTCATTTGAGAATTATGTCCTTACATCAGTGCTCCATGAATTTTGTAAAGAAATGGTTCCCAATAGTTGCCTGGAGTCAGATAAAGAGAAGTTGATGAAAGCCTTCCCAAACAAGGGGGGAGCAGACAAGCAAGAACAATGCTCTGTACCATAAAGCCATTGTCAGACCAGTTATCAAATGAGCTAGCAACTAGGCTTGGTTTTATCTAGGGGCAAAGTGGGCTTCGGTTGCCTTTCCACCACTGAGCAGTGTGGTGTATGTTCTTATGCCATGTGACAACATGTGCCTGAAGGACTGTGTATTAGCCACTGAAACCAGGTCTTTATACCACCCTGCTCTTACTAAAGTTGCATCTTGATCGAGATTTTTATTTATTTGTTTGTTTGTTTGTTAAATATTTTATTTTTTCTTTTCTTCCTCCATGTGCCCCCCCATGGGCCACATCTGAGTTTCTGCTGTTGTTCAGGGTAGTGCTTATGAGCTGTTGGCTTCCTCTGGATCCAGAGATGGCTGCGTTTTAGAGTCTGATGTATGCATATGGTGTCTGAGGTGCCTTAAGGTCCTTTGTGATTAAAAGCATCATGACCAGCAAATATCGTTGTTATCTGCCACACTGATCAGCTGAAGATTTTTAAAAAATCGTTCTTAAAATGTTAGCCCATCCATTCCAGGCTGATAACACAAGACAAGAATAAAATATATAGTTTTATATTGATTTTTATACATAGATAATATAAAAATATTTCACATTTTCCATTTATTTATTGATTCTTATCCAAGACCAGAGATAACTACATAAATAAATAATACATAAAGTAGATTATATACACCTCATACATTTTAAAAGAAAGTTAAGTTGATGTTATCACCTATCATTAAGCAATGACAAATTGAGTGTTCACAGGCAATCTTCCTCCAAGGATTTGCCAAACTGCACAGGTTAATTTTAAGAAGTTGTTGAAGAATTGTAAAATAAATAGCAGTTTGTTAATTTTGCAGGTATTTTTTGTCCTTTGGGGCTGTGTATTATTTTTAATTTATGGTATGCCACACCATATATAATTTTATTGCCTGTTATTCAAGTCACATCCTGCTGCTGTTAAATGTCTCATGTTATTTACTTCAAGCTCTCTGAAAGGATGCGAGTTGTAAACTGTGCTGCATGCAGTCATCTGCCTTGCATGACATAGCATATAATATTCAATTTTCCATGGGCATATTTATTTTTTTAATATGCTTTTAAATAAATTATGAATTTTTACATGTAGCTACAGCTTGTATTTACTGTATAGTGGTATTTTGAAACAATGCTCTAGATAATTTCACTCAAATATGAACCCAACCATTGGTCCCAGAGTTGCACACCAACATTTGAAAATAATAAATACTTTCTCACCTCTTCTTGCATATTAGTTCATTACAGGAGAATTAAACACTTTTTTTACTGTGAATCACCAGAGTGAAGATGCTGCTTTATTGCTTTTGGAAGTAATTGGTAGGTGTTCCTTTTAAAGGAGTGATAGACTTTTTTCAAGCTGCTGCTGTTATTCCTGTTCATAATAATGTCTTGCAGAATAAAGGTGCAAATCAGTAGCATAAAAGTGAATGGTGGAGAGAAGATAAATAGAAGATTGGTCGTATTTAATTTCTGTGATGCATTAGTGACTCATCTAATGTCTTCAGAAATGGGGACATGGATATGGCCTCGCTGACTTCAGTCTTGACAAACACTGTCAGTAGATGGAATTTTTACCTCTCAAATTCAGTTGAGTTCTGTTAGTGACATCTGAAAGAAGATGTTGCTATAATGGGTGGCAGGCATGTTCCCTGGATAAATCTGGTTTCTACTTCCGTAGACATCTGCAAAGTTTTGCTGAAGATTTATAGTCTGGGAGCTGATCACTTTAATACAGAGGTCCTCTGAAGGCTGTGGGTGGTGGACTGTGAGCATCGCCCAAAAAACTAGCTTAGTAACTGAAGAACTGCCATGTTTGCCTTTTGATCTGGTTTGGTGAAGCTTTGTTAAAGGGTACTCATGTTCACATTTTAATTCTAAAATAGTGGAATAACCCTAAATATAAGTATTGTGAAAAAATCTCACTGCTAGATTTCATATATACAGTATTTCAAGGAATTGCCTTTTGGATTCCTAATGTGCTGTGAATTAATGGTAAAATAACTAACCCCTATACAAAGGAATAAGAAGCATTGTTCAACCTTGAATGCTTCTGACACTAAACATCAGACTATAATTAATGGCCTGATTCTGATATTTAACCAATTTTAAGACAAAACAGGGATGTAGTTTAAGTGGAGCAATATTCTCTTAGGAATTTTGCATCAAAGTCTAGAGTTATACTTAGGATAATATTTTTTTGCATCTATGTCAAGGTGTGATTGCTTACGGTTTTCAAACAGTTGTACAGACGTAGTTAAAATGTTTGGTATTTGTTGCCATTGCTTACTGACTATATATGGTCAGAAATACAACAGTTGTTGTCTGCATTGCTTCTGACTCTCGCAACGTCAGTGTTTCATGCTCTTAGCTGTTATCATGCTCAAGTGTGTTCCTAGATAAGCCTTTCATCACATATAACAGTGAATCGAAAGCAAGTTACTTGCTGGAGTTACGTTTTGAGCCTTCAGTTACTCTTTAAAGGGAAATTAGAAAAATGAATTTGATATTTCGAATGTCCATTTTTTAATGTCTTTTGACATTGAACAGGGGAGGTGAGACTGATGGCATGGAAGAAACTACCATTCACTGGCAAGAAATGGGGATTGTAGTGTAAGGGTATGTACTGAAGGAAGGCAATAGTGATCCCTTGTATTATACTACATCCTTATTTGTCCTCCCAACAAAATCTTAAAAATAAGCTTAGCTTTCTCATCCTGCTTTAAGAGGTACATGTGTGTGCTCTGCATCTAAGAGACTTTCATTCTGGACACAGAATTTAGATATACAAGTAGATTAAAATAATTGTGCTGTACACCCTTTTCATCAAACCAAGAACAGATCCCCAGTAGAAAAGCTCCTGACATCACCATCACTGATCAGGTGTCTCTGCGTGGGGAAGGAGGAATGAAGAGATGAGTGTAAGGCATGAAGGGGGCGTTTGGTGGCTCTGATTACACATTAGGGAGAACCATACGAGATGTGGAAGTGGAACTTCCTGGTATGCAGCGGTGAAATAATTGCAATGCAACAGAATACAGTGGTATCTGAGTGGGGTAAGAGAGTGTGTGGCAGGAGAAAAATGTCCTGTAACATCTACAGAAAGCTATTGTGAGAATCTGAGTTATCATGGCATTGGATATTAGGAACATGCAGGAGGTATCAGTCTGCTTTGCCCTGACACTGATGGTGTCACTTCTAGCTGGCTGGTTGAAGCAGAATCCTTTATTTGCTGTAGCAGGTGGAGAAGGGTATTCGTGGGAGCAGAACAAGTGATTACACTAGTTACTAGTATTGTTTAAACTCTTGTTTTTAGAAAGGGTACTTTGTTTTGTGATCTGATGTGATATTGACTCCCAAACTTCTCTGGGACTGAGTGTGCTTATGTGTTAGGTCATGCCTGAGGAACTTGAGGCTGCAAATATCTAGTGTAAATCAGAGTTTACAAGTTTTATATTATTGGTATAAACTATTTATTTATTTGTTTTTTATCTCAAGCTTGAGACTAGGACGTTTGAAATCCTCCCTTTTACTGACTGTGGTACGTTCCTCCCTGCCTTAGTCAATGGGCTCCCTTTGACAACTGTGTTTCTCTGGAACTGTAGATCCACCAGTCTTTAAGGGTGCAGTTCACAGGAGTGGGTGACAGCACTTGGCAACTCTTGGCAGCAATACCTCCTTGTGGGAGGATGCAGGAATGGCATAAAATTCACTGCATTCCATGTGGATTCCACACTGCTGCAGTTAAAAATAGAAAACGAGAGGAGAAAGCCAGATGTAAAAGCAACTAGGAGAGAGGGAAATGAGATGCTTAGATAGGATTTGGTAGGAGGAAGAAAAGAAATAAATAAGGAAATAAAAGAAAGCATAATTCTGCTGGTCTTGCCTAAGATGCTAAAGAAGGTTTAGCTGTTGTCAGAGTGTGGTGCTGAGTGCTGTCTCTGGGGGCTGCTCACTGACTGCAGCTGGTGTTCCTGCGAGTACCCATGCGGACAGACTGCCTGCCTTCAGCTCTCAGCCTGGCACAGGTGTGCACCTTTTGCCAGCTATTTGCCAACTGCAAACTTGCCAACAGTCTTACAGTTGACTTGTTTTTAAAGAAATTTTCCTGTAAGTTTTTGGATATTTTTGATGCTGGATAAAGTGCACGGATCCTCTAATTTTCTAAAAAATTACCTGTGGCTGAACAGTGTTTTTAGCTTTCCCTATGCCAGAGCATAGATTTATGTAAGCCTGTGCGTAAGTAGCTGTGATCTGACAGTAGCAGTAGCTGTCAGTAGCTGATTAGCTAATGGTAGTAGCACCATTAGCTTGGGGAGTCATCTATCTGTGTCTGCTGAATACAGTCTTGGAAGTATCTGCCTTCCAATAATTATGTAGTTATGAGATATCCTGACTTTGATTCTTTGGATTGCTTCTCATTTGAATGTCTAAAATAATTGAAATACTATGAGTACTCCCATCTTTCTGCTTCCTTGTTTGTGCTGCTAAAAGGGCACTGTCTGTCATGCTTCATTGTTTGTGACAAATGAAATTATGGAAGAATATCCACTTGATGGGAATTACAATGAAATGGATGAAATTGCATTGAACTGTCATCCCATCTACTGCATTTTAAGAAACTTACAGCATCATGTTGTTGTCATTTTATGCTGTCATTTTTCTGCTGCTTGTCCTCATAGCTTCTATCTGCCTTGGCTGTGTCTCATAGCTTTATTTAAGGGTCATTATTTTGTACTTATTCATCTGGTCATCCCAGCTTATGTTCAGCTACTTTCTAATGCATTGGCCTTATTCAGACCCTTCTGTCTTGTATTTGCTCACAAACTCAGTCAGAGAATCACAGAATGATTGAGGTTGGAAGGGACCTCTGGAGATCATCTGGTTCAATCCCCTGACTCAGGCAGGACCAGCAGCCTGCCCAGGACCATGCCCAGTCAGCTTTTGAATATACTGGATGGAAACTCCACAACCTTCCTGGTCAGCTGTGCCACTGCCAAGTCACTCTTGCAGGGAAAAAACATTTTCTGATATTTAGGCAGAACCTTCTGTGTGTCAGTTTGTGCCCATTGCCTCTTGCCCTTTTACTGGGTGCCACTGAGAGCAGTCTGGCTCCATCTTTGCACCCTCCCTTCAGGTATTTATATATACTGGTAAACATCCCTCTAGGCTTTGTCTTCTCTAACCTGCACAGTCCCAGCTCTCTTGACCTTTCCTCATGAGAGGTGCTCTAGTCCCTTAATTGATTTTGTGGCTCAAGTACCCATAAGATATCAGTGTTCAAATGGTATTATTTTCAGATTTTAGGACTATTTGAGGTTTTAAAGTGTCTCAGGTGCTTGAAGGACACCCAAATCCATATGGCCGTTCTCTTCTGGAAGGCACAATAGCAGAGACCTGGGCAAATAATCTCATGTGGAGCCTTGGAACATGCAGTTCACCCTTGTGCTTATGGGTAGGGGGAAACATTACCTTAGAGGTTTCTGAGGAGCCTCTGTGCTGTCAGAAGATTATCTTTTTTGTTGTCAACTTCTGTTAAATATTCCTGGTGATGGTACTGTCTTCTATCCTCAGCTAAGCTATATCTCACTTCTGAAACAAAAATTACATGTTCCTGCATGCTTTTTCTATGTAGAAAACCTCTGTGATACACATGACTGCTTGGAGAAACGTACCCTAGTATTATACCAAGAGTGAGGTAATTTAGATATAGGTAGAAAAGAATATTTCATAATAAAAAAAGGATTTAACGATAGAACAATATCAAATTTTTTAAATGCCGTATTTTACTTTACTGTTGCATTCATGATCCAGGACATGCTTAAGGCAGTTGTCAACAGAAGGCTGGCTTCATGAATATCTGCTCTTTTAATAGCGACATTTACTAATGATGTTTCCTAATTTTAGCACGGCCAAAACGATTCATTTTGTGACTTTTGATCCATTTGTTTTCCAAACTGGTATATAGAGTTTAATGGGTCAAACATTTATTTTAGCAGTTTGTGCTTGTGTGCCAAGAGTTTTCCAGTGCTGTTCTTTGTAGAGTGAGTTCTCTCAAGGTGGTGCCATCACCAGCAAAGCTCCTCAGGTAACAACAGACTTTGAAATGCTTTTAGAAGTGAGAGTAATGGAATTTTTTCTCAGAGTAAGCCTAGGTGATAGACTGCTGAAAGTAAACTTGGGTGTTTGTCACTGCTGTTCTTATTAAATTTGTTGGAGAGCAGTATATTGTTGTCTAATGGCATGGTTACTAGCTCCATTGCATAGATTTCTCATATTTTATGTCAGTCAGGTGTTCAAGTGTATGAAATTTTCATTCCATTAACTTATATTTATAATGAGAAGAACAATATTTGATTCCCTTCTGTAACCAGGAATTATTTAATAGCAGGGACAGCAAAGTACATAGTAATATAAAAAGCAGTGACTAGAAAAGTTCAACACAGTGCCCCAGCTTCATTGTGTACAGTTAAGATTAATGGTGTGATTGCCAAGGGATTTATTTCAGAATTAAATGATTCAGAAGAACAGAAAGGGAACATAATTCAAAATGTGGAACATTCTGCATGATCTGTAATAACTGACCTTCATTTCAAGTCATTAGGGCAACAAGGAGATGCCAAATTTATTTGCAATACTGGTAACTTGCCAAATAACTGATCAAGCTTTGACTATTTCTTTTCCCTGGGTGTTGTGGTATAGCCTAAGGGAATTTATGTCTTCATTTTGCAGGTCAAGCCTTAAAGGTATCAGCAGAGGCATTTACCAATGATCCCTGCTATCTGCCTAAGAGGGAAGCTGTTGTCCAAGCAGCACGATCTCTGCTTACAGCTGTCACAAGGCTTCTCATTCTAGCGGACATGGTTGATGTGGCATACCTGCTGGAGCATTTAACTGTGGTGAGTAGAATTTGACTTAACTCAGACTCCCTTTAACCAGAGAGGTGTCTGCTGAAAGTGTCCTCCTGCACTGAAAATTCTTTTTGTACTTGGCAATTGTGGATCTCGCACACGTAACACCTTGGCAACTGGTAAAAGTGTAGATTCTAGGTGAGACTTGTGGAACATATCAAAAAAAAAGGTCTTCTACTTCTAACTCAACATATTTGATACAGGGAAGCAGATGGTTATCCGTACAATTATATTTCAACTTCCTTTTATTTCTTATTTCCTATTTTCTTACTTGAATTGTTGTACCGCTTTTTCTGCGTGAAACCTTGATGTTTGTGGCAGTAATAGGAAATAATTTATTTCTGGAGAATCTTAGAGGTGGAATTTTATGTGGATATTTACAGAGGGAAAGACCTGAGTAGGTAAGGATCTGTCCCTGTATTCAAGTTAGTTTGTGAGAGAGATCAGCTGAAAGGAAAGGGAAAAGGTCTGTGAGAGAGACATCCAGCAACTCCCCAGGGCCAGCTGTATATTTGTACACTTCAGACAGAAGACTAGAAAGTCCTAATGTTGGCAAAGCTTTAAAAATTGTACAGTGGAAAAGACTCTCTAAAAGCCACTTAACTTTTTTGTTCAAGGGAATAATGTGCTTTGGAAGTGTGTATTGTAATAGTGCTACATTTTGGGTCATCTTTTGTTCCACCTGGGTCTCCTTATACAGAAGGGGTGGCCTCATTCCTCTGTTCCCAGGTAGAAGTAACCAGTGCTTGTGCCACTATTGCTGAATTAGGCAAAAAATCCTCATTTCTGTTGTCAGAGTACTTTCAGAATACTTTCCTGTCTACATAAAGCTGAGATCCTTTAATGTCAGCCATACTGTCCCATCTGAGCAGGGTTCCTTCCTTTTTTGTACAGTGTGAATTTAATCTTGCCAGCACCGTGTGTCTGACCACAAAAGTGTGCTTACTAAGTTTCTTCTCTGGCTGCTTACTCCATTCAATCTGGTGTGTGTCTTTGCTGAGAAGAGCAAGGAATTATTCTATTTTTGTTTCTTCATCTTCAGTAACGTGTGACAGACTGATAAAAAATTCAAAGTTCTGTTGACTACTTAATGTTGACTACTGGATAACCAGTTCCACCTCTAATAATACCTCATGCCACAAGAGGACCCACTGACTTACAGGGGGCCATTTTGAAGCAAGTTTGGTTGGGTGAGGATAGGGAAATGAAAATTTAGCTCCCAATTAGAGTAGGAACAGTATTTCACGATAGAACAATGTTTTGTGGTTTTCAATGCTGTGTTTGAAACATCCAATACTGACAATTGTTGGAGATGCTAAATGGACAGACTGAATGGACACTGACATGCAGAAGCTTCTATGCTGTTACTTATGTATGAAATTTGCCAGCTGTAAGAGGAGTGGCCTATGTCTTTTGTACTGTTTATGGAAAATTTTCTTAAATTATTACATTTTTCCTTGGTAGCCTATTATATTTTTACATATGTATTTTCATAATCCTAGATGCAGCCTTCTAAAATGTTTTCAACATGTTTTACGTGAGACAACTGAAATTGGGTAGTTTTCTTTCCTAGAGCTTCAGTATTCCTAAACAACCATATAATTCACTTCATGATTTCCATTTGAAAATGAAAACAAGCAATAACTGAAAATCATAAAAGAATGCAAAGTATCATTCAGGTAAAACCCCAACACTGCAAAGAGTGCAATTAAGTTGTTATCTTCTTCCATACTTTAATTAAGTTCTCTTATTAGAATTGAGAACTGAAATTTTCAATTAAGTCTTAGAATAAATTAGTGTGGCATAACACACAAAATGCCTATGTAAAAAGACTCGCCCTAGTCCTTAGAGGAAGGTGGTACGTTTTCCATATTTATTTATTTATTCTTTGCTCTGGGTGTTGAACTTGCCAACAGTGTAGTGGTGTAGCTATAGTAGTGTCTTTTTATGCTGACATCTAATTAGGAAATCAACTTAGGGTAATTTCAACATATGCTACTGAACAACTTCCAAATTATAACAACTTTTGGACACAGCTAACTGAGCCAGATTTAAATGCAATTAAATATTTTAATGAGTCTCAATTTTGCTCTTTTAAAAGTCCTTAACTTTAATTATTGTCATTTAAAACTCCCTTAGGAATTGAGGTTTTCTTTAATGTGGACTTGCTGCAACAAAAACACATTGTATTCACACAGTGGCTGCAGTGTAGAAAGTAGACCTTGTCTTTGCTGTATCAGCTTTAATATTCTCAATGTCTGCAAGTTCATATGATTTGAAAATGAACTCTCTTTAAAAGTCATTAGCAGTTTTTCTTTGAATTTGTTCTAAAATTTTAATACTTCTACCACTTTATCCTCTTCTTCATGAAGACATGGATGTTACACCTGTTATTAATCTATGCTAAAGATTTCATTGCCTTTTATTTCCATAACTCTGAGTGCCATAATTGTCCTAGAATAAAATGAAGAAATTTTAAAGGACTGAGAAAAAAATAATTAAAAAAAAAAAAAGAAAAAAGTAATAGAATAAATGAAATGAAAATTCTAACCAAGGAAGTTTCTTGTTTGTGTGTATAAAGTGAAAGAAAGTGGTCCAGCGTCACACAAGAACTCTGCAGAGTTTTAATCAGATCTTATTCAATACAGAAGTATTTCATGGGAAATTATCTATATAATTATCTAATATTTCTAAAAACCATTTACCAAAGGGCGCTGAAAGTTTTTAGCCTTGCTCACTCAGTAAAGCTGGTTAATTCCAACACTGACATTCAAAACATTTGAAATCATTCTTGCTGCTACTGACAGAATGCAGTCTGAATCATTAAATTTCAATTTCCCCTGTAATCTGTGAATAAAAATAGAAACAAAGCAATGACAACGTGACTCACTGTCACATAAAGCCTCATCCAGTGTTACGTGTCACATCTACCATTCTAAGTATATCTAGGAAAAAAGATGAACCTCAGCTACCTCCTTCCAGTTTATGTAGTCTGTAAGAAGTATTGTTTTCTCTACATTTTACTTTAGACTGGGGACTGGTTTTGACTTCTATGTAATAAAATCTTTACATAAAACAGAGTTATAATGCTGAAAATAACAAATATTTTTGTCACAAAAGTATTGAAATGCAACTTGTAAACTAGAAATAACAGGTGAGTCTGTTTGGGAGAACTTGATAAACCTCCCAGGAATTTCACTCCCAGTGTTTGAAAGCATTCCTTTGTGAACATGAGATTAGCTTTTTTGGAATTTCACTAATAAAGTGGGGAGAATTTTGGTTGTTTTATGGATTCTACAGAATCTTCACGCAGCAAAGTGTACATCAAATAATGCGTGTTGGAAGCCAGTGCAGGTTCTCAGGGTTTGATCATATTCTGGCACACTTGTAGCCAGTTGTGGAATTTACAGCCTCATAAGAGTAAGATGGTGTGGTGCAAACAACCAGCTCGTTTTAGAGCTGACTGAAAAAACTGGAAAGAAAGGTTTTGCTTCTTTAAACCACTGAATTTTTTTTAAACAGGGAAGAGTTTAAATGAATAGCTGTCTGTATCTGAGTTTCCATGCTTATCTTAGAGTTTGAATTCTCTAATCATAAAACTGAGTTGTGAAAAATGTAGGTAGACAAAGGGCTATCTCATGTACTGCACTCTTTGGTTCATAGCTGTGTTACCAGCTTCATTCATTCTGGTTAGTGATGCTCAATATTATTTAAGTGAATTAACAGACTGATGGAAATACTTTAATTTATTGATTAGAGGAGAACAGCAAGAAGGTAGCAAGTTCTGAGAATTTCATTCCAAGCGTATTGGCAGTCTGTCTTTAATCTTATTTCAGATCATGCTGAGCCAACATGTTTTATCTGCCTTTTTCCTTTCTTGTCATGCTTGTAGATTTACTGTTTAAGTCTTCATATTTTTCATGAATGCCTCAGACAGCGTGATCTTTATGAAATGCTTGCTTAGAGTTATTTAAAACTCCTGCCAGGAAAGAAAAATACGAGAATGGCTAGAGATAAGAAGCAACTTGTGAACTTGGGCCCTGTGGGCTTAGTGCTGTCTGTTCCTCCCTTCCCTGCAGAGTATTCATCAGCATTAAAAATGTTTTGAGCAGGAGAAAAACAGTATGGTTACATAAAAGAGGGGAGGTAAGTCATCTCAGGCTTACCTGTGCTTCAGATCTAGGTATTTGATTTGACCCCTATAACTCTGCTTAAACTAAAATTTGACTTGCTTCCTGCATTACCTTCTGACTGTTTTGGTATTGTGATATCATGCAGTAAGCATTAAAAAAATGGAAAAAGGGCAAAAAGAAATAAATAAATGTAGGATACCCTGGGGGTACAAGGCCAGGTTGTGCAAGTGAAAACGATGAGAATCTTCCCACCTTCCCTTTGGTGGGCATGGGTCACTCCCACGGCAAGAGAAATCTCTGAAAATAAGGGATGTTAAAAAGGTGACAGGAGTTTTTGGGAGAGGATTTGACTTCTCCTTTGGTTCATACTCATATTTATTTTCTCATTAACCAGAAGAAATGTATTCTTGGCACTGATATGAGGTCAGTATATGCCGTGTGGGATGCGGTTTGTAGTCAGGGCTACAATGTTTACTGTGCACTCTGCAAGTTCTATTGCAGTCTGCAATTTGCAATAAATGACAGAGGAAGAGCAGCTCCTAAAGAGTTATTTTAAGAATTGGACTTCTCAAAGTGAGCATCTTTTTGAGTGCAAGAGGAACCTGGATCCACTCCTGTATAGTGGCCTCTTGATTGCTGCTTTGTAATTGCCTAATGGCTCATGGCTTTACAACTCCTGGGGCTTCCCTTGAAACAGCCATTTCTTAATGTCTCTCTTCTGACAAACTGTTGCTAAGGAACAGACTCCTCAGTCATTGCAGTTCTGTTTATATAATTTCTGGGTTTGGTCTTAGCATGGGAAAAACTGAAAAAAAGAGCTTTATCCTTTTCTTGCTGGTCAGGAATCTGTCTTCCAAGGGGCCCTAAGTGGCCAACTTCAGGCACTACTGTTCTAGAATTTTTTTCAAGTGTGCAAGCCTGAGGGCTCCTGGACCTGTTTTACCAGAGCACAAGAAAACCAAATGGAATATAGTGGCTGTATTTCCAAGAGAAAACCACAATTGCTGGGTTAAAAACGCACTGTCACGTTTTAGTGCTGGGCTGGCAATTAAACAAATGACAGATGCTCTCTGTTACCCCCTTCCCCTCCCAGAAGGGGAAAGGAGAGAGAATAAGTGAGTGAGTCTCACAGGTTGTAAACTAAACTGCACAGCTTTGATGAAATAGTAATGATGAAAAAGAAAATAATGAAATATATACAAATAAACACAAAACCAATATCGTGGTCCNTCATACTCAGCTCCAGATAGCAGCTGTGAGCTGAGCACTCCCAGCAGTGAAGGCTGAGTGCCAGCACTGCAAGCACACAGCTCCAGCGAGAGCTCAACGATCTCAGTGAGCAGAGGAGTGGGCCTCGTACGTGGGACGACCGACAAGACGGATGGAACCCTCCCAAGAAGGCAGCCATGGGCAAAGAGGGACTTGATCCTCATGATCCCTCGGTTTTATACCAAGTATGATGCTTATGGGATGGAATACTTCATTTGGTCAATTTTGGGTCACCTGTCCAGTCTGCTCCTCCCCGCAGGAGGGGTGCAGGTGTGACCCTGTTGCTCCCCCTTTGTGGCCTTGTTCTCCACACCATTCTCCAGCAGTGACTATGAACATGGAGCATTATCAGTCCTGAAGGCAGACAGTGACTGAAAACACACCGTTAATTTCTGCAAGTGCAGCTACTTAGAAGAGACTGAACTGAAGGTGAATTACTGAAAGAAAAGTGGTTCTACCCTGGCTCAAACCAGGGCACGCACTTAAATGAGAAAATTTGGAAACAAACCTTGTCCTTGTTTCTTTGCAGTGTAGAGCCTTCCCTTCAGTCTGATTTCTTGTTCGTACCTCCCAGCAGATCATGTCTGCAATAGACTCTTCAGTGTTGTCTTTATATGTATTGAAAACATTTCTTAGCTCTCACATCCAAGATGAGGTGTGGGTCAGCTCCCTCAGGAATTTCAACTTCTCAGGAATTTTCTAGTTTTGCTTCTGCTGCAGGCCCCCCATCTGCTGACTTTCACTGTTCCAGTCCTACCTAGTATCCTAGAAGGATCTCCATGAGCAAAGCATGCTTGGTAGGTTTGAGAGAGGATCATTTCCATTTCTTCCAGAGTGTCTGTGTGATTCAGAGTACAGAAGGAGCAGTCCCTCACCCTTAGTGGTTGCAGGGCAGATAAACACACAGCTGTCTTCCCTACTGCTCAGCCACTGCCTTCTTAATAGGGTCATGAGTCACAATAGCAAAGGAAAACCATGTTCATCTACAGCAACCAGAGGGAATAGGTTGCCCTCTTAAAACTCCTGCCTGGAAGCGAGTGAGTTTTGGCATCTCTTGAAAACTGTGCACGTAGCAGTGGGTAGACAGACCTGGGAAGGGAGGATAGAAACGTTTTCTTGTTATGAATTAAGAGAGTTAAGGAAAACATTTCTACATCTGGGAAAAGTTGTCTTAGTCACAGTGGTATCTGTTTGTATCTCTGAGATGATGAGAGAGAATATAAACAGCAATCTGTCAGCTACACAAACCAGGAGAAAATAATAATAAAAGCAAATTTATCTGGACTTACTTGATCCTAAGCTTTATACAAACTGTTTGTATGACTCAGGTATAAGGGGAGAGGAATGAAAGTAGTAGGGCCTATTTTGAATGGATAAGGCTTTCTTTAAGTAAAATGGATTTGTTTCTGGTTTGGTTTAACATACATAGTATAAAAGATATTTATATACTAATTTTTTAAAAAATAAATAATTGTAAAGTTGTGAGATCACTTCCAAATGAAGTAGTAAGAACAAAGCCTGGGGAAATCTATGATACAAATGTGGTTTGTAGTGTAGGTTAACATGGAATGCATGTAGCTACTGGTTTGAGAAATCTGTATTATGTCTGGTGAAGTTTGAAAATTATTTTGACAAAGTTGGAAGATGGGATATTAGAAAAGCATCAAAGTATTTTAAATTATTATTTGGACTATGTAAATGCCTGCATGCTGTCATCAGTGACCAGGACTCCATTGCAGTAGACTCTCTGAATCTATCAGGGAAAAAAAGCATGCTGAACTGTTTCCCTTGGAGTATTCATTACTGTGTTTCACTCCTACAGCAACACTTACTTAACATTGAAGTGCAGTGGTTATAAGAGTGTAATACGGAAGTGATGTGCTGAAATTTCCTTCTATGAACACTGATCTTGGAAGGCAAATTCTAGGTTGGTAAAATAACCTTGGAAAATCAGTTTCTCTTGGCAGATTATTGGTAGTATAATAACAAAGTCAGTGTGATGTAGAGTGACTCATCTGTTCAATAATTATTTGTATCTCAAGCATGCACAGATCATTCTGATCGAGAGAAATTGATTTTATAACTTGCTTTGGGAGGCAAAAATGAGGAAATGCATGCAAAACAAATAGTATCTGCTTTATCATCAAAATGCATGTCTTCATACCCTCTGAAAATGAGAGCAAAATAATCTGGGAAAAGCTGTGTGACCTACTCTCTGTAAACCTCTCCAAAGAGGCATGTTGCCCATTCCATCACTGCAAAATACTGGGAGAGCAACTATTTTCTCATAAGTACGTGTGTTCAGTAATCAGAATTCAAGAGGTTTTTAATTTTTTTTTCAACCATATCTCTTGGTGATTTAAAATTTAGTGTAGTTTAGTCTTTTAAAGAAGCAGTATGTTATTAATCCAGGAAGATATCTGTAATGAATGGCTTCTTTATGTCAGAATGGAAATAAAATTTACTTCTCTTCCTTAATTCAACTGGTACTAATCCATATGAAAATAAAGAGAAATACTTCACAAATGGACAAAATAGTTCAGTGCTATTTTGCTGCCCTGTACAGTGGAAGATGATAATATTGATATTCTGAAAGACACGTACTCTTTCACTTCTGCAGCTCTAGACAAACCAGAAAAGAACCATTTCTCTTTATTCTTGAATAACAGACTGGCTTTTTGCAGCATTGGCCCTAAATCTTTAACTTTAACTTAAGTGGCTTTAGTATGATTTCCTATTGAAACATCATGCAACTTCTCTGTTTATGCCTCAGCCTCTTTTCTTTAAATTCATTGCCTCATTTCTGTTACATATGGCAGAAGTTCCAAGGCTCATGAAAATAGGTAGATGAATAGTGGAGAAAAAAAACGGAAAAGGCTGTATCAAGAGCTTACAAAGGTGGAGAAGTGCTAACTTGCCTGAAGATTCCAAGATGTATCTGTCTGTTGTGAATCATCAGCTGAAATCCACTGCAGCTGCTGCTTATCCCCAGAGAGAAATTACCTAGTGACAGTTCAACAAGGTGTACAACTTGGTCTTGATCTCAGTCAAATGCCCACAGAATGAGTCACACTGTGGAGCAGTGAGCCAATGTCAGCACTAGCTGTCAATTCTATTGTCAGGTTTTTGAGGAGGGATTGAAGATGAGTGGAGTCTTTTCTTCTATGGTTCATTTTTCCAATTCAATGTGCTATTTTGCTGCAAAGTTATACAGAAATATGTGCTGTAGTTACTACTGAAGTGCTTGGTTTTCCAGAGCTGACTGGAAAGCGGGCCATTTATTTTGGTCTTTTTTTCTCATTCCCTGGAGTACCACATTAGTACCATGTGCAATCTTGCAGTAGGTACTTAATCTACAGGGTCTGTAACTGTAGTAAGCTAAGTCAATATTTTGGATGGATTTAGAAGACATGTAGCTCTTCCTGATTGTCCAGTTCTTCAGTGTAAATAGATGTTTGTAGACTTTCTTCTGGTGGTAATCACTGTGATAAGAAAATATTTCTAAACTAGATTCACAGCTGTCACGTGCTTGTGAGGAAAAAAGAATATTTACAGATGGGGGAAACAGAGAAAGTCAGAGAAGTTTCATAATTTCCTGAAGGTAACAAGGAAGCTGTAGCTCTCAGTCTGGTTTCACACAAATCTTAGCCTTTCTGTTACTGTTCCCTACAGCTGGGTTAGTATTGTTCATCTCTTTGAAAAATACTGGTACTATTTTTAATAATAGCATATGCATGAAAGAAGTTTTAATTTAAAAGGAAGATCTGTAATGAAGTATAATTAATGTTGTCACAGCTTTTGTACAGAATGTGAGCACATTGCCCAAGGTGAGTATCTGGTCTTGCAAATTACTTTTAAGTAAATTAACTTGATAAGAAATATCCTGTTATGTACAAAATCATGAGGAGTTCATGGCCTGTATAAAGTTCCATATGCTTTTATTAGTTATAAAAAAACCCAAGAAACTATGTGAATGTCTTCTATCCTGTAATATGGCATAGAAAAAGAACTAACTTTTGGAGATTGTATTGATTGCTCGTGTTTTGTCATATGCAACTCTGACCTATGAAGTTAGAGGATTCAATTTCGTTAAACAGAGCATATATATTACTATTTGAACTCTGGGATTGATTTCCAAACAAAATTGTAGGGATGCGTAGAAGGTGGTATACCCAAGAGGTGACACAGCTCCATAACATTAGTATTTAGTAGAATAAAATCCTAATACAGCAAAAAATACAGCAACTGTGTGAATGATGGTTTGGTTTTTTTTTTTACTGTCACAGTTTCAAAGAACATTTGAATCTTTAAGAAATGTATCCAGTAAATCTGATCTACAGAAAACCTACCAGAAGTTCCGAAAAGATCTGGAAAATCTTGATTATTTGGCATACAAACGTCAGCAGGTAAGAAATGAAAGCTTGGTAGGAAGACACAGAATACTGGGCATAAACACGGTAGGTAGTAAAACTGATGCATTTGATAGAGTTATTTTTCTATCAGTAGGGCTTTATGCTTTGTGTAATGTAAGCCAGTAGGAGAGGTGACAATTCTATTTAATGCATGTGCTGTTGGACTGCATGGGTTTGATTTCTAAACAGAAAGATAGGTAAAGCAAATAAGTGAGACTTAACAGACAATTAAGCTTTGCATTAACACACAACAATTTTTTTTTAATTAAAGGGTATAAAAGTACTGTTTGGATTTTTTACTGGAAAAATGAACTACATGCACTAGTTAATGGAATCAAATATTGACTCTGCATACAAACCACTAATCCTTTCTTTTTTAGAAATGAATTTACAAGGCTAGGTTGCATGGAACTTTGAAGTGTATATAGTCTTTGACTTGTTCTTGCAAGATCAAGGTGAAAATGAATTGTTAATATGTATTTAATATTGGACATACTTTGTCACTTATGCATGGCTTCTGTGAAAATATCAGCTCTCATAATAGGTCGTCACTTTTTTTGGTGTTTGCAAATAAGACTGTCTCTTTCAGAGCATACTGATGAAATGCTCTAAGGTTAGGTGGGAATTGTTTTGCTTTGTATTTTTCTGAATTCTGTCACTTGGTGTCAGTGTTGTCAAACTTTATTTGCTTGGGGGCAGATCACTTGCAGTTGTTTATATCAAGTAATTGATTAGAAAGTTAAAAATTCAGAAAGGGCTCAGGGACAGATAGTATCTAAACACATGAATATTTGATTCTCAAGGTAAGAGGTCAGGGAACAGTTGGCGTGGGGAGTTTTGGTGTGGTGAGAGCTGTTATTCTGGTAGCACTGTAGCGTAGTTCTTTGTGCCCTCTGATATGGGGCTGCCAGCAATCAAAAGGCGATGTTTTAACTGACAAGTAATGCGGGTTTATGTTATCTGATTATGTTATTATGTTATCTGATCTCATGATTATGTCAAACATAATAAATGTCACATCTGTAAGGGCTTGGAGAGCATTTCTGAGTCAGGAAAGTGTAAATTCTATAATTGCTTTTCAGGCTATTATCACGCTTTTATTGGGAGTTGCTTTCTCTAGTCTGAATTCTCACTCATGACTGCAAAATTTCTTGTTATTTCTCCTGTTCTCAGGTCTTCACTACCTTTCCCATCTCAATTCTTTTCACTTTCAAGGCATTTGGAGAATCTCCACATTCTTGTTTAATATCAGGCATATGTATATCTCTGCATTCTGTTTCTTCTCTATATTCAACTGCGTTGGCATAAGCTTTTGCATTTGGAGGTGCTAAAGGCGTATTAGGAGTAAAATCACTTCTTACTTTAAATCATAGAACAGAAGATAGACTATCCTATCTTCTGTGATTGAATCTTTCTAAAATGTTACACAATGCTATTAAGAATATAAACCAGGCAAAGGCTGAAATTATTAAAAAAAGCAAATAACCAACCCACAAAGCAAATATAAATGAGGGAGACCAGAGATGTTCTCTGTGTCTTAGTTATTTGCATTGTATACCTGATCAGTAGTTTTATGGTTTTCTTGAGTAACATTTTACCTGGTTTTGATACTGAGATTTTCATCTGAATAGAACTTGCTTAGAGAATCTGGAGATTTGAAAAGCTACCACATCTATTTGTTATAGAAGATGCTTTGAATTGTGTCCTGCTTTGGGAAGAAGATGATCTCTCTGTGAAGAGGTCAAGATTTGGTTTGATTACTGTGTAGAAAGCATAGGCCTGGATTGGGAAGCTGTTCTGAGTTTCTGACATTTGTATCTGTGTTTGAGGAGCATATGCATTTAATAACAACTTCTACACTCTCTTATTAGATTAAGGGTATATTCATAGCCTCACAGGCAAAATGCTGAGTCACTCCACCTGTTTGGAGACAAACAATTGTATACAATATGAGTATGAATCCATTAATGGTAAAGTAAGTGTTTTATGTAGTCAAAGTAATGAATTTCAGTGAGATATAGTTATCTGCTTCTGTCCTAATTTTTTAGACATGAGACATAAAGTGCAATATAGCAATGTAATTCTTCAGTGTTGAAGTTCACAGGACAGATGGGAAACTAAACCCATGGTTTTTAAAGGATGTTTAAAATGACCCATGTTGACTCTGATTTGCAAATATAGACCTAACTTCTGTGAGTGGTAGAAGTATGCAGACATGTTTGGGATGATGGTTTATATTAAGTTGTTCTTAACTGGCAATTTTCAAATGAGGTAGAAGGTTTTGAGTTTTCAGGTAGTCAGCAAATTGCCATCAGAAGTGTCTCTTAAAATTGGGCAAAGAGGTCAAGAATTCAGTACTGGCTTTCTGTGTACAAAAACCTCAAAGTATTTAGTGTATGTTGGTCAAACTTTTCAGAGCTTTCAGATTTGGATTTTGCAATAGGCTGAGTGTATGTATGGGCTGAGAATATCAAGAAATGTAGCTTTTCTTTCTTGTCCAGGAGATAGTCTGGCAATTCCTTTGAATTAAAACAAGCTTTCAGTTTTCTTGGTACTGACTGTCATCTCTGAAATTTAACTAAAAAAGAATACCTCCATGCCACAGTGAGTAGTAAAACTGTTCTCTTGCTCTGAGACTTATAGGACTGCTTCCAATAAGAGTTAAGTAAGCTTTACATTGAGCATTGTTTTGTACCAAGCTAAATATTAACACATCTGCAATATGAGTATTTACAGGGAAAATGAGATAAGACAAAATGGCAAAGCATTTTGTGGTAAGAGGGGACTTAGTAATAGATCTCAACACTTTTCTTGGGATACTGTAGTAGGTGCACGCTTCCTTTTTTCTTATATGGGACCTTGTTCCTATTGAAGGGAAGTCCATATATGGTTCAGCTGAGACAGTACTGGTTTAAGGCCATTCATTATGATCTCACTGTAAGGTTATTTCAGGAGTGTTGGGCAATGGCTACAATAAAAATGGAATTATAATAAAATTCAGTGGTATTTAGCACCTGTCAAACTGAAAAATTATTGCTACTGCTGCTGTTCTAAGTGTTAACAGTGCCTCCAGCATGCCTGTAGCAGTGCTGGCTGTAATTCAAAGACAGTTTTTGTGGTAATCTAGCAGTTGACAACAGAACTTCAGTATGTGAACACATGCAAAAGCAGTAAAAAGTCATGCTAATTTAAGGTTTGCTTATTTGATTTTGATTGTCTGCCCTCAAGGTAATTGTGTGTTAAAGGATGGAATCTATGTGAAGCCATTTTGATTATTCCATTTAAAAAAAATTAAGATTACTTCCTGACGACTGTTGTATTTAGTAATGTTTTAAGAGGCTGTGTTAGGAACTGAAGGAGTTAAGGGCTGTATCAGAGGTGTTCATGCACCACACAATAATTTACTTTTCTTCTGGGAAATAATGTTTCCAGGAGATGGAGCAGAGCCCTTAACCTGTTTTACTTCAGAGCATCCCATCGTTCTCGGTACTGCAGTTGTTTTCAGTCGTACAGGTCACATTTACATTTAAAAATTCTTATATTTGGTATGAAGACTTGTTTCTACAGTCAAATGGCATTTCTCTGTGATAAAATGGTGTAAGTGCACTTTCCTTCTCTACCTTGCCTTGCTCACTTTGCTGTTTAAGATGGCATTGTGTTGAGCATGAGACTTGTTCGCTGAAGTGTTCTACTCCAGAAGCTGGAGCCAAGTTTTTAAAAGAGATTATCGCCTAACAACTGGCAGATTTAATATGTGGCAAACACTTTAAAAGGTATGCTGAAAATTGGAGGGAGTTCAGAGTAGAGGTGAATTACTTATTGTCAACAAAATAAGCATTATGATAGAAAGCTTAAGGAGCTCAGTCATTGTAGCTTATCTGGAACAGTACACGGCTTAGAAATATCACAGACAGTGATACTTAACTAAATCTTTATTCTAGTACACAGAAGTATGACAAGATCCAGTGGATGGAAGTAAGAAAAGTTCAAACCAGAAAGCAAATTGATGTTTTTGACTATTAACTACTGAGATGATTTAGTTAAGAGGTGCAGTACGTTAATCCCTGCTTGTAGCCTTTATATCCATAATCTGTGCCTTTCTAAAAGATGTGCAGTAACTGAGATGCAAATCAAAGGGCAGGAATTATTATGGAAATTTTTAAGGCTTCTGCTATTCAATGAATTCAAATGAGAATTCATTTTTTTTCCTAGATGTAAGAATGACAGCACATTTAGTTGTGTGTTTGAGGGTATAGGCTGAATTATGTCTTTTGAACTGCCATCCTGGATTAATAAATGGGTGAGTTTGTTTACTTTTGTATTTACCACTCTCCCATTGTCTATTCTTCTGCAGGGTTGGATGGTTAAGAGTTCTTGTTTAGGAATTTTCTAACAAGGCTAGCACTTCAGTTTAGAGTAATTTTAAGGCCGTGTAGGCATTTGATTCCCACAGGCTTTTCTGAAAGTGCCTTTTTCCTTTCCTTCTTTAATATTTAGTCACACAATATAAATTCTAAAATGGAAGTACAGGTTGCATTTCCAGTATTCTAGCTTATTATCACCCCTTATTATCACATAAGAAGAACTATCACGTTGTTGTGTAATTAACGTAATTGATTTGTGCATTCATTTAAAAAAACCCCAAACAAATCAGTCTTTGTAACTAAGAGAATGGAAAATTATGACAATTCTGTTTTCAGCCACCCTGGTAGTTCCATGATTATACCTCTGTGATTTAGTCATCACTTCTGTCTGTCCTGTGTGTCTATATGGTTTGTTCAATGGGTGAAGAGGTTTTCCTTTCCCCTGCCCACCTGAAAGTGCTGATATTCCCCTGTTTACAGTTTTTTATTTTGTATTCAGGGTGGTGGGGTGGAAAAGTTTTGTATCCCCCATCAATCTTGCCACCATGGCTCAGCTCTTCAATTGGATTTGTCTGTCTGTGGTGCCAGTCTTGCATGATTTTAAGCTGCAAGCAGTTCGTATCTCCATCTGTGCATGGAAACCAGACCTCTGAGAAAAAGTCATGCTTTATCCATTTGAAGGAAGGGAGAAATCAAACGACAAGGGGGAGAAAAAAAAAGAGATGTGATAGAGGATTTCTTTTTAAAAAACTACTGTTTGACAGCTTCTGAGGTTTTTCTGTGTGGATATGGAGATCTGGTTTGCTCACTGTACAGCTGCACTAGGAGCAGAAGGAACGTTTTTCTGGTCTTCTCATACATACAGTTTTTACCTCTAGAAGTCTGAGTATCAAAATTAGGTAAAATAGACAAGAAACCTTAGGGGGTAAACCAGGGGTTATAGTTGCATGGTTGGTCACATTTGCATCTAAGTGGTCATTACATGTTCTCTGGTTAATGCCAAAGCTGCCTGATGCTGACAGCTTCAGAATCCAGCCTGATGTTAGTCATTGTAATGAGGGAATATCAACAAGTTGGTTTTTAGTACGTAATTAAAAGTGTCATTCTAAAGGGCTACTCTAAAAAGGTATTGAAATTTCTGCTGAAAGTATGGACATTGACAAACTGAAGAGTGGGTGGGATTCCTCTTTTGGACCAGTAAAGGTGTATCCAAAGCTCATGGAGGCAGCATTTTGCTTTCTCCACAGTTGTGATAAATGGATGAAATTTAGAGAAAGAGGGAGGTTTATTTTTGTTTTCCAAATGTAAAAATAATGAAGTAGCCACTCAAATACCACTGAAGATCCAGTCATGAAAATACATCTTTGAAGATGCACATCTTTGAAATATTCTTATGTGAGCTAGTAGAAGTGTTTTGGGATCTGGGGTAGATGGACAGAATTCTGGTCTATCTTACATCCAGAATGAGAATGATGAGAATTAATCTCTTTCCTCTTTTCATACAATCTGTGGAGGATGTAAGTAGTTAGTATGTAAAGCCTTCAGCCTCCAATATATGAAGAGTCAGGCTATTATCTGAGGTGCCCATGGCAAAAAGCCCTTAAAACTTTTATATTAAAAGGGAAATAAAATTGAAAACAAACAAAAGAAAGGGAAGTTCTGAAACAGTTATATATTTTTCAGGAATGAAAACAGTGGTGCTGTAAAGAAGTTGAGATAGACGTGTGGGTTTTATTTAAAGCTGCTTCTCACTTTTTTGAGAAAACAGAAGGGGACTTGTAGGGAGCCTGGGACTTGAGCAGACGGCTGAAAAGGCTCTCTGCCAGGTCTTTCCAAAGCTCAGTCTGTTGCTGTTTCTATGAACCCAAGTCACTGTTTACCTGCACCAAAGTTGTCCTCACTTTGGCTGAACAGTTCCAGTCTCATCTTGTCTCTTTGAAATGAATCTAAAGTATCTTGAGGGCCAAGGATGGGTGATGCTTTTAAGTTAACCACAAAGTGCCCAGGTAATTTAAAAATAAACCATACAAAATTGAGTATGGCAGTGGGAAGGAAATGAGATCTTCAGCTAGGAATTAAATTACAGTAACAACTAAGTAAGTAATGCTAAAAGGGCATGACTTAAAAAGCTGATAAACAATTTTGAGTGTGTGCCATAGGGGATTTCAAACAGCACTTATTTTGTATCCTGGACATTTGGTATTGTACCATATATGTATCCTATATGAATTTTGATGTGTTGGTGCTTTATTTCAGAGGTATCTCATGGCTCAGATTAGAACCCTGTTCTTTCAGTAGACTAGAAACTGATTTTTTTTTTCCCCAAATGGAAGGTACTGATACTTCAGATTATAAGTTTGTTCTAATGTGGGACAAAAACAGAATTTGTGGAATGTAAATGAGGTCAGAGTCTAGAGAGAATGGTATTACTGCTGCCACAATAACTGATAATTTGAGAGTTACAGTATTCTGTTAGGCAGCAGTGTCCTCTCAAGGAACTAGCAAAACTGGTTTTATACAGCAAGAGGGAGGTGAGCCTTAAAAGAAATAAACCATCTGGGTTAATAGTTTTTGATTTCTCAGGAGAGTTGTGGTGGATTGACCTTGGCTAGATCCCAGTTACCAAATCCCAGCACCAAAGCTGCTCTTATCATTCCCCCTCCTCAACTCCCCATCTGGATGGGGGAGAGAAAATATAATGGAAGGCTCGGGTTCATGGGTTGAGACAGGGAGAGGTCATTCACCAATTACTGTCACAGGCAAAAGACTTGGGGGAAATCAGCTAAATTTTTTACTAATCAAATCAGAGTAGTTTATTACCAAAACAAAAAAAAAGGGGGGGAAGTGCAAAGTACTTGTCAAGTGTATTTTAGCAGTTGACATCACTGGTTAAGCAGAGTTAAGTAGTGTAACTGTTTCATGTTGATGCTAGATGAAGCTCAGCTATGTGCTGAGCTCCACTGGCCACTTTCAAAAAGCACTGACTGATCACCCTGGCCTGATCTAGTCAGCTGCTAATCACACATGTCATCCCAGTAAACTCCTGTGTCACAATCCCTCAATGCAATGGTTAATGCAGGCAGGAGTCTCTCCTTGCTGCTTCCCATCTTTTTGCAAATGTTGACCAAAAGGATGGCTACTCCCTAGCCAAGACCTTGTAGAGTGTAGTTTTAAGAGAGTTTGGATCTACTGCTCTAATCCCAACCAAGGCAGCAAGATGGAGGGAAGGAAGGAAGTACAAGTGAAAAAGGGAGAAGCAGATTTTCAGAGCTGAACCAGGCAGGGTTCCAGGTAACAGGTCAAAGTGGACACCTTTAATTTCACTCTGCTGCTCCTGCTCTCCAGTGACACTGCACTGGGCAATTTCACGAGTAGTGAAGAAGGTAATTCTGCAGATAGTGTGCTATCTTTTGAAGTAATAGTAGCTTTTGATTGGTCTTCAGTTATAATCCATAGCAGTGTATGTTTTAATTATTTAGCCCTGATCAAAGACGTGGGAAAGCAGAAGCTCATTTCTTTCAGATACAGTCAGCTATACAAATAGGGGTGTTCTTGCTAAACCTTTTTACTGCAACTTAATTTATATGCACCAGTGGTTCAGAGTGTGGTTGTTGTAACTGCCTGCAACTTTGGTAAACATATTGTGGATTAGGAAATGTGATTAATAAAGCAGGATCTTGTGTAGCAGAGCAGCATTTTAATGATGAAAAAATGGTCAGATAAGAGACTGCTGGAGAACCACTCCCATACAGGCCAGTATTTGGACTTATTTCTCTTTGGTTTATATCAAGAAAATACAGTACAAATTTAGGATGATACTGAGGTTCAACGCGGAAACATTCAGTGTTTGAAGGAGAAGGAAAGTGATTTAGAACTAATTTGATTAAGTCTGTGAGCCTTATTCCTTCAGCCTTTCCTAAGGCAAACCTATTGCTTACTTTAAAGTGAGCAGAGACTGTAGGATCAGACTCTTTATCCTAATGATTAGGATTTTTAAAGGATTCTCTGAGCTGCTGAAGATGCAGTGACACTAACTAGACCTGGGTGCATATGTTGAGAACCTAGGATTACAGAATGGTTTGACAAAGTGACTACTTGCCCTTCTTTCAATGATAATTTGTCTGGCCTAAATAATTAGAGTTCCTCACACTTGCAAGGAAGACAAAAATAGAGAGCGTCTGATATGGAGGAATAACTGTGGGTGGGACAGATACAGTACTCTAAAGTAGATTATATGATTTAGCTGAGAGTAAAGGTGAAATAATGAATAATTCTGTGCTACAGAGCCTAGAATCTGAAATGGCAGTCATTAGCTGTGACATTTCTGGTACAGATAACTGCTGGAGTTGGTTGGGTTTTTTTATTAAAAAGTTATGTTTAGGTACTTTTTTTAAGAGCATGAGATGGATGGACTGACTGAATTCTACCCAAAGATGGTATTTACTCCAAATTCAGATTAAAGTTCTTGTTCTATTTGATTCATGAGGCTTAAAATAACATGGTCTAGTGAGCTTGATATTTGTAATTCTGGGTAATGTGCATCTTCTCTTGACAAAGGTTTTTCAGAGTGCTTCATTTTCTTATCCACTGGAAAAAATGGGAAAAATCTTGAAATCTTTGGTATTATTTTAGAATGATGAGGGGTCATGACTGCTTCTGATGAACAAATACAGGAGAAATCAATCTGTTGCTGCTTTAACATTATGTCTAATGATCCAAAATATGTCAATTACTTTAAATAGATGATTTTTTTAAAAATTGGATTGAAAACAACTAAAGACAAAGCTCTTAGGACACTGTCCAGTTAGTTGTAACACCTAAAGTTCTAGCAATACTGAAGTAATCGCTTTGGTAGAATTCAGGCAGCCACCGAGAGAAATTCCATTCCTTGACCTTCCAGTTACAAAAATCATACTTTCATATCTCCAAGTGCTGATATCAAACAAGCACTTTTTGCTGTGGCCTTTGGAAGTCAACATTTAAACTGTTTCAGCATGCTCTAATATTTTATAAGACCACAAAGACTTGCAAACCACTCCACTATCTCTTCTGAAAGTTGTCTGGGTTTGCTTTCTTATGGTAACAGTCATGGCAATGAGTTCTCCTAGAAGTTCCAGGGCAGTCAGCATGGGTCTGCATTTTGGGGTAACACGTGGGGTTCCTGGGGAGTTTCTGTAGCTGAAGAGACACCACCTTTCCTGGAGAGAGGTGAGACAACACAGTGCAGTGTTTGCAGGCTCCTACTTAGTTCAGAACAGGGGGGTAATTGAAGTACTCTTCCCTTACAGATACAAAATTGTGCTGAGCTTGTTGCACTGAGAGGAGTTTGCTTCTCTGCACATACAGTGCACCAGATAATTGATGGTGGTTTGCCTCTGGGCTGGTTTGCTGGGCTCCCCTCAGCCCCTTATGCACATCCAGAATACACACAGAATGAGCAACAGAAGCTGTGTTTCTGTGTGTCTTGTCTTGTCCACTTTATGATCCACATCTGAACTGTGATCAATGCAAATTTTGTCATCGTATTCAGTCTGTACACGTTCTGTTTCTTATTCGTGAACTCTCTCCATATCAGAGAACAATTAATAAATTCTAAGAATAAACCCTGGATGAGTGTATGGTGCCTATTAAGATAATCCCTGTGTTAGCCAAATGGCTTTGAGGAATACAGAGTTTTTGAGAATAATTCAAAATAGTAAGAGAGAAGTGGTTCGAGAGATGTATCTGGGCTGGGCATACTTCAGGTTTATAGGATATATTTTCTGATTAATGGAAGCTCCTCTGAATATAGGATTACTTTTTAGTAAAATTCTGTGTTTGAGGAAATAATCAAGGATCATAAATGATCCACTTTGCAGGTGAATTCTTTCATATTGTCCTGCCTGTTTGCAATTAATACTTACTGCCCAGTGTCTCTGTTAAAATCAGTATCAATAGATCTGTATAACCCAGGGGGTCTATGGAGACTCTTTTGAGAATTACCATCTTAGGTTGTCTGCCTTCCATTTTATTTTATTAACTTCAATATTTAGTTTCTGTATTCTGAGCTGACTTTATTTATACTGGTTTAAATCTGTAGTAGTTTCAGGAACTTATAGTGTTATAAACTTACACCAATATAGCTAAGGTAGGAATTTATTCTAGTTGGACAAGAGCAATTTCAGTAAATTAAATATTTTAAAACTAAATTGCCTGCCTCTTGATTTGAGGCCTGGCTTTGTTTGCTACCAGCACACAGTTTATGTGAATTGTACTCAGGGTGAGCATTAAGAAGATGCAGCAGTTACTATTACTGAGTATTTCACTTTGAGGTAAAGGAAAAAACTTTCTTTGGTGACGTGGATGACATTCCACAGATGTTTTCTATGTAGGGAGTATCAGAATGGGAGGTGGTGCTTGTGTTTGTTTTTGTTTTTTTCAGAGTGTCTGTAGTTGTAGCTTTATTTCCTTCCTGAATAGTTTTGTGTTCAGGAGAGACAAAGCATTATACGTTTAGAAGAGTCCAAAGAATAGTAGAATCAAGAAGGCTCTATACCATAGGATGTTGTCATCAATGTTTCTTAGAATGGAGAGAGAAGTAGTTGAGGTGTATTTGAGGGAATCATAGAGTAATTTACATTGGAAAAGACCCTCCAAGTTGAGTGCAGCTGTTAACTTAACACTGCCAAATCCACCACTAGACCTTGTCCCTAAGTGCCACTTCAAGGAGTGTGTCTTGGGGACCATGTTCATCTTTTATAACTCTGATTTTGCTGTATAAAAAATATTTTACCAATGGAGATTTTACAGGATTATATATGAGAACCAATATGTAGTTTGCTTTAAGCAGTCAGCACACTTCGAAAGGAATGTCTCATTGTTCATGTCAAGATATAGCTAACTATCCCAGGGCAATCTTAAAAGTTAAATTAAGCTGAAAATAGCAGGGTCAATTATTTGATAATGGAAGTTTCTGTGATTGTGGCAATCTATTTTGTGTACGGAAACAAACCTGTTCTTTCCAGTTCTGATAAGTCTTACTTTAAAAGAAAAAAAGAACACAAGAAAGTTCTAAAAATAATAATAATTAAAGGCATTAAGTATAGTTGAAGTATATGTGAATAAATGAACAGAGTAACTATATGCAAAACTCTTTTGCAGGAAAGATGAGTGTTTTGACAGATGTAATGCATTTATCACAACACCTGTCTCCATCATTCAAACAGTATTTTTCTTTTCTGCTTTTGTTTGCTTTCTTCATTGTATCTGCTATTTTAGTTGCATGGTGTTGCAATGCATGGATGGGATTGTGGTCTTCCTGACTTCCACTCTATTCTGCCTCCCCAGTGTTTGTCCCATTCTGAATACTGGAAATGGATCATGAACTCATCAGGAATCATTTCCAGCAAATGTGCTAAGTTCTTCTTCATAGACCTAGTCCTACTGTGTTTGTGCCAGACAATTTTGAACCTGGAGCTCTGCCAGTAGACAAGGTCCCTGCAGTCTGAAGCTTTCTGTCTTCTCTTTGAAAACTATATCCTCTTTTATCATATTTAGATAAGAACCTTGGGGTAAAGATCCTGACATACCATATGCATTGCATGATGCCAGAAGCATCCAGCGCTTAAAACAGTCTGACTCTTAAAAAACTTCATTATGATGCTCTGGAATCTGAATGTGGACAGGCTGTGGACCTGCCAATTGTCTGGGTTTTCCTGGACTTGCCCTGGCCTTGGAGAATGATTTTTCACACAGCGCTCTAAGCAAAGGCTTAGCTATCTTGATTTAGGGAACTTGTTTCTGTTTCCTGTTAGAAAGCAGATGATGATTAATGGACATGAGCAGCAGCAGGTTGTGTTGCAGGTTGTGTTGCAGGATGTGGCTTGCTCAGGGACAGCATACACTGATTCCAAGCAAAGCACCAGTACTTTGCTTTGAATAGATTTTATTCAATTTTATCCTTAGATAGATATATGTGTGCTGTTATAGTCCCTCATATCCCAGCTATTAGTTGACGAAGCTTTCAGAGCTGAGCTTAGGCACATGTCACAGTGAGGAATTGCTGAGATGGGCTGAATGAGGTTTGAGTATTTGCATCCTCTCTGCCCATGCTTCAGGTTGCATCAGGTGTAAGAGCAGAGCTCCTGTTGCATTCCCTGTGAGGATGGGTTATTTCCACGTACCAGGCTCTGCTTTGATTGAATCTCCAAGGCTCTGTGGAATGCTGCATCATGCAGTTTTATCTGTGCCTTTTGCCTTCCTTCACTCTGTTCTCACACAGCTCACCAAAAAGGACCAGCACTTTACCTTTCTTCTACATTCTGATGCTGGGCTGCTGTGCAGTCTGGGTGGATCTGTTTAATGTGGGGAAGTTCGGTGATGCTAAGGAAGAGGGATGGGGTAGCAGATATGCTCTGTAACTTTCTGCGAGCAGGTGGAAGTGGGGGTCCTTCAGTGTTTTTTGTGACACAGAATGTGTCTACCTGCCCCTGGCTTCCCTGTCCTTGTACTTCTCTTAGGCCTTGGACAACACATCCAGTACAGCCCTGGGAACTTTGAATGAGGCAAGTAATAACTCTCTTTTGAGAATGGATTGAAAACGCTTTGGGGAGACCTTTGCTTGCAGGACCCCAATAACTGGCTGATTACTTCCAGTGCCTTCATCCATCCACAACTGCCTGAAATGCTATGGCTCCCTGCCAGCTTCATTTCCTTAGGACCCACTGTGCTGGAGACCTGATCTTGGCTCTCCAACAAGGGGGACAAAATAGGCTCACCAAAATTATTTGTCTGAGAGCATCTAGAACTAATGATTTTCACCTGAAATGGGCCTATTAGGTGGGGGTTTTTTTGTGTGTGAGATTTCCAGAGATAAATGTAGAAATCTGGCAGGAGCAACTGAAGTGTTTGTAGGCTACGGAACACAAAATTTACTCCTATAAAACAAAAGTGATTTCATGTGCTGGATAGTTGGTTGATAATTTTCTGTTAAATTCTAATTAGCTGTCACCAAAAAAAAGTAGTATTTCTAGTTTTCAAACTTGTTTCTTTTCCATGTTTTACTCCATGTAGCCATGGTGGGAGTAAAATCCAAAATACTGCTTTTTGACTCTTACTGGTCAAAGGTGGTGAAGAGAAATGCATGAACAGAATTAATTGAAAACTGCCTGAGAGCAGGAGATCAGTAGCCACAAAGCACTGAAACAATGAACATCAGTTACAAAAGACAACTCAAAAGTCTTTTACAATCTGGCAGCTCAGTTCATAGCTTCAAAGTGATTTCCTCTTACTGGCACACACTATATGTACCCGGAATGAAAGTGGAGCACAAGGATGACTTAACAAAGTATGCTAGTTATTTTCTATAAGCTTTATGTAGCATATGTGAAGTTTGCTACCATGATTTTCCTCTGATTTTCACCACTTAAAATATAATTTCCAGATTCTATCTGTGAGCATAGTTTTCATGAGTGCAACTTAGAGCTCAAACACCGACAGACTGTGGTGATATTTTTTATTTATTTATTTTTTTCCCCTTCCGTTTACCAGTCTGTTGCTGGGCCAGCTGCTTGGCCTTGCCAGTAACATGTCAGAGCAAAATTGAGTTTTGTTGCTGTTGAACTACCCATATCATACACGTCCAGGTGAGGGAGAGGAAAATATACAAAACAAAAGAGATACCAACCAGCAGGAGTCTTCCCACTGCCACTGTGAGAAGCAGCTATTACATGTTTCTCTCTCTTCTCAGTAAATCACTGCAGTGAAGGCTGTAAGAAAATGAAATACATCAAGGTTCCATCTTATTTCTTGTATGAATGTGGTCGTGCTAAAATGGATGTTCTCAGTGCTGAATGAGAAAAACAATCACAAGTCTAGATGTCTCTGAAGATAAAATAGAAATATATTACACTGTGAAATGTACAACTGAAAAATCTGCTGTCTTCTGGGAATTAACACGGGAACATATAAACTCCCCGGTGATCTAATAACCCCTAAATAAGCCAACACTTTTTCCACTAATGAACTGAAAACACATTTTTCTTGTATATATGTATTATTAGTTATAGAGTTGGCCAGGTATTTCATGTTAGAATAATTTAATAGGAGAAAAATGTTCCTTCCTTAAATTAAGAGGTTCTTTTTCTTGCAGAATTGCATTTCAAGGCCATCAGATTGACTACATTTAAGCTATTAAGACACAGATACTTTATGTCTTAAACTGTGACATTCAGCTGAATTCAGTACAGCTAAAGATGTAATATGAGGAGGGGAAAAAGGAGCAGACTGTATTCAAAACATGCAGAAATTCAGAAAGGAGGGGAGCAATGAAGCATTTACTAAAACTTCTGGCAAGTTAGATTTATATCAAATGTCAGGCTTTCCTTACTGATATCAGCTAATCTAAAGCCTAAAGAAAGCAGTGGACCCATTAGCTTCTTAAATTTGTAAGAACATTTTGTTTATAGTAATACTCCTGGAGAAATATTCATGGCATATACTGTTCCTTAGACTCAAATCTGTCTCGTTCCTACAGATGGCAAAGATCTGGTCCTTTGGAGTTCATGCAGACATGTTGTCTTACAGCAGGTTGCAGAATGAAAGCTATACCAAAAATTGTGCTCCTTAAAGTAGGCAGTACATTTGTTCAGTGCTCTAAATTTAGCCAAGTGCATTTGTTTGTGAGGAAGTGGATTATACCTTTACTCTCCCATCAGGTGTCATTCATGACTGCATGTTGGTACATTAATGTTAGACTACTGTTTTTCTTTAATGCAGATAAAGTGTGTTTAATATCCTCCAGTTAACATCTTTCTCTCTGGAAGTGCTCCATAGAATCATTTAGTTTGGAGAAGACCTTTAAGACCTAACGCTGCCACTAAACCATGTCCCTAAGTACTACATTTAGGCATCTTTTAAATCCGTCCAGGGATGGTGACTCAACCACTTCCCTGAGCAGCCTGTGCGAGGTCCTGACAACCCTTTCAGTGAAGAAATTTTTCTGAATATCCAATCTAAATATCCACTGGCACAACTTGAGGCCGTTTCCTCTCATCCTATCACTTGTTACTTGGGAGAAGAGACCAGTGCCCACCTGACTCCAACCTCCTTTCAGGTAATTGCAGGGAATTATAAGGTCTCCCCTCAGCCTCCTTTTCTCCAGGCTGAACACCCCCAGTTCCCTCAGCTGCTCCTCATAAGACTTGTGCTCCAGACCCTTCCCCATCTTCATTGCCCTTCTCTGGACGTGCTCTAGCACCTCAGTGTCCTTCTTATAGTGAGAGGCCCAAAACTGAACATAGTACTTGAGGTGCAGCCTCTGCAGTGCCAAGTAGAAGGGCACAGTTGCTTCCATAGTCCTATTCCACCGGGCAGTTTGCAGCCACTCCCCCAAGCCTGGAGTGTTGGATGGGGTTATTGTGGCCCAAGTGCGCAGGACCCAACACTGAGCCTTGTTGAACCTCATACAGTTGGCCTTGGCCCATCAATCCAGCCTGCCCAGGTTCCTCTGCAGAGCCTTTCTACCCTCAGGAAGATCAACACTCTGACCTAATTTGGTGTCATCTGCAAACTGACTGAGGGTGCACTTGATCCTCTGGTCCAGATCATTGATAAAGATATGAAATAGAACTGGCCCAAATACGCCAAATACTTTGTAAGACTATATATGAGACTTTGGTAAACTAACAAGTAAGGGTTCAAAATATGTATTAATCCCATAAATTGTTTTTGAGGAGTGAATGTTGTTTCAAGACAGGTGAATGCAAAATAGAAACATAGAGGGTTTTTTTGTTTGTTTTTCCACACCATGAAACGTACGTTAACACTGAGTAGGACAGCAATCCACATTACAATTAGACAAAAGAGAGAGGAAAGCAACAATCTTAAGGTAGAAGACTAGATCAGCTGAAGAGAAAAAAATCTAGAAGCTTCTTGTGGATGAGAACATAATGTATTTTGAATTAAGATTTTACTGTCACTGTCAAATTCACCCCAGCTAACTCGGGTTAGGCCAGTGCAGTTACAGCATGAATTACAGACAGAGCTTGTAATATACGAACAAAAACTACCCCAGATAAATGTTACAACAAATGTTACTGAGACCCAAGTATTTTGCGGCGTTTAGGATATAGTTTACAGCAAAGCACTCTCTGAGTATTAATGACATGTATGTAGGCTTTAGTTTCTTACCCTAATATATGTACAGGAGCAAAAAGAGGTGATAGCCTTCTGATACAAACACAGCAACCCAGAGATGTCTGTGCTCTGGAAATGCTTCCAGCTCTCTCTCTGGTTCCAGTTAGTTCTTCTATGGTTTACCATCTTCAGTTTCACCCCTTAACAAGTGTCTGACAGCCACTTGCACCACCCACTCTCCTGGTGTGTGTTTGGTTTTCCTGTGCTGGCGTGTGGTGCAGCCCCACTCTGCCAGAGGAGATGGGACGTGCTTGTCCTGGAATGCTTTGGTTATGGGATCAGTACGCTTGTGATTTGGTTTTTATGGGACAAAGTGATAGTTTTTGTACAGGCTTCTGATGTTTTCAGAATATAAATGTTGCACAGCAGATCATTGTGAAAAAGTAGTATGCATGCTTATTATAGTGTCTTCTATATGGATGTTGTGGGATCCTTGTTTAGGAGAATATAGAGAAAAAACCCTTTCTTTTTCTATACAATTTGTGTATTGTGTTTAACTATAAAGTTCTGGTTTGGTTTGATTTCTCTCTATGATCCTGTTGAGTTAAAATGATTAAATGATAAGGTTTTGCTTGCCCACTCTGGTCTGCTGAAGTGTGCATCCCTGCACACTTACTTCATAGCTACTTGCAGTGAAACTTCAACCAATTGAATGAAGTGTTGTGATTGCCTTTGAGATAACGTAGAAAGTACTCTTGGGTTTTTCCAAATGAATGTGGCTGTTTAAATGTGAGTGGTTTGTAACTGGGGACACATTTGATTTCTGTGGGTGAGTGATTTGGGAGAAAGAGTTCATGCTTGTGTGTTTTTAGCCAGAATTGTTCGTGCAGTGGGGATGGCAACACAAGTAGATCTGTATGAATGTGAAGTATAAGGGAGTGAAGTGTTTCCTAAGTGAAAGATGAATCTTCTGCTAGACTTGTAAGTTGTTACTACTTGCTTGTAAGAAAGTGATTGTGTCCTCATTTTTATGAGAACTGGAAAACCTGAAAGTTGTAGTGGTGCTGCTTCTTGATACTAAGTTTGGTTGCCAGGTGTTAAACCATTTGTGACTTTTGTTTGTCCATCTTTACCTCATGGTTTGTTGAGACTGAAGTGTGACTGTGTCGTGGAACTGAATGATTGAATATTTTCAGAAGTAATCTACATGTTCAGGTGTGGTGTGTTAACTTTGATATCTCCTGCCACTAGCCATATGCACTTCTTTTTGTATTTGTCAATCGTGAAATGCACATACAGGGATTTATGAACATGGAGAAGATTGCAGCTATCCCTGCTGAGGACAGCCTAACTCCATTACATTTTTATATGTCTCAGGGTTATGTGTAAGCCCTGTGAGGCTTAAGGAAGCAGTAAGTTTATTGACTGCTGGTCCTTGTTACCCTATCAATTGACCCAGCAAGATGTCTACAGGCAGCTTAGATT
This sequence comes from Aegotheles bennettii, assembly GCA_013398125.1. Taxonomy (NCBI): domain Eukaryota; kingdom Metazoa; phylum Chordata; class Aves; order Caprimulgiformes; family Aegothelidae; genus Aegotheles; species Aegotheles bennettii. The sequence goes on along the minus strand of VZRW01009867.1, from coordinate 209,237 downwards.
CCAGCGGGGAGAGACAGTGCTCAGAGATTAAACTTGAGGGCATTTATAAAGAAAAAATAGGAAAAAAAGTAAAACTTTTTACAAGACTGGTTTGTCAGTCTTCCATTTATTCTTGGTAAAAGAATATCTTTAAAAAAAATAATAAAATTTCTGCTCTGTCTAGACAATAAATAAAAAATAACCTTTAAAATTTTTTTTAATGTGCCAGGGTAACAAGCATGTGCTTTCTCACAAAAAGTCAGTAACCTTTTTTAATCGTCCTTCAAGGACTGAGGTAGCAGGATTGACATTCAAGCAGTTGCTGCTTGCGTAGATTGTCCCTGTTACTGCTGTATAGACTGTCTCACAAGCATCTTCTTGTTTGCAAGAAAATAATAAATTTAATTCCAGGTAGATCTTCCCACAGCGTAGCTAACTTCTTTGGCAAGAAATAAGCTCGTGCATTAGATGGAATCATAGTGGAATAACAGCTATATAAAGCTGTGATAGATACGGAGTTGAAGTTTTATTGGTAACATCTTTAGCACAAAAAAAGTTGAGTCACATTTCAGTTGCTGTGTGAAATTCAGAATTTTGAGAACTTGGGTTAGTTTTCTTACAATAAAAGATTGCTATAAGCAGGTCGATGAAAAGGCTGATGCTACATAGTGTCTGAATTTGACAGCAGAATCATCATATCACTGCGGACAGGTCACTTCTAATATTTCTTTCCCTCTCATATTAAGAGTATTAAAAAAAAATAGCCATCATTTTCTGAACATAACCACACACGCAAAATTTTCCATCTAAGCACAGTTTAAGCACAGCAGAGTTTATTAAGTGATATAAATAATATGTTTCCCAGACAGAATTTTGTTGGTGTGAATATATTGATAAAGCCTTTGTGTTGTAATAGTCTCTGGGTCAAATTGCTTTGGGAGTTACTAGAACTGTGGAAAAAAATCTAAAGAAAAAATATGTTCAGATCTGTTTGTGCTTTTGTTTAAACATAAACTACAAGGAACATCAAGAGAATTATTCTGGTTTTCCACTACAGCATTAGATAAACTGTATCAATAGTGTCAGACTATGACATACTCTGAAAGTTGCCTTCATCTAAAGTTTTGTTCAAACTTCCAGTGGCAGATTCCACAACATCCCTGGCTGTCCTTGTGTTTCACTGAAAGTTCCTTTTCCTAATGTTGAATCTGAACCCTCCTTAATACATTTACACTATTGCATCTTGTACTTTCTGCTGTGGACTTAAGAATCAGATTATTCCTTTTTGCTTTGCTGGGTTCTTGTGTATATTACCATGCCTTGTCTCAGGCTTCTCTGCTTTGAAACAGCTAGCCACAAATCATTCGACCTTTCCTCTTGGGTCATGCTTCTGACACCTTCTGTTGTATCCTGGGGCTCACGTAGTTCTACCCCTTTATTAAAGGATGCTGTTGATAAGTAGAACAGAAGGATTTCTTCTAGTGTCTTCTATTTACAGGTATGTTTGAATTTTCTTGTAAGCATGGTCATCTTTATGATCCTTGAACAATTTCTGTGAAGTGTTGCCTAATTGGTTGTTTCTAGTTACACATTGTGCAGCTGATGGTTTCTGCCTACATGTGATGACTTGTACCCATCCTTGCTGAGCTGTATTCTGAGAGCATCACAACCTATTTATAAACATTACTTGGAGTTGAAATCCTGCCCTCTAGTGCCCTCTAGTCCCTTGTCCTCCACTCCAGCAAATCGCTTTCAGTTTTCTTATCCAAGTTAGACTGCATAGTGAGGCACCCAAAACAGCCCCCTGCAGAACATGATCTGATGCTCTCTTCTGTACTGGCAGTGAATCGTTGGTTACTGCTCTTAAGAAATCTCCGTTGATTCCAGAGTAATTTTATCTGTTTTTTCCCATGTATTTATGAGAAAGTCACATGAGACTGCCAAAAATCTAGTCATATTATGAGACATTTACTACTTAATCCAATGGCCACAAGAGCAGAGGAAGAAGGAAAATAGGCTGATTTGGCAAGGCTTGCTCTGGACAAATCCATGGTGACTATTACTCGTTTCTGTGTTTATTTTGAGATAATTAAATGATATACTACTTATTTGTTCTAATTTTTTCCCCCAGGAATTTAAGTGTAACTGACTGGTCTAATTCCTTGGTGTCTGTCTTTGAAAAAGTACTGGTAAAGTTTGCTCATTTCTGTTGGTGAGCAACTCTTTGTGCTCTCTTGCAGGGGGATATCAGTAGCAAGGAGTATCGATAGCTTTGTTATCAGTTGGTGAATTCTCTGTTGTCATAGAATGACGTTCATTCAACCCATCTGCCTTAGTGAAATACATTGCTGTTTATTTTGGAGGTTTTCATCATACCTTTCCAAGGCTAATACATGCCATAATTAAACTAAAGTGCCTTTCAGAGCCTTGCATGGTTTCTCTGCATTGGTTCAAGTCAAGTCTAAAAGAGTTTCCCATTTGGCACTTGCATTGCCTTCCTTATCAGACACAACTGTATTTCAAATCTTGCTGAACATTTCCTATGCTACTGTATTTCCTTCCCCACTGGGTAGTTCAAAGCCTAGTCTATAACTGCACTTTCGATGCTTCTACCACCAGCTGTATACAGAAAAATTTCCCTTATGTTATGTTCTTGGTATGGTTTGCTGTACAGATCTTCCTCTCCCCTGCCAGTTCACTGCTGTAGAACCCCCATTTGCAACAGCTTCCTCGCAGGTCTTGCAGGGACATGAAGCTGCTGGGTTTTAATATCTTCATTCCCACACCTGTCAAGATTCCTATATTATATAAGCCTTGTGTAAAAGCTTATGCAACATTATGATCTGTAAAGTGTTACACTCTAAGGAACTTTGACAAAGTTTTTAATCAAAAATGTTATAAAACATAACACTTTCATATTTGTGCATGAGAAGTACTGACTTTATATCTCCAGAAATAAGAGAAGTTTGGCTTGAGATCTGAAATAAGGGATGTTATTTTCAAAGACTGTACCAAATTCTTTGTCCCCGTCTTATAGATCTACAGCTCAGTACATTTTTATTGGTTGAAATCATCATCTGGCAAAGTGTTACATGATTCTTAGCCATAACTGAGGGAGAAAATAAGGTTGTCCTTACTGAAAAGTGAGAAAAGGGTAGAAGGAGATATCTATATAGAGGTCTTGCAAACATTTTCAAATTTTCTTTCTCAACAGCTTTCTTGTGTGACCTTAAGGAAACCTCTTAGTACCAAACCTCCTGGAGGACATCACTAAATGCCTCCATTCAGGAGTTAAAATGCTATAGGTGCATAAGGACTTGCCAATAAAATTCTGTGGATATTCAAAGTTTCTTTTGTCAGTCTATGACAGATTTTTGTCAGACTACTTAAGTCCTGTCAGCATAGGATGAGAAGATGGGAAGTTGGCCCCTACACTAGGACAGATATTTACAGGGTCAGAGGCAGCATAAAACATAGTCTGAGCTGCTGTTTTTGTGGTTGTGGTGGGTGGTGGTTTTGTTTGTTTGTGTTTTGTTTATTAGTTTGTTTTCTGTGTTTTGGTTTTTTTTCTGCATATGAGAAAAATGTGTTGTTCAGAAGCTGAAATAATGCAAGTTAGAAGTCAAATAGCAGTTGGGAATGTAAAGCCCTGATTAGGAGAGACTGTCTAATGAATGATGTTATGTCATGGTGAAAATGACAGTAATAGGAGCTGGTAAAGGGTAAGTGAAGGGAATGTTATATTGTATTGATTCAAGCCTGACAGACATATACTAGTTTCTCACAGAAAAATAAATTATCTTGTAAAATGTTTCTATTCCTCAGCACTTCATAAAAGTCAGGTTAGATGAAATTCAAAGCTTTGCAAAATGACTGAGCTGTGAGTGTAAAAAGGCTTGAGAACCTAATGCTTGGGAAAGATGGGGAAAATCCTGCAGGAGCACTGTTCCTGAAGTGCTTGCTCCAGGAACCCAAAGCACACAATGGTGAAATCGGACTCTGCCAGGACCAGTTGTCTTCTTGCTGTATTTTTTTTAAAGCTGAACTTGTGTTGCAGTTACCACACCCATACTACTTGCCCATACTTCAGTACTTTAGTACATAGGACATTCACATAGGACACAGAGCATTTGGATTTAGTGCACTCAAGCCTGAGAGAGTGAATGCAGGATGTGAATTTTTTTTTTTTTTCTAATGTGGATACCACTAACTGCCTGGCCACAGGTTAGGAGGGAGAGGTGGGGATCTCTGTGTTTCCTGTGAAACTCATTCTGTAACCAATTAGGGTTATTTAACAGGTGAGCTCCATAGCTCCCCCCTGGCTTACAACTTGTTTTGAGGGAAGGACTTGTAAGCCCTATTTGTGAGGTTTATGTCACTTGAATAGTAGGTACCCTTACAGCCTTTGGATTCCAGCTGTTTGAGGATACTGCTAAGCTGGAACAATGTTACACAGGGCTGAAATGAAACCCTAAAGATAAAAATCAGTGTTGCATATGCTAACAAGTTACATCTTAGTCTTGTCTTCAATCCAAGATGGTATTCTGACTTTGTAGTTTGCAACATAATTGAGTTAGGTTCTTAGCTCTTTTAGTAATGTCTCCCAGCATGCACCCTTACCCTTCCTCAGCACATATTCTGCATAAAGTTGCATTTTAAATTTTGCATTTGCCTGTTACCCATGTACAGTTTCCCTCTAAGACTATAGTTATTCAACACTTTACGTTTTCTGTTTTGCATCAATTTTTTGTTCAATCTGTCTCCTTCCTCCCTCAAGTCTGTCATCTGTCATCCACACCTACCTTTGGATGTGAAATTCTAAAAGTATTTGTTCATTCTAAAGGTATTTACTCATTCTCTGCTCACAGAAAGATATTTATTACATTAGATTCAAACAAACATAGCAATTCCACCCACACAGACACCATTTCCCTTTATTCTCTACGGTACTGTTGGGAGGGTATGGTTTTATGTAGGGTCCAAAGGATCACTGTGTTGAGTTGGAACATGTGTGTACGTGGACTGACAGGTCACAGTGGTTTTCTGCATGGAGGAAGGAGGGCAAAGTATGGGTCATGACAGAGGTCACTGCCCCAACCTAGTTTTGACCTTCCTGATCTGAATTTGTCCTTGCTGTCCCTCTAGAACTCCAGATCCCTGTCCCAACCCAGTGGAAATGCATCTGATAGTCTGCAGTATATAGGCCTGTCATCACTGACTCTTTCTTTCATCAGGCACTCGGGAGAGCACATTTAGACCTTCCCCTTGTTCGATGGGGCTCACCAGATTCTAATATTTTTCTTTGTTACCTAACTTTTATTAAAACACGAGTCTATATGATAAGATCTTCATGGTTTAACAGTGCTGCAACTGATTCTTTTTCAGTATAGATCTTATTACTCACTTGATCAACCTTGAACTTTGCCTTGTAAGATTTTGGTACTTGTAAAAGTGCTTTTATAACTAATGATAAAATGTTCTGCTGGCAATGGAACAGTGAATTCTTCCCTATGTCCAGTTTAAATTTAGGTTTATTTCCTTGAGTAAGAAAGATTATTTTTTTTCTGCATGAATTTAACCATAGATCTAAGTTTAGATTGTAAAAATGAGAGATAATATATAATAGTCTTACTTCTGTCAAGCTTTATATATGCAACACCAATTATATTAATTTTAGCTGTAACGTGGTTGATTATCACTGGGACAAAGGTAAGCATCCTCTTTGATTTATGGGAAAGAAGTACAAACAATACTGCAGGGCAGTTTTGTGTAGTTGTTCATTTTAGCTAGATCACAAAGGTTTACCCCCCAAAAGGGCACATTTCATTGTATAAACGCACCAAGGTATGTTACCTGCACTGGAGAAATTCAGTACTGGATTCACTGAAGTGTAAAAGAGATTAACAGACCACATAGTCACAGAGTACAGTTAAATATCCTCCAGGGAAAGGAGAATTGGAGGCTAAGACCTGCTAATGATGATTTCCTTTTTCATTTTTGGGACCTAGGAAAGATGTCTCTGAGCAGTTCCTGCAGATGGTATGTCTGAAGTGCAGAGTTACTGTACTAAAGAGATATATTTAATTTGCACTTGAAACGTGGCCCAGAAATGGAGAACAGGACCCTAGAGAATTGCTGTTAAAGGATTCGAAAGCTCTGATTAGCAGACCACTGCTTGATCTTACATGATCTTGACATGGTCTGGTAAGGTGCAGTGAGTATAGACTGACTATAAAGTTACAATTCAGATGTGTTATCAGGAAATTACTTCAGATTGTACTATAGTACAATCAGTTTGAAATCCAGCTTGGAACAGTCAGTTTAGGCACAGTCACTTTGGAAATGAGAATGAAGCAGCTATTGCAAGTATTGTTTGAATGAGAGCTGAAAGCATGGAGAAATCAGGTGTGAGAGGCATATTCATGATTCAGTTTTAGTGTATGATTTCTAATCAGGGACTGAAAACCCCCTAAAAGGCTAGAGGAAGGCAGAGCCTTCTTACTGTCTTCCAGATTGTTCTGTGTGCTGTTGTACTGAGGAAATGCTGACCATGAAAACACAGTGTTGAGAAAGAGAAAACAATTCTATTTGCACCACAGCCACTTCACTGTCAGACTGCATCCACAGTATATTCTCCATGTGTGTATTTAGTGATATTACAGCTGCATGACATGGTTTAAATTAACTTTTACAATCATTAGAGATATAAATGGATGTCATACCTATCTTTGGTGAGTATCACTGATAGTCTTCAGTCTCTTCTGTAACTAAGCAAGATTGCTGCTGAATTTCTTGCATGCAGAACCCTAGCTGTGGTCCAGCCCAGTACCTGGTTGTACTCGGAAATATCAGGTGCATTTTCTGAACTGTTCACACACTCACAAACCATTGCAGGAAGTGGTAAAGGGAAAGCATGAGCCAGAAGTCCTTGGAGCTGGTAGTGTCAATAACTTTGATATGAATTTTGAGTAATAGCATGCTGTTTTGGTTAGCTATTGATTCTTTCTCCTGATTGATACAGATATTATACTGTGCCTGTAGCAAGGACAGACACTAGATAGAAGTATACATTTCTTCATATGTTGTGATGAGTGAGCTAATGTTAAGTTAGCATCTTGAGAAAATACTGTGGTGTTTCTCCTCTTCTCCTGAGTTAGCAGAGGCCAATAAATTGTTTCAGGATCTGAACAGAGTGGGCAGCAGTACGTTTAGCTTCCTTACTGATTATTACTTTATAGACAAATAACAGATGTGCCAGAAATGAGCTGCTCATCATATGTCTCTGGATAAGATTCCTGGCAAAGGTTATGTTTTTGCTAATGTTAATAGCCAGCATTCTTAGAATCACAGAGTGGTTTGGGTGGGAAGGAACCTTAAAGATCATCTAGTTCCAGCACCCCTGCCATGGGCCTTCCACTAGACCAGGTTGCTCCAAGCCCCATCCAACCTGGCCTTGAACACTTCAAGGGAGGGGCAGCCACAACCTCCCAGGGTAACCTGTTTCAGTGTCTTACCACACTCACAGGAAAGAACTTCCTAATATCCAGTCTAAATCTACCTTCCTTTAGTTTGAACAGATTTCACCTTGTCCTATCACTCCATGCCCTGGTCAAAAGTCCCGCTCCAGCTTTCCTGGAGCCCCTTCAGGCACTGGAAGGCTGCTATGAGGTCTCCCTGGAGCCTTCTCCTCTCCAGGCTGCTCTTCGAGCAGTACTTTGTATGTCAAGGATCTGAACCTAAATGGAGGGGCTAAATGAAGTCCATGGAACTAAAATTTGATTGCAGACTAAAACTTCAGAGATGCTGATTAGGTTTTATTGCTAAATTGATAGAGAGGAGATCATAGGTACAGATAAAATACAAGGAGTAATTTTACCTCTTTATTTTTTATTCTCTTTTTTTTCCCCCTCTTCTTTTTTCTTTCTCATTTTACAGGTAGGTTATCAATTTTAAACACAGGTAAAATGATAGCAAAGTGTCCTGATACACTTGAGCCTATCCCCTCTGAACTGTTATGGGAAGTGTCTGTGAGAGAAGTGGACTGCACATTATCCCAGGAAGGGTGGATAGATTCATTGCTGTAGTATGTATTGAATTGAACCTGGGAGGTCATGGAAAGGAGGTAGTGAGAAAGATAATTGAAAGCATGCTAAAAAGTTCTTGATCCTGGCCTTAACCACTTTCTTGGCTTATTGGAAATGAAAGGTGAAGGTTTGTATGTTGCCCTGGAAAATGATTTATTAGAATTAAAAAGAACTGACCGAGAAATTCTTAAGAATCTTGAAAAGGTTAGAACAAACGAAGATTAATTTAAAGAAGTGTGTGTCTCTGCCTGCACACTGCATGAATCTTGCCTAATCTCTTTCCACTACTATTGTCAGCAGTAAGGATAGTCCAGAAAGGCAATGTACTCCCTTTCCAAGTGTTTTTAATAGTTTAGAGAAGAAATGACAGATGCTTCTGATGTACTTGCAAAATTAAAACAGTTGTCGGGGAGGGAGGAAAGAAGGCAATTCTGAAAATAAAATATGAACAGAAATAATGTAAAAGAGATTTGAGCACCATCCTTAAAAGAAGATGCAGGAGAGAAATATTTTAAGAAGATTCAAAATAATTTCCATGTGTTCTCTCACTGTCCTTTCTTCACTGCTTTTAGTAGTGTCAGTAAGACAACTTTGAAAATCTTTATCTTTGCCTGTAAGTAGAGATAAACCTTAACTCATCTTACAGGAGTCTTGCAAGGAGTGTTATTAGGAAAGAGATCTTTAAAAACATTATTAGAAGGTCTCCCTGGAGCCTTCTCCGCAGAGAGTTGTCACCTATCCACTATCCTTCTGGAGGGAGCAGAACTGAGGATCCCAACCACCCATGTCTCTTGGCAGATTGTAAGTTGCTGGGGAGCGAGTCCGTCACGGGTGCAATTATACTAGTGACCCACAAGACTATTGTACATACAGCTCTTCCTGCTAGTCTATATTACTTTTATTCTCATGGTCCCACAGTTTATGAATCTTTGCCCACGGTGAACTCCCAAGTGTGGGGTAAGAGCTGCCAGTAGTATTCTTGCACATCTGAGTGATGTGAGAGCAGGAAAAGAAAAAAGGTAGTAGTGTTTATTTTGGTCCAGCCAGTCAGCTGGTAGTGCAGTGATCAACCTACCTATCTATTTTTAAAAAAAGTAAAGTTAAAACTAGAAAGCAGTATTTTTTCACTGGGCAACAATATACTTGACAGCCAGGAAAGGAAAATGTGTTTAGTTGGGTTAAGTAAATCTTCTCTTTCCTGCTGTTCATTTACGATCACCATTGTTCACGTGAGTTGTGACAAACAGCTCTTAGAGGTGCTCAATCCTAAACCAAAACAGAAGTTTATGAAGCTATGTGTGGGGCATGCTGTGTGCTACACACACCAAATATTTCTAATTTTCCAAGTTCTACTCTAGCAAATACCTTAAAATCCCAACCAGAGAAGTCAGGCCCTAGTGAATTCATTGGTATTCTTTGAGGCAGCTGTGACTGACCCAGTCCTGTTCAGATGTCAGAGACAGGATGCTTGGCTAAATATACATTTAGTCTGATCCATTTAGGTTATTCTTTTCTTCCTTTATAGATATTGCTTTGTGCATGTGTCCTCTGAAAGTGAAGTGTTCTGCCAAGATCTCATTTTTTCCAGCCTCCTCTGATATAAACAGTTTGACAGATGTAGGAAATGCAGATACAAATGTGACTGCATGCTCTTAACAAGCTGCTTTGGGGATGGAACTGAACCACCTTTTGTTTAGTTAAGTAAAGAAACATTAAGGCACATCTCACACTTTTAAAAAAACCAACCACCACCCCTCTTCTGGTGGGTTCAGGTAAATTGATGTTAGACATAATGTAAACAATGTTGCTGGTTATTGCAGCACATTTGTGGTTCTGGTAGCTAAGCTGGAAAGACAGGCTCACAGGACAAAATGAAGAGTGGTCCTGGTCAAAGAACCCAGTTTGAATCAGAGCTTCCTTTGGTATTGTTAACGTGAGTTCAGTAGAGGCAGTACTAGCACCTATGGCAATTGTGCTGTAAAGTTTTCTGGCACAGACAAGATTAATTTAGTTAGAAAATCAAAGTTAAAAGCTGAAGCATGTCCAGTACTTAAATATTAAAACGCATACTTGCCTTTTAGCAAGATGTGCTTAGTTGTAATACTTAATCCTCTTTTTTGAAAGGAAGTGATGCTAATAAAATGTAACTAGTTAAATCTTATAGAAGTTTTAAATTAGACATTTTACCATGCATATAAATTTTACTACGTTCATACATACTGTAAGAATGGTTTGTGAACTTTTGTGTGAAGACTTTATATTCTTTATAAATCTTTATACTCTTGTATAATAATTTTGCTGCAATATTATTTTATATGTCACAAAAATGTCACAATGGTTTGTTTATGACTACCAGCTCCTCTAGTTCCTCTTTATAATTTTAGAATTGTAGAATAATTCAGATTGGAAGAGACCTCATGAAGGTCAAAGCAGGGTCAGCTTGTGGGTCAGATAAGGTTACTCAGGGCTTTATCCAGCTGCATCTTGGAAACCTTTGAGGCAGAGACTGCAAAACCTCTCTGGGCAACCTGCTCCACTGTTGCAGTGGCCTTCTGGGGGAAAAGATTTTGCTTGCATCTAGTCTGGACCTTTCTTTGTTCAACTCGCACCCATTGTCTCTCATCCTCCTACCATGCATGGCTGTACAGATCTTGACTCTGTCTTACTGTAGGTACTGGAGGGACTGCTCTTAGGTGCACCTAAAGCTGGATCTTCCCCAGACTGAGCAAGCCCCATTCTCTCAGTCACTCCTTACAGGAAAGTGCTCCACCCCTATGGCAATTTGATGGCCTCCACTTACATCACTCCAGCTCACGGATGTTTTTCCTGCAGCAGAGGATACAAAACTGGACATTGTTTTCTAGATGTGGTCTAACAAACCCCAAGTAAAAAGGAATACTCACTTCTGTTGACCTCTTAGCTGTGATTCTGTTCATATAGCCCAGGATACTTTTGATCCCTCAATTCTTTTGGAATCCTTCCAGAGAATCACTTTGGCACAATACTCACAGGCTCATGTCGTCCTTGGCATGAGCAGTGTCAGTGAAGTATGCGTTAAAAGGGTCGTGGCCTCGTAACTATATCGTGTGTGAAACAGAGTGTAGTGCATAGACTCTAAATTCTACTCTATAAATAGAATGATATATCTGTTTATAGTTCAGGTGTTGTTAAAGGCAGTATCATAAAGCTGTTTTCTTTATTTCTTTGCACACAAAGAAACTTTCACCTACAACCTTGTACGCTGTTTCTTTTGTAACTTGCAGCAGTGGCAGACCAAATGACTTCAAATTCAGTAGGCTGGTAGAATTAGTGGTCAGTTCAACATATGGTTGTCTTGAGTGGAAGAGGCTTTAATCTTATTTAATATTTGTTTTGCAGCTGTCTTAGAAGAGGAATTATTTTCCAACATGTCTAATCCATAGTTTTTTTGAGTACAGAAGAGTTGTCTCAAAACCAAAGCAAGCAAATACTTGCTTGGCTGGAAAGAAATGCCATCTCCTGGCTATGTGTTTTGTAACTCCTAAGAATTCTAAATGAATCAATCATTAAGTCTTGCTCTTCATTGCAACGGGGCTGGGAACTGCTAGATAGGAATGCATGGTACTTTTTCACAGGGGGTGACTCCTCTGTATTCGTTACTTCCATAACACATTGTGATATTGGGACAATTAGTGATTGTAATCAGAGTGGCATGAGGAAGGGGAAGAACAGTCTACCTGATTAAAGACTTGGTTCCATGTGTTGGTTCCTTCATCTCTGTGGAAAGAGTTTTATTTCCCTGACAACATCTGATTCTTTGGGCACTTTTGAGGAGTCCTGAGTACTACTGAGGGGCCTTTCTGAAACTTTTGTACTTTAATTAATTTTATACTTTAGTTTTAATACTTCCTCCTCACTGCTATTCTCATTTTCATGTCTGCTCCTTGAAAGCATTGTGCCTGCATCTCAGCTTAAGGACACTTTGCACTTTCTGTGGGTACATTGTGCCAGCCTCTTTATCCAGAAGAATTACTGAAAAATTTTACCAAGTGTCTCAGTTTGATACCTGTACTCCTTTTCTGCAGAAATTATCTCTGTAGGTGTTTGCTTGGAAGAACTGTAGAGCTCATATCTACGTGGCTGTAGACCTATTCATAGTGTACTAATAAATACTTTGTAAAAAAATGGAATTTTCATACGACGGAATTTCTGACACCTCCAGTGCCAAATCTTGCCATAGATATAGGGAAAGACTTGTAGAAGTTTGGGAATTGACAGGTATTACCTGTATATGCAAATTCATTACGACATTGATGAGAATTTCTATGTGACACAGAGGAAAAGTTATTTTCATAATAGAAAATAGAAAATAGTATTTTCATATCATGTCCATGCAGACAAATCCTGTCATGACAAGAAGAGACAAACGCAGCTGCTGCACCAGTAATAGAAGAATGAACAGCAGTATCTCTCTGCTACAGAGAATCATTTACTGTTGCTTTTTTTAATATCATTTCTATAGAGGAACAAATCAGGAATTTTAGGTATAAATACTTTATGAACAAAACTTTGGGGCACCTCCAATAGTCATCACACCTATTTCCCATAAGCTTTTTATTCAACGAGCTGGACAGTGGCTTATTAAAATGATATTGTTGCATATATTTTTATAGTTATATCTTTCTGTGTATATATATAACAGAACCAGATGATGTGTATATGCACATACTGTCAATTCTGAATTTGAACACAGAGACAATGCACAGAGATGTGTACTTTTTCTGTTTCCTGTCTGACACTATCATGTACATTATCACATTTATTTCTGTAGTACTGATTAATTCTCATCGTCCCTTCCAACCCAAACTATAAAAAAACCCCAAAACCCATGTAACTGGACTAAACTAAGACTTTTTTTTCCCTTTAAATCTCTTTCATATATCTTTCATATTCTCTTACAAGTAGTCTTTCAAATATTTTATTTAGGAAATTATTTTACTTCAGCCCATTAATCTTTGGCTGTCATTACAATTTAGATTCTCCAGTCAAAACCAATAATTTTAGAGTAGATAATGTCATACTAAACAGAATGTTGTTTCACAGGTGTATGTTTGTGTTTCCCCATTGCACCTTTTCTTTTCACCTTCCTAGTCATCTAGTAAAGTCAGCATTTCTTGAACATCAGCAATAATTTTCTGTAATATATATAAAGATATATTAGCTTCAGTTTGGCTTTGTGCCTGCTGACTTCTCTTAACAGATGAAGCACCGAATGCAGTGTTTATTCCTTGAAATGTTCTGGCATGTAAATCAGAACATCAGATAATGATTTGATATTTGGGTTTGTTTTTTGTTATGGTTTTTTTTGGTATTTTTTTTAATGTTAGCTTCTGAAACTTATCAGCTCTTCCTGCCTCGTTGTCTTTTATAAAGGGTTATTCCAAATTATGAATTGTGTGCCCAGGAAAACTTTTATCATATGCCCTCATGTTGTTTGGGTAAGTTAAACCTACATGAAGTACAAAACGTTGCAGTACAAAGTTATGTCTAGCGTGAGGGTTTAAAGCCAGTGACTGTGTTGTAGCTGTAGCAGTCTGAAGGTAAAACTTGTCCAGGTCATAATGTTTTTATTAGGCTAATAGGCAAAGCTTTTGAGCGTGCCTACGTTTTTGCCCAGATCCATGAATTGTTCTAGTAAAATAGGTTATTGGCCCATGAAGAACCTTGTTGTTTGCATGACTGCTATTTTCTTTTCTTTTGTCTTCTGAGAAAAACCTAAAATAAATGTTTTCTCTAGTCCAAAGATGCTATTTTTTTTTTGAAACAGAAACACAAATAGTATTTTCTAAAAAACCCAGTTTATTTCTCATCTCCCTAGCCTACTCTTTTCTTATTTTGAATTGGGACTCAAACATTCATGGATCATAGTGGGACTGGGTTCTAAGGATTGCAGTCTGGCATTGGCTTGTTTCTATGAGCAAAATGCAAAAAACTTCATGCTTTCAGTCAGAGATCTTATGGAAACAATTACCTATCTTTGACAGTCCTCATTTTTATGAAACTAGAATTTTTGTATTTGCTTCTCACAAGCCTGATTCTGTTGATGTGAATAGTATTGATGATGAGGTGAGGGCTACACAGGTCAGAGAAGCCTTATGGGTTGATTTGAGTGGTTGTTTGTATGTGTGAATATTGATACGTTGTACCATGACCTGTAGGCTCACTTTTCAAAATGACTGAGGAAGCCTGCTAGACCAAGCTAGGGGGCTGCCATTTTGCCATCAGATGTGTTGATTTAGAAAACCTTCCTTGCTGTTAAATTTTAGTAACCTCAGTCTGCTGTTAGTAAGGTTACTGACATGTACAAGGTCTGGATGTGCGTTAGGGAAAAGTGACCATTTTAAACATTCTGGAGACCAGGTCTTTGAAAACTTGTAGGATATATTGGGTGTCTCTGTTGAAAACCAACACCCACCTTGCACCCCCCAACCCTGCAAAACCATTGTATGATGTTAACTTATTATCAAAAACTGCGTGTCTTCAGTATTGGATAAATGCTAAAAAAATATACACTATTCCTTGAATTTTTCATATTACATTTTATTTGTTACACACAGCTTTTTAGCTTTTTGGCTGTAGGGATTTTTCCTTAAAATACAGTATTGCTCCATTACGAATGGTTAGAAAATACTTTATTTTCACAGCAAACCACTAAACCAAATACTAGCTTTATCCAGTCATGGAAGGTAGCATGCAGTTACAGAAGTGTTTCTGTCTGGGAAAACAGTGTTTTCTCATCTGGAGTGGTTTGAACAGGATAACCATTGTTCAAGTGACCTTTATATGATTTGTATTTTTTTGCAATACTGGCAAAACTCAACAGAATTTAGTGTGAATATTTAGCACATTATAAATACCTTGTATTCATATTTTTAAAGGGTTATGCATTCTTGGGAATTTAATTATATGGACGGTGCTATTGTAAGAAATTCAGGAAGGAATTAAAAGACAGTGGCAGAATAAATCTTATATGACAAGCATTCAGTAATTTCAGGTTATGTACTCTCTTCATCTGGGAAATAAGTTGTTTCAGTGGCCCCTAACTGCCTTAAACACAGTATTAAAAACAGTGTTTCAAGAGGATGAAGTGGAGTAGGTTTTGATATACAGCAGTGTCTGCTACTGAAAGAAATGGAAAGTTGCTTTTCTAGGCTTAGAATTTTTCATCATTTGAGTCAACAAAAATTTTATTAAGGAGTTGCAGGGGAAATCAAAATGTGAAGAAGCAGTACGTTTTGAAGCTAGAATATGAACAGATGCACTGGACAATAGGAGGGCTGCATAAGGCAGTCTGCAGGTGTACAGGGCAGCAGGAGGTTTAAGCAAGTCAACATTCATCTTCATTCTGAAAAATTCTGTAATAAAAACTGAAAGAACAACGTTAATGTCTTTATAATAGGGAAGTCATTAATTACCAGTGAGCCACAGTGCATTGGGGAAGACTGGTATTAGTAAACTGTGGGTTTTGATAAGGTTGAATATTTGTAGAGATATAAATGATATAAACTTATGACAGAAATAAGACCAACCATTTAGAAATACGGACTATAACTTATTTTCCTCTATATCTGTGAAAGTCTGCAGGATGTTAATGGTTTGTTCATGAAAGCATTACTCACATGAGTAATTTTATTGGAGTCCTGTATTAGCCACCTTAGCATAATGGAACAGCCGACCTCTAAACTGGTTACTTGAAAGATGAATTTTTTTTCATGTATATATCTAAATTTGTTGGTGTGAAGGTAAAGAAAACAAAACATTAAAATACATTATATCTTTACATTGTAAATGTTGTAACAGTCGCTGACTTAAGTCCAATGCTTTACTTCAGAACTATTTGTGAAAGAAGAGGCTTTGCGATTTTGAAGAGTCAGTTCTAGCTTTTGGGCACAAATATTTCCTCAGGATACTACATGTTCCATGTTAATTCACCCTTAGGAGAATAAGGAGTCAATATTCATATGAAACTATAATCCAAGCCAAAAGGCCATATGGCTTTGGTTCTGCCATTTTTCTAGTAGGTAGAAATTGGGTTGAGTTGAATGAGACTTCTGTGTACAGAAGCATCAATCTTCATGGCCATAATCCAATAAAGCTGTTTAAATGTGTAAGTAGATTCACATGCATGGTGGCACAAACATAAGCAAGAATACATTCATATATTGAAAAATTTCTTCCAGAATCCATTCACCTCTCTAAAAGTTTACAGCTGTGTTTACCTTGAAAAAAATGGAAAGTAATTTTCCTTTTGAAAATGCATTTTCGTTGGAAGTAGATTACAGAAACTTATTTTAATCTTGTCAACATTTAATTTCTGAGAAATTTTTTAAAAAGGGGAAAAAGAGGGGGAGAAGGGGAAAGAATTTTGGCCAGATAGAATTGCTGTATTTTGACATTTGTTATCAAAATAATGTTAATCAACTACAGCAAGTCTGGAAGGTCAGTTCAGCACAGCTCAACCACTTACTGAACAAGACCACAGTTAACTGAAAAAAAAATATACCTTACTAAGTCCTTCCTAGCATTCAAAGGGGTGCTGTAATCTTAAAAAGATCAGTTTTCTATTTTTCAGTCATCCTCTAAATTTTTCATTATGTCATGAGTAGAACAGCAGATACGCCCTTATGTGGATTTACTGATTATTTGGGTCGCTTTCACAATCTTTCTTGTTACATCTGCTTTTAAACAAAGAGTAATAGAGAGAATGTAGATTGCAGTAGTTAAATATATGATAAATACTAAATGCACAGTAATAAAAAGTAAATGCTAACAAATATGTTGGCTGATCAGTAATATTAGTAGATTGAAACAACTCTAGCTAATCCTTTCATAGTTAGCAACATTTCATAGAAGTGAGTTTCACAGTGGAGCTTGAGATTCTAGACCTAATCTGTTAGAATGTGAATTAAAGTTCATATCATAGAATCACAGGATCGTTTGATATCAGAGCATTTTGGAACGTAATATTTTGATCTTTCATTTTCAACAGAGTTTTTTGTTTAAAGCATCTTAATTCTATATATAAAGATTAACAACAGAAGAGAACAGAAGATTTTAAAAATTATTTCTGGGGGGTAAGGTGGGAAAGAGTTTCTAAAAATGCATTGCAAAATATTTCATCATCCATAGTACTTCTTGCAACAAGTAATAGTGACACATAAGATATCCTTGCATGTCCTGCCTCGTACGTGACATACTAAAAATATTTTCCACCTCTATTGATGTGTGGGAAGTGAAAAAAATAAACAGAATACTCTCTTATATATTCCTGTACGCCTATCACCTTGGTTTTGAACCCTGCTGCAGTGTTTCCAGTGACCCTACCTCTAAAGACCCGTCAAAGTATGTTGATATTACTCTCTTAAAGAACTTGTGTAAGATTAGTAAGGAGTTAAGTAGGAAATGAGTAACACACACAAGCAGAGTGACGACTGAGAAAATTCTGTCTTAGTTAACTAACAATCTTACACTGTAATTATTAGGAAACAGAAATATTATGCAGTTCTGTATTTTTTTTCAAACAAGCAAATGCCTGGGCTGATAGTTGGTTTTGTTTGAGTAAATAGAGATTATGACAGCCATTAGATTTGCTAGACTTGCTTCTAACAAGTGAAAAGATCCAAGATTGGAAGTGATAGAAATTCAGTGGTATTGTTAGCATTTTTTATTGCTAAAATTAAAGCAATTTGTTGCAGCACTAGTTTGTAGTCTGTAGTGCTTGTAGGGTTTTTTTTTAAAAAAAGTTCCTAAGCTGTGACAAGTACCTGCTGTTCTTGTTTAGCACATTTGTGGGGGTTTATCACAGGATGCTAGCTTCTTTGTTCTGAACTGTAAAGCTACGTTGGAAAGGAGCTAAATCATAGTGTGAGTTTCTCCTCTGAAGAACAATTTAGTAACAATGAAGCAGTGCAGCTATATATTTGTCTCTGACTTGTGTATTGAATATCCTTAACCACAAAAGTAGAAAATTCACCAAAAAAATCTCCAATTTTAAAATTGGCATTTGATTGGAACTTGGTCCTTTACATATTACTACAGTAACAAAAATGCACCACAGTACAACAGACAAATTTTAATCTGCACGAATTATATATAATTATAAATCCATTTAATAATTAGTGAATAAGTAAAAAAAACTTCTACAAACTCTTATCCCCCAAACCAGATTGGTTTTGATTTAGTACCTGCAACAAATTCCATTAATATGCTATCCAAGTAGAACCACTTGCTAGAGTTGTGAGTTCTTTGAGTTTTGTTTCCCTCTCCCCTGCAAAGAGCTCTGAAAAGCTTTTTGGGACAGCATCCATTGGGTTCAAAGTAATTCTAGGGGATGTAATTCTGGTGACTGGCAAGGACTCCAACTCTGTGAAATCAACGACTGTCTCTGACAGGATGGCTTGTAAGAAGAGTAATCAGAGAAAGGTGGTTTTTAGGAATATGGGTGCTTCCCTCCAGCCAGAGCATGGTGGCTGCAGCAGAGGTGGTGTTCAGCTCTGTAGCATGGTTTTCTTTTAGTAAAAGAACAATCAGGGCCTCAAGCCTCTACTAACAACATTGGGAGCACATTATCAACAGCAGCAGTACCTTCCCTGTTCCTTGCTTTTAAACGTGCTTAATCATAATGCTGTGTCCCATTATGCTGTTGCCTTCAGCAGTGCTGGAGTTGAGTCTCTTTATTATTATTTTTGAGCTGATTACAACTCTGAATCTAACAGAGAGGCACCTTGTGCCCTCTGTGCCTCTGTGTATGCCCAGATAACAAACAGAGACTTCACTAACTAACATTCCTCCCTTTTAAATTCGAGAGTTTTAAAAGCTTCAGTAGCAGACAGTGAGATTTCTATACAGGTTTGAAGCATTACTGTACTGTGTGTAAACACAAAACACCTTTTTAAGCTCTGACAAGAAGTGTATCTCCCTTAACTGTCTCAGCAGGTACATCTTCAAAGAATTACAGCAGAATTGTTTTCTCACATTCATCTTAGACTTATGGATCTGTAATTTCCTTGTGTATTTATTGAGTATTTTATGTATGAATGAAAAAGATAGTTCATACAAAACCTAATCTCCCCAGTCTTGTTAAAGAAGGAAAAAAATACCCCAAGTAAACAAACCAACCAAAAAAAAATTTCAGTGTGTTGAAAATTCCAAACCAGCTGTGCTCAGGAAGGTGGGATTTTGGTTTTTTTTAGTGGATTTTAAAAAGCAGTGATGAGTGACATCTGCATGGAGCTAACTGTGTGTGTTAAGGAGTTTGTCTGTACTACTTGTAACACTTTGCTGCACAAGTTTGCAATGATAAGATGATATTTCTTGCTTGTGGACCTGTTCTGCAAACCTTTCTTATGCTGAGTGGTAGTGCTGTATTCTGGCACATGCACGTCGTGTGTACGGTCAGCATAGCTGCTTTTGATGTGCCCGGTCTAATTGCAAATATTAAAGAATTATGGCAAGAAAGAACAGGATTCAAATTTTAACTTTTATCACAGTGTGGCACTGAAAAGACAGTATTCTACAAGTGTCTTGCCATGTGCCTTTGCCAAGTTGGTATTAGCAATGTGGAAAAGCAGTAAGTCAGGATACAATTCTTTTTCTTTTTTTCCTAGGTCCTACTTTTTCAGTTAACTGAGCATTTCCTGCCATCTGAGACTGTAGATGTTGTAGCAATCCTTTCTAATACTGCATCATACACTAAGCTGATTACTGTTGCTTAATTTTGACTTGTTACTCAAAGATCTGTTAGTAAAGATCTGTTAGTGTCTTTACTTGTTAGTAAAGATCTGTTAATGCTTCTTACACCAAAATCACTTGTAGATTCACTATCAGAGAGGGGAAGATATCAGTGAGTAGTTGTGCCATCGTCCATCTACCAAAATTTTAATGCAGCCACTTCTTAATCTTCACAGAAGGATCAAACATGAGCTTTTTCTTGTTACTGTAGCTTTTGTCTTCTGCTGCTCCAGACCTTTCAGACATTGTGCTTTTCTCACAGGAGTGGTGTGGAGACAAAATGAGTACTCACAGATTAAAAAGAATTTTGGAATAATAAGATTGTGTACTATCTATCAGTGTCTGAAAATAGCAACAACAGACATGACAGCAGCAAACTGCTGCAGCTTCAACTTAATCACTCCCAATTAACGAATAAACAATCAAGAGAAAATAATACAACTCTCTTCTGTAAGTACTCATCTAGTACATTGCATCAACAGAATCAAACATAAGGATTCTTTCTGATATTGTAATTCAAATTGTTTGAAACAGCACATAAAATATAAGAAATAATCCAGAGATGTTATCTATAGGTAACTTTGAAACTTACGTGTAAATATTTTGTTTCCTTTTTCAGTTTTTCTTGGGTAAACTGAATGTGTTTGCTAACTTTTGTAATTATAATTGATTTGTGATTCCTTGCCTGAATGATCATCGTCTCTTATCACACACATATAAGCTGTTCTGCTTCTCCATGGATAGCTTCCTCAAGCAGTAGCCAGAAAAGAATATATATAAAATTCACTGTGGTTTTGGTTAGTAGCTCTCCAGGGGTGTGATAAACTACTAATACAGAAACAGATTTTAGAGCCACTGCTTACATGTGACCTTGAAACCTTCAGGTCTTGTGCTTCCCAGCAGCAAGTCTGACTTTCTGGCACTGTGTTTGAGGCAGAGATAATTTCAGCCAACCCAGTAACTGTATTAGGTGTTTGCCTGATCTCTCACTGTTTCGAGAATTGACACAGGGTTTTGCTCCAGCTCCGTGGTGTTCTTGGCAGGGTGTACGTGCCTCTCATTTGAAGCCTAAAGTCTTTTCTTATGTCAGTGATCTTGGTTGAAGGCATGAAGGCAGAAAGCTTTGGATGGGTTTCCTCTATTTAAAATAGATAGGAGAGTTAATGTAATAATACTTTCACTTTACTTTTTATTTAGGAAAATAATTTAGATTCAGAATCAGGACAGCATTACCTTTTAGTAATATTTGATGTAAATATATTTCTAAATCTGCATAAGTTCTATTTATTGTTTTTGCAACATTTCCCAAGGGATAGGTCCTCGGCTAATAATCTTTGGTACAAAGAAGTGATTGCTGGTGGGAAGTATTATCTTGTGTATGTTTTCATCTTCGTCTTGCTTTTTTAATGAACAAAATAACTGGTAAATTAAATACTATAACCATTTTGTAACAGTAGTAATAATATCAAGAAATGCAGTGTACCACAGGTGGTCACAGTTCCTGGCCTTCTGACTGCGTACCCTAACTTTTGTGTGTCCAATAGCAATGAGGTACTTATCATAAAACCTGATGGAGGGAGAGCTGACTTTAGGTTCACTAACAGGGCTTTCTGTGAACAGTCAGGATACAGCTAAACCCTGGGGTGATTTGGTGATGGTGATCTACTTCCTTGAAGAACCAAGGCTTTTGATTATCTGATGTCTTCCCTTGCACTCCCACTCCATTCGTCCTCCCTTAGCTGGAGATCACTTGTATGCAGCAACAGCAACACGGCAGGGGCATTTGAACTGCTTTTAAGTCGTGTGCAGTTCAAGGGTCACAGACAATCTATTTGCATATAGAAAGACATGTCAGTATTTAAAATAGAAGTGACAGCTGGGGTCAGATGGAAATAAGATCCTAGGTATAGGAACACATCCTATTTAGTGTTAGCACTGTTTTCTTTGTTTGCAAGACATGCTGGCTTCTCAGGAAATACTTGACAACAACTTTGGAAAAGAAATTGGAAACATCCTTTGTAATGAAAATATTTCAGACCTTCACAGGAGTTAATTCAGGAACTGCAGTAGTGCCTAGAACCCATTAAAAAAGCTAAACCTATTTGGAATAACAGAGTATAGAAAAAGTGTGAAAGAGAGCAGGCGTCTGTGGTGAAGCATTATAGCCACACTTCCTCTTTTTAAGAACTGCTTTTGAAGCTTATGGTACTTGTGTGATAATGAAAAAGGAAGGGAATGGCACGCAGCTTATCCTGGCAGGAATTCAGTAATCAGTGAAGACAGAGCTCGGTATGATGCCAGATACATTGTATTTTTCTTCAAAGAGAGAAAAATTTGGAGATTTGTAAACATTAGGACCTTCAACCTTCTCTGAAAAACCTATTTACTGTTAAATGACTGCAACATTAAGTGCTTGAAAAATATAAAAATAGGGACAGCTGTATAACCATTGGGCTACTGTAGAATCTGTTGCTATCAGAGAAGAGCTTGTCTGTTGGGCTTTGGTTCAAACTGGATTTAACAGGAAGTTGCCAGCATTCCTCTTAGTACTGGCCTAAATCCTCACGGATGGCATTTCAGAAGCTTGTGAAAAGAAGACTTGGAACATAACCCATTCTTTCCAAAACATTCTCAAAAAATAAATGAGAGCCATTCAGTCAATACATGGTGTGCAGTGGGTATAAATCTTTCAGGACTGCAGATGAAATCCAGTGTGAAAAAAATTGTAGAGTTGAACTGCACAGTATCTGGTTCTATAGGAAGAGAAGTCTAAGTGTTCCTGTGTACCATGGAATGTGGCTATATTCCATTTTGTTAGGAGAAATCGTTTTGACTTCTACAATTTTTAATTTTTTAATGAGTAAATGTTATCAAAATGAAACTGCTTCAATAATATTAAAGTAATACTTTAATTCAGTAGATTTCTGTTCATCCTAGAGTGTCAGAGAAAATGGAACATTACACAGCTCCCTGGGACATGAGAAGTGTTAGTTTCCTTTCTAGCTCATGACCTATTTAAAACTGAGCAGTGTGATGTTCTTTACCTATCCCTTTTAGTACAACCTCAATTAATCTTATTTTTTTCCAATTTCAACATTTGCTGCAATAATTTTCACACACGATTGATCACAGCAGCCATTAGGGATGTAAGGTTACAGGATTTTGGAAGGAAAAACAAGTGAGACATTATTACCCAGGTTGTTTTCAATGGCAAACTGAAGCTAAGTAGTATGAGGAGCAGTGATACTGTACTTGTTAGCATCCTTGACCTGCAGGATCAAAAATGTATAAAAGTTGGAAAAAAAAGTGCTTAAAATTTTTGTTCTGACTTTATTATGCAACTTAGCATTTGTAGTGCTTAATCATGTTTATAGATTTCTTTTTGTGTCACATTTTGCAGTCCCAGAAGTATTTTCAATGGCACAGATGATTTTATGGATCTAGTGGAAACATGGGTTAAAGTTCTTGTGAATAACCTCTCAGGTGTTTCCTTGGCTTTGTGGAATAACTGAAGCTCTTTTCAATGTGTTGCTATATACGCTTCCAGTTTTCTTGTTAAATTGATATGACCATAAAAGATAATACACGTTGATAAAATATTTTTTGTCCTTTTTGTGTGCATAGCTTATTCAGAAAAAATGATGTAACTGTGCTTTACCTGGAGTTTAGTTTATGTAAAAACATTTTAGTGTCTGAATCTTAAAGATCTAATTATTTCTCCCAATTGGACAAGAGCCCTGGCTGTTAACACAGCTGCTCATGCAGGCATCCTCCCTGTTTGTATTTTGATGGCATAGTGATCTTTGGGAGTGTTATGTGGCCAGAGACTGCTGAACCTGTTGCCTTCTGCTGCTTTGCAGTCCCTTCATGTTGGTGTGCAGGGTGCAGGCTGGGGAGGAGACTTCCTCCCTCCAGCAGAACAAGAGGAGATATGAAAAGCTGTTCTCCTTCCTCTAGAAGTCTAAATAAGATAGAAATGGAAGATAGTTTGTCTGCCTTGTAGTCCTCACCCCTTCTTTAATCCTTGGTGCAGTAGCTAAGATATATTATAGGATACCCTTGGCAACTGTAGGGAAATAAAGCTCTGTTATCATTAATGTGTGGTTGCTAAGGAACCCTAGGTAGTTTCCTAGCTGGCATGATTGGGACTACAGGGATTGTTCCTGGTCCCTGCAAGTAAATCTCCCCATCTACTACTCAAAAAAGTACTACTTCCCCTTCGTTTTTTTCCAATGAGTTGCTGAACGGTCTCTTGACTTAGGGGAGAAGGGAACCGGGCTACAAGAAAAATAGAGTAGTTGCACTGCCCCATGAAGAAACTGCTAGGTGTGATAAGGGCTGACTTTCAGGTATTTGGAAGAATGGATTCCATGGAGAATAATTTTTACATGGCTGAATTAAGGTCTTTGTAAATTGCAGAGTTGGAGCCTGTACTCCTTGTTAAACCTTTCAACTATTTATTAATGTTTGTATATACTACATGTTGACAGGTTGTGTTTCTGACATAGTACTTTAAGAAGAATGCCCTTATACAATGTTTATTATCTACCACTCATGGGATTTCATAAATATTTGGTTGTCTGTATATTCAGTAATAGATATTTTCAACACTAATAGTTTTAAAAAATGTTCAAAAATTGCTTAGTGTTACAGGTTGTCAAAGAACATGCATTGATTAAATAGGTGGCTTTGGTTACCTTACTGAATGTAAGTTTCCAAACAATCTGACAGTAATCTGTAGATAGATTTTCCATTATTTACTGAAAAATTTTCGAAGAACTGTCTGAATACCTTTTTCTAGGTATTTTCCTAATTCTTGATCCTTTCTAGTACTTGTGAAGGAATGTAACATTTAATCTATTCTGCTGCTGTTATATACTATTTTTAGCTTGATCCAAAGGTACCTCAACTGTATTACCCAAGTAAGTTCTTCTGTAGGATTTAAGACCATGTGGTGTCGTAGTTGTTAAGGGTTGCCCTGAAGTTGTGTGTGGGTTAACTGATCTATTGGAATAATTCTATTTTCTACAGATTATTTTGATATTATAGTATTTGTAGGAGTAATTTTCCAATTTAAATGCCTGCTCAGTAGTGCTGCAAATATTATTGCTTTTTGTTTAAATGGACAGACTTCTCAAATGTTATGGTCAGGTAGAACAAAGTAATTTTGGCCTTTTTCTTTTCTTGTGTAAGGAGACCTTGAAACCAACTTTATTCAGCTTTGTAAATAACTTAAGACACTTAGAATGTATTTTTCTTTCTCTCTCCTCCCAAATTCAGTGCTAGGATGCCAGCCTAAATATTCTAAAGGTGTTCCTTTAAAGCTGTCCATCAGCTCTGTGCTGAGGTGTTTAGGGAAGTCATTGACTGCAAGATGACTAACAGGCTGGTGAGCAGTGACTGCTGCTGCTGGAATGTGAAGAGATGTGTTAAGGTAGCTTGTTCTTTCTAAGCTTGTGAGTCATGTCAGAATTTGCAGAGTTACAAAAGTAATATCATTGAAGCTTTAGTTTTAGGATTTTCTGTTCTTAGTCTTGAGATCACTGAGGATGGTGAATACAAAACACAACTGGAGTTGGAAATGTTTTTGACATCACAGCCAGTCTCTGCCTTTTCAGAAAAGTTCTTTCCCACTTCTAGTAGTCTGTGACTTGCGTGTTGGAGTAAGGATAACTTAAAGGGGATTGTGTGAATTGAAATTTCTGTGTGAAAGACCAGACCGAGGTACTGAAGAATTGTGTGTTCATCAAGGCTGGATTTGATGTTTCTATCTACACAACTGCCTTGCTGGATTTTGGAAGTTCTGAAGTACAGCAAATCAGCTTGAACACTTGCAATGAAACACGACCAATGTCTCACCATGGTCAGCTGCTGCTCATATTTCGTATCTAGGCACATTATATATCTATTGTGCTGGACTGGATATAATAAAGGGAGAAGACAGTCTTCAAATTAATAGATAGAGGCTATGTCATGAATGTTTGAGGTTGAAGAATTGACTCTCAAACTGTGAAAACTATTTGGAAATCAGTTTCGTTCAGGAATGTCTATGGTCAAATGAAAAAAAGACAAATTTTCATATTTAGCATGGGATTCATAAAATCAAGAGAAAAAAAAAGTACAATAACTAACTAGTCAGATCTTAGTGGAAATAATTTGTCAAAATCTTCATTAATTAACAAATTTACCCGGAGATTCCAAAAAGGAAAATGAAAGGTGTCATTCACTGTAAACATGGAATTGAAAACAAAATGTTTTAAATGCTGTCTTAGCCCTCTATCCATCCATATGTATGATGTGCAATAATTTTTATATTCTCATGCTGATTTATTCAGACACATAATGAAGAAATATATGTTAATTTATTTAACTTTCCTACCCTTTGTACCCTTTCAAAATGTTGCAGTGATGTAAAATGTGAGATAGGTGACTTAATACAGCTTTATGGTGGATATGAAATTTGGGGAGCAGTAAGATACTTGAAAAATGTTCTTTTTGAGTATTATGAAGTGTCATGAATTATGACTAGGGGTACACAAAAATGTTGTAATATAGAGCTGGTGTAGACTAAATTGTTTTGTAAAACAAAGCATGATTCTCAATTGTCCTTGAGTGCTGAATTGTAAATAACAATAGCAGATCCAACACATTGCTTTTGGGGGAAGGAGGTTATAGGAAGCTCTTTCTGTTCCTTAACCATGAGTACTGTGAGAAGATTTTAGCCTGATAGTGTGTTTGGAGCTGAGCTTGGGAATTGTTCTAATAGTATAGATTCCAGGATATGAGTAATAACTTTCTAAAAGATTATATGAAAGCTTGGAAGATACATCACTAAATTATTTTTATTAATAAATAAATGAATATAACTGTGATTCATTAATGATTTTCTACAGGTTCTGTGAAAAAAAATACATCTCTCAGCAAATACTGCTGTATGTGTGTTTGGTAAAACTTATGAGATTCATATAGCAGAGAGGCAAAGTATAAGGAATGGATTTCACACGTAGCAAGGAAACAGGAATTTAACTACAACTAAGCAGAGGAATATGGTAGGCACATGCACCTGAGTGCTGATTCAAGCTGTCATGGCTGTGTACAACTGTACAGAGATGGTCAAGAATCCCAAAGTTCTCCAGCTGCATCAGCACAACTTTGCATGAGGCTAATAATCTAGCATTTCCTTTCACTGTGTTACACTGATGACAAGCCCCAAATATTAATCCTCTGTGTCTGGAGGGGTTATGTCTGCTTCTTTTAGTCATACACCCGTGGCCCTGTTATAGAAAGAAAAGATTGTTTGAGCCAACTCAAATTACCTTAATTCACTTGTCACTTTTCTTTTTTGTGCTTACAAGTAATCTTTTTTTTTTCTAGAACTACAATTAAGTCTCTATTCCACTACTCTTTTTTGTTTTCCTCTTCTTAAAGAATCCCCACTTTCAAGGATATTTTCTTTCCTGATCTTTCAAGTCAAGTCTGAAGCAAAAAGGAAAAAAAACAGAAAACAACCAGCGAACATTTTGTCTTTCCCAGTATAATCTGTCTCTGGAGATTTCCCTCTAGTGCTCCAGCATTTACTTCATCATCCTTCTGCTAGTTCAACATTTCCAGAACCTTTTCTTGCTGTGTTTGGTGTCCCTGGCTAGTTCAAATTCATTTTATGTCTTGCCATTATTGATTTTTGTCCTTTATGTGTTTGTGTTATTCTTTTAAATTTGATTGTAGTAATCTGACCTAGTTTCTATTTTCAATGGGCTGCCTTCATCCTTCTGAGAAGGTAAATAAATATTTGAGGATTAAACCATTCGGTCTTTTTCTCTGCATTTCATAGAATCACAGAATGGTTTGGGTTGGAAGGGACCTTAAAGATCATCCAGTTCCAACCCCCTGCCATGGGCAGGGACACCTCCCACTAGACCAGGTTGCTCCAAGCCCCATCCAACCTGGCCTTGAACAGTCCCATATTGTGACTGTTTGTCAGTCATCATTTTTCAAGTCCTTTATTTTTATTTTGCTAAAAAAACAAAATAACCAAAACTGTATCATGACAGAGTAAAATGCATTAGTCAAATGGTATCCTGCGTGCACATGGTGGCGTGACCTAGATGCAGAAAGCAGCAACAAGCTGTCACCTGCAGACTTTTTGCTCTGATGTGGCAATTACTAGAGTAGAATTAAGTTGCAGAAGAATCAGTGGTCGTTAATATGAGAAGGACAGCTTGTAATCCTTGGGAATAGATTAGACCTGTGAATTGCCTTGAGCTGTTGAAGAAAGATGAGCAGTGCAGGAATAGATTAAGAACTGTACAGTAATTTATTTGGAAAAAACATGAGGATAAAACATAAGGACCTGTAAAACTTGTGCTGAAGTGCGCTAGCCCTGGTGCATTTCTAGCAGGATTGGTTATGGGGGATAAAATGGCTCCAAGATGCAACACACTCATCTCTCTTTGTCTAAATGGTAACAACCGGCATGCATCCACTAGGGACTTATTTCATTGGGAACTTCAGTTCCTTGTTAGCAAGATAGCAGGGAAAACAAACAGGACTCAGGTGTTGTGTTTGAAGGTTGGGTAGTGAGTGGTGCAGATCTGGTAACAAGCTCTGCTGCTCACCAAACAACTACTGTTTTGCCATGTAATCCCAATCTTTGTAAAGCCATGGCACTATGGAAGAGAGTTGTATGTATTTGTGTAACCAAGTGTTGGCATCTCCTGGATGTAGCAACTTCTTTATTTGAGTTTAGTAGCCCTATTTCTCATGGCACTCGGTGGACTTGTTCATTCATTTATACATGTTTTTGCTTGGCACTGAAGCTGCTGCAACAGATGAAGTATTTTTGCTGGCTGTCCTGAGCAAATACTCTTGATAATTAATCTGAGAAAATGGAACTGTTCTGAAATTTTCTGAATGAAAATGAAGTTAAAATGAGTTACTGGGATCTGCTTTTTCAACTTGTTACCTACTGAAGTATTTTTGAATATGGTAAGGTTCTTTTTTACTTTAATGAATTAAGTGTTGTGAATGGTGCATTGCAACATGACTGTGCGTAAGGCTTCCTAATGAAGCAGTAGCATCATGTACTTGAGTTGCTGTAGCTTATCCAGGTGATGTTTAGTGTGATAGTAAACTGCAAATGCAAAAGTATAATATTCTTCAGAGCAAATCCACGTGATTTAAGGAATTGCAGATGATGTATAAGTAGAGAAGTAGTTTTGTACAGTTGCTATTCTAATCACTCTCTTATCCTCTTGCAACTGGAAAGTTTCACCAAGGAACTGTAAGCTAAGAGGTTTCAAAAAGGCTTGCAGCATTTAAAAGTGGAGTATTGAGTCCTACAGAAGTGAATCCGTTTGTGCTAGTGTATGAAACCGTAATCCTGACAAAAAAGGTATCTGTATCTGTTAAAACTGGAGATACTGTGCACGAATATGGAAAGTGGAAAATATGGGAAATTTATGTTGAATATTTCTGGATTTTGATATACAAGACAGGCTTCCTTGATCTCTTGGCTATGTTAACTACACCACATTGTGAGCATATGGCTCTTGGCTTTCGTATAACTACCATCATGAATTATGTATTCATGAAAAGCTGAATGTCTTCTATTGATTTCAGTGTGCAAATGTCTGTTTTTCTTTCTTGATTGTACAACAGAAAGATGATCAACTCATTACCTGTAATTTTTCTAGTGGGCAATCTTGCTTTATAGTTTGTACCAACTATCAATTTGAAGCCTTGTATTTATTTTAAAAATCAAATTTTTAATCTTTTATTCTGTCTCAGCAATAGAGTGGTTTTTCTTTTAGGATTCATTACTGACTAGTATGACCTGATAAGAGTCTTTGGTTTTGGACATATGGTATTTGATGTACTGTTTGGTCCAAGGATTTGATCCCAGTATGCGGAGCCTTCATCTGAAGATCAGGGGTTCAAACCTGAAATTATTTCTGATGATTAGACATGGCACGTAACCGCTGTTCTCTGTCTTACTGGCAATCATCTCTGTCTATGTATTAGTCTACCAGTGCCCACATAATAATTATTTTAAATTAAGCAGGAAGTATGTCTCTAGTCCCAAGGAGGCTGGTGACCTCACTTGTGTTTTCAGTTAGATTTATGTAGTCATTTGCTGAATCAGAATCTGAGTAAGAGAATGACTTCAGTAGAGAGTAGGCGCTAAGTCTCTCATGAATCAGGTCCCTTTCTTATCTTAAAAAAAGTTATTTCTGAAAAATGTTCCTTGCAGAAAACCAATGAGTTTTAATGACTTTGGAACTGTTTTTTTTCCAGTGTTAATGGATAGATAGATAGTCTGTTGGAAAATTCTGTACCTCTCCCTGGAGAGAAACTGCAGAATAAATTGTTACTTAATGTAACAATAAAGTTTGGGTCAATTCTTTGAAAATAAATTATTCCTCATTTGAAAGTCGTGCTGTGGCTGGTACTGTTTCCAGCTCAATGATTAAAAGCTTAGTCATCATCTCAATTTCTCCTGGATTGGTGCCCTGTGTGTAGGAATTGAGTCAGCTTGACAGGGACCAATAGACCAGTACATTGATCTGTGGATTGATAAGGAGCCTTTTTAAAGAGCATGATATTAATTATATTATTTTTTTTTCTTTTTAAGAGGCAAGTTGCTACATTTTTGAAGCACATCCAAAGTAGCTAAAACTTGTTTTACTGATTTATCCTCTGAAAGTTTTGTGGGTCTTCTTTTTTTTTTTTCTTTCCTGCTTTATCACATGAAAGAACAGACCTGTTTTCATTGGGAAGTGAAAGCTAAGGGAAACAAGGACTTAAGTAGTCACTGTTTCTGTCTTGGTTTCCAGGTGCATAGAAGGGTTCTGTATGGTTCCTTCCCTCTAGACCCCTCTTCTAATCAGAGAAGAAATGTGTTCAGTGGTTGGAGGTCACAGCTCTCACTGGTTCTCCAGCATTCTGTGTTAACCTCATCCATGCCCCACTTGGAACAAGCTGGAGCTCAGTGAGTTTCTGTTCCACATGTGAGTTTTCATTAGAGGCAGACAACAGAAAGGAGCACTTTAGACAGGCTGTAAGGCTGCTTTGAGCTGCACCTTTGCAAAGCTTCCCAAAAGCTACCACTTAGTCCCTGCAAGTTTCACCTGAGCGCTGAGTAGTAATGTTAACAAGGTTTTGCTCACTGTGGTACTCTTGAGGTACAAGCTCTCAGGGGAAGCAGGAGGAAATCTGACATCTCTGTTGGAGGAGTTAAGCAGCCTCATTTGGAAGCAATGGTAATTATCCCATTATTTCCAGAGGGGGTAAGGAGTGTTGCATTTCCTCCAAGCTGACAGCAAGCCACAGATCCTAACCTCTCTTGCATAACCAGCTTGACCCAGAATTTTTGCTTGAGGGGCTGCCCTTTTATTCAGGCAGTCTGTGAAGCACCATGCTCCTGCATCAGTACTGGCCACGAAGCAACCAATGGGGGAAAAGGTGCCTTAGATACTTCAGTTGCACAGATAATTAACTGTTGCTCCCCTTATCTTATAATACATTGCTGGTTGGCTATGTAGTTTTCTCATTCTGATTGCTTTTGGTTTTTGGCATGTACATCCATTTATACCACTATTTTTGCAATGTACTGAAACTGCAGGTTTAGCCAGGTCAGATAAAAGGTCTATTTTGGTTTTGCTAGTTACTGTCTAATTACTGTAAACTGTCATAATTAACATTATTGGAATTCCCAATACATAGTTTACATACTTACCAGCATTAAGCTAGACATCTCTCATTCCCTCTTTTGAAGGATTCTCACAAATCCCCACACAAACCTCCTTATAGATGACTGGGCCCAAGTCCACAAGCAGTCCCTTGTAAGGAGAGTGGCCAAATGTACCAAGTTGTCTGACAACATTCGTGGCACTGGTCCAGGGCCATCAGAAAGTTTCCTTTCAATATAGCAGCTATTGAATGCAGCATACAAATGCTATAGAAATAGTTTTGTTATGATAGAAAAAAATAATGTTCTTACAGAGATACTAAATTGTTTTTTTCTTGATTATCCGAGGAGACTGTAATTATCAAAATTGTTTTCCAGTTGGAATTGTTATTATGTAGTTGGATTTTTGGCAGTTTCCTATTATTACTGTGGCATTCACAGGCTGAATCAGCAGCCGCCTCGAACATCTTTCACTGGCTTTCACAAACCTGAGTTTTCAGGGCTAGCTGTTTAATACAGTGCTCAAAAGATTTTCTAATGTTTTGCATTTGGGACATTTTTTCTGTGCTGAAGTGATTGCTGAGACTGATTTTTAAATCTAGAAGTTGGCACTCTGTGACTGCTTAACAGGATAAATTATTTTTGTCAAAGTTAGAAGAAGAGTGTCTAAAACCCAAGAAAAATAGTTAATAGCAGACATTCCACAGCTGCTGTGTGGGTGTTGTAAGTTGAGTAAGTATACAGAATGCAGGTGTGTGCATTTGTTAAGTACCTTTTTTTGGGTGAGGTTGTTTTTGTTAGTGTACTAACACTAACACATGAGTAGCACTTCAACAGATGAGTATTTTCCATGTTACAATTTCCTAACACTGTTTCCAGTTTAGTCACAATTCTGTAGACTGGGATGAAGAACATTGAAATTATGTTTCAGTGGGTGGTTCCTAGAAAATATCCTATAAAAATCAAAATATCAAAAAAACCCCAAAACATAAACAACCCCCCCCCTCCCCCCGACAACACCCAAACAGAAAGAGAACCCCAAAACCAGGAAATATATGGCTTCTTAGAATGAGATAGGAGTAGTTTTTACTGATATTTGATTAGCATGGCAAATGCTTGAAGTGAAGGATTATATAGCCCTGGAAGAATACGGTTTCAGAGGTGCTGCAGGACTCCATGTGAGGGACCTTCTTTGCTCTGTATCACAAACTGTGGATGAGTGCACAGTACAGCTGGTTTGCTCAGAGCCTCAAAACAGTCTCTGGGCTTGCAGTGGTCCAGATGGCTTTTGCTCCTGTTTGGGACCACTATTCTGTTCTCTGTTAGATGGCTCCCGTGCCAGGTGCTGTTCATCCATTTCTGCAATCATTAAAGCAGTGAGATTTCTGTTTTCTTTTTTAGTAGTAGTATTACTGAGATACTGAGACTGTCACATACATTTAACAAGCTTTCCTAAGATTGCTGCAGTCCCATATAATTACGAACACTTTCTGCCTCTTCCTGTTCCCGTCCCATTTTTTCCCCAGCATGATGGTGCTTAAGAGAACAGAAAGAACGTGTCTGAAATTATATCTCTCTGTTCACATGTTTATTTTCTTGTTTCCATGAAGTTTCTTGTATCTATTTATAGCATGACCCGTTCCCGTTATCTTGTGTTGGGAGAAAAGTGTCCCTCATGTTGGGTTTATGCAGCGCCTGTATGCTGAGGCTCTGATCCCAGCTGCTACTATGCAATCCTACAGCAAATTGGGCCAGCAAAAGAATGGAGATCCTTCACCTCTTTCCTTAAAGAGCTAATATTGCAGAATCACAATATGGTTCACAAATTTGAAATCTCTTGGGGGGCGGGGGGGAGGAGGAACCTGTGAAACTCACTTTTGAAATGTACAAATACACAACTGCATCTCACAAAGTTTATGTTAGAAATGGTGAAGCTTTGTTCTTGAGTAAGAGTAGCTTCTCCAATACTGTGTAAAAAATTTACTATTACAATAAAATACAAAAAGATTTGTTCCCTTTCAGAAGGCAGTTATGTTTCTTAGCTTTGAAGATCAGATCTCTGAAGGATTACACTTTTAAAAAATTCTGTTCACTTTTCAGAAATGATGTTCTAATAATAATCTAAAAAGTAAGTTAGATAGTCATTGAGTGTGATTTACCATTTTAACAGTGAGGTCTGATGAAAAAAGTTTTAATGCTGCATTAATTTATCACAAGAATAATCTAGAAGAAATGAAACATTTCAGAAAGGTTATTTTCATGTTAAATAAACTTTCCAAGACAAAAGAACTCTACTGCAGTTTTTATATAAATGTAATTCACAGTCCTGAAATTATAAGCTATTATGTTAATTGTAGTGTGACTTAGGGTGGACAGAGTGAGTATAATTTACTGCATTCTGGTCTCAGCAACCAAGGAAATTACACCACTCATCCAGAATTATAAATGAAAACACTCTGGATACTTACCTTAGAATTTGTGAGTGTGCTACAAACAAAAGACTGATACTCTAATAAGATGAAAGTAATTAAATTTAAATTAATTGGACAATACTTAGCTAATCCATGAAAGAAATGCCTAAGTCAACTAATGAAAGCTAGTGTCATGTTTTAGGTGAAAGGGTTCTCCAGAGATCTAGTCCAACGTTTCGTTCAAAGCAGAGCTAAGTTCTAAGTTAGACCAGGCTGCTAAGAACCTGTCTGGTTGACTTCTGTATATCTTTAAGGATGAAACTTTCTTAGCCACTCTAGGTCCCTTTTGCAGTGCATCACTCGCTTGCAGTGAAACGTTTTCCTCCCTATAAGTCCTGATGAGTATTTGCTTTCTTCTCATCCTTTAGATGTGGATCTCTGGGAAGAGTGTATCTCCATCTTCTCTATAAGATCCCTCACTTTGTGCAGCCTTCTCTTTCCAAGCCTGAGTAAGCCAAAATTCCTGCAGCCTCATGCTCTGTGCTCCAGCTAGCTAGCAGTCCTAGCTGCCTTCTGCTGAACCCTTGAAAACTTGACAAACCTGAAAGCTTGTGATTTATTTTTGAGGAAGCATAAAATATACCTGTCTTCCTAAAATTTTCTAAACTTTCTGCACAGAATCATGTAATAAGTTTTGTTTTTTCTCCTTTATTATGATCAAGGGAAGCAGAAAAAGATTAATGTTATTTTTAACCTTCCTTATTCTTCCTTGAATAAAGTAATTTGTTTCTTCCTAGGTTTTTACCGTGAGCACTTGAAGATTATATCATTTATTTTACAATTTGTAAGGTTCTGGGGTTTAACTAATACTAATGAGGTGTCTTTTGATTCAACAGGGGAAAGAATGGCTTATTTAGAAACACTTAAGTCTGAATAATGTAAATATTTCTCAACCAAGAAGGCTGTCCTAGACTCCTTAAGTCGTCTGATGTCCTTACAGTATTGTAGTTTCTAACTAGAAATGCTGTTGATGAGGACATTTTCTTTGACAGTGACCTTTCCTTAATGGAGAAATGGACCTCATTATCATTTGTGCAAAACCACTAGTCATAGAAATGAATGTGTTCTTTTAGGGCTTATTATGCTGAGGGGTTTATATAATAAGTTGCTCCAAAGCAAGAATTTGTATTTAAACAAAATCTTTGAACTCAAAAATTTCTCAAGCAGTTTAATTAGATGAATCTCTGGATGTTCTAATTCATCAGTGTTCTTCCATCCTGTTGATACTATAATTTAAAAAACAAAACCAAAAAACCCAGACTATTTCTGATGGCAATTTTTAGCAATTTACAGACATTTTCCACTTCTAATGAAAAGATTAAATTAATAAGGAAAAATCACAAATATAAGGAAGGGTACCTATAGGTTTCTGTCTCTCAGATGAGTCGAAAAACTAGGGAGGTCAGAATATGAATGGGTGGAATAATTTTGGCAAAACTGCTGCCACTGCTGCATGAAGCTGGAAGTTCTTCACCATCTCCTCTCTTTCAGGGAAAGACCCTTATAGGCTATTTTGATCTGTCCTGAGGTAAGGAGATGATGATAACACAAAGCAGATTTTTTTTGTTTCTGATGATGACTGTGGTCAGCTGTGGATTCATAATTTATTCTTTAGGAGGTACAGTACAACTCTGTAACTAATATAATACAGGACAATTTGCTGAAGATAAAAATTTCAGTGTTTCACAGCATTCACAGGGTCCTCACAAAATTTTCTCTAATGAGCTTTATTTGAACTGTGACTACTTTCCACTGCTTTTTCTTGTATTGGTGAGAATCCTTGTGTTTTGGATGTCAAGAGAATCATTGTGTTCTAGAACATGACTGTCTTAGAGCATGTTGCCTGTGGTACCCCTTGTATTAAGGTTAAGAATTGTGTTGAACCCACTGAATCATAACAGCTAGTGCCATGTAAGATAATACAAACAGGCTTGCTGTTTTGTTTAGTAGTGTTATGTGTCTGATGCAGGAATAAAGCTGAATTCTGACCAGTTTGAAGGGCTTTTCTATGACTGAACTTTTGATAGAGTCTTCAGTTTAGAAAAACAGAAATTATCTATTGGAACTTCTCTGATTTTTCTGCAATAAAAATTGTAATGAAATGTCTTCGTTCAGATCAGCTTACTCCAGCTGGTTGTTTCTGTGGGATGTGAACACCTTATTTCTTATATATTTAGAGAGCAAGAAAACTGCATTTACCAACATTATTGCTATATAAGAAATGCACTATGGGGTTAACTGTCATTTATTATGAAACCAGGAAGACTGTCTCCTACTGAGTCATTTTAACTATAAAAGTTGGAAGCTGATGTATAAATTAAAATGTAGATTTAAACTACTGATAAACAGTATTCTCTTAAGGTAGGAGACATACTAGGCAATGCTGTTCCATACTGATCTCATTCTTGAAGGAACTCTTCGTAATGTCTTCAACAAAACAAAATCATTTTTGTTCCATGGATTTTGAAATTACTTGTATTAATAAATGTTTTTTATAAGTGCAACTGTTAAAATGTCTGTTATCTGAAAAAAAATATTATTTCAGAAGTTTTTTCCCATTTTCTGACTCAGAACCATGGGCTGATAAGTCATACTTCATCATTAGTGAAAAATTTGGGTCTTGTTGTCCCTTAAAAAGACATTGCTTGGTGTTCACAAATAAGCAGTCATGTGTAACTGTTCAATGGATATGACTTTGGGACCCAAAACTTTGGATTTCATCCATAAAATTAATGAGATTTTGCAGTTGTTAGATATTGGTTACAGTGTATACCATTTTTAATGCTAATGTGTTATACTACTTATTGTATATTGTGTCATACTCTTGGGCTGGTCACACTGTGCTGTGAGGGTGATGCAAAATTCTCTCAAACATAAAGAAGAATAGGAGTTTGTGATATGGTGGCTGTCAGTACTGTTGGTAAGGATGCATCTTCAGAAAAATCCAACTGCTTTAACTTTTGCCTCTGAGATTTTTTTCTTGTGGATATAGCATACAACTACTCTGTAGTATAAATCATCTGATCAGAGTACCATACTTTTCTGATTGTCTCATAGCATATTCCATATAAAACATAACAAGCTAATCATTAGCTTTTAAACATTTCTGACATTTATTTTATAAAACTCTTTTGATGTTTATGCTTTTTGAATTTTGTTTAACACTGGTAAGTATTAAATGGCATTCTGCATGGAAGTGCCATCAGGGAAGATGAATAAAAGTTCTAATTTAAGTAGAATCTATGTAAGGGTGATTTCTAATTTTTATAAGAATACTAAAAGGAAGAAGTAAAATTCTTTATTTGCAGCATTTCTTGACAGATACTGATGCTGTAAATTATACAGCTGTTCTTTCTCTGTATGGATTTTGTAGTACTCACAGCGATTTATAGGTCCAGAATGCAGCTGCTGGAAGTCATTTATTCTCAGTTCTGTATTAAATCTATCATACACAAATGCATTAACATTCAGCACAGAGCTCAAGGGCTTATGGCTTTTTCTTGCTCCGAGTTGCTGTCCTGTAAGTGTTTGCAAGGTATGCAGTAAACAACATAAAAGAACTTAAACTGATATATAAAAAAAATGAAAAAGAAAGAAACAATATTGTCTGTGATAAATACCCGAAATCAGAGTATTTTGCAGTTTAAGCTGAACAGCAAAACCAAAACCTACCTTTAACATTTCTGAAATTGGTGATGCTAATAAGCTTGGTCTGATGGATTACCACTTCAGTTCCATTTGCATGAGTGCTGCTCTTTACACATGTCAATTGTATGTGTCTTCATGTTACAGAAACTTAATCCCTGCAGCGTTTGAATTGTGTGCATCTTAAGAGAGTGAGTGAGGCTATGTCACTGATTTACTTGATTCAACTTTTATTAGTTTTGGATTTTTTTAGAAAACAGGAAACTAGCTTATTTTAACATTTGGGAAGTATTTATAGTGAAGGTTAAAAATAGTTAAACAGTAATTGAAGATTGGCAGAAGAATAGGAGCAAGAGCCATGAATATTTGTAGAGTATATAATCTGTGAGAAAACAGCAGTTGGAACCTGGCTACCTGATACGAATTGTGTACCTGTTTGTTGTTGATGATTTCACATTTTTCATATTGAGATATTAAATCTAGGAAAATTGAACTGTGCTTTCTTCAAGACCAGAGAAACTTGTACATAGGGGAACTTGAGCTGATTTGTTGGAAGAAGAGATCATGAACTCTTGTGGCATATGGAATACATTTAGACATTTATTTGTATAAAAAGAAGACTAAACCAGAACAGGCTAAATGTGAAAGATCTGTTTGTTTGGTATCAGTTAAACTGTGTATCAGTAAAAATGCTAGTGGACCATGTATAATATGATCTTCCACTACTGATAGTTGTACTTAAGTTCTTTCTAAGTAGCCTAATTCCACTAAGGCAGAGAAAGGATTGCTGCTTTACTCATTAAGGTGCATAAGAGGACTGTAGGCTGCTGCCGCCTTCCTTTTGGGTGCTTCTGCACTGGCTATCCTATTTTTAAGTGCTTGGAATCAAGTGAGATTGGTATATCAGTGACTCCTTCCCATCCATTATTTCTTCATCTCAATCTGCTATATGCCTTGAAGTAGTTTTATAACACTTTTCACTCCTGCTTCTTTGTGGTCTCTCTTCTGTGTTTCCTGTTTTCCTCTCTTTAAATTAATCTGTATTTCTGCTGTATTTCCTCCCTCTCTGTCTCCCCACTTCTCCTTCACATCTTTGTTAGCCATCTCCTTCTCTTCAAGATGTGGTAAGACCTTCTGGAGGTTCCTAACTTCAGAGACCTCTCCCTGATGAATGTTTCCTGCTCTAGTTCCAGGCAAGCTCACTTATGACAAATGTGACCATAACTGTACTAGGAGAAAACCTTTGTGAGGCAATATATTAAGTGGTATATGTTTACAGAAAAAGGATTGCTGGACTTAAAGAAAAATCCTTGCATTATTTCTTCCAGGGAAAAATTGCTTTATTGCCTTTCAAAATCAGCTGTTTCATGTAGGAGACTGCAAGTTAACAGAGACTGCAAGTTAACAGAGCAGGGTATTAGAAATGTGGGGACCAAATCCTGAAATAATGAATAGAGAAGTGACAGCAAGGTGTTGCTCTATGATCTGTAACTAGGCTAGAAGTTGCTGAAGCATGAGAGATACAGAATATTGTTCAGTAGTTGCAATCTGATGCAACAAAGTCATCAAAAGAAACTGTATCTTCCCTAGCTGAACAGCAAATTGCTGAGAAACATAAGTAAATTTAAAAAGTTGGAATATTAACTAGTCATGGGCAGGTTTTGGTAGTTTGTATAAGATAACTTTTCTTTTCTGTGCTATTATGTATCAGCTTGAGTAGGATTAAAAATAAATAGGTGTAGATGCAGAGAGAAAGTAGCAAGACTTCTACTGGGAAACTGAGTCCTGCAAATCTGTTTCCTGCTTGATCTAAGCTGACTAGAATTTATAGTTTTATAAGGACAGTGAAGAGTTTTCTGAGACAGAAGGTATTACTTAAGGCTTAGTCCTGTGGTAACACAGACATGCCTTTGTAATGTAACATATCACATTTTGCGTGCCCATGCATAAGGCTGATGCAAGCAAACAAACAAACTGTCTACATTTTATAGCCATACAAAGTATATATATTTTGTGTGTATGTAAATATATATGGTGTTTATGTATAGATATTATAGTGCAGTTTGGCACAAAACACTAAGAACTGCTGATGACTTCTGAAGTCAGGAAAAATAAATCTGGAGGCTGATTAAGACTTTTTTAGTAGAAAGTTAGCTTGGAATTCCTGACAGTCAAGCACATACTGTGTTGCTACTTTGTAAAGGTAGGTTCCTGTTTTTGTCTCTGGACCTGGTCAAGCTATAAGATACATCTTTTAAAGTAGCTTGCTTCTGTGATGCCTGCAAACACTTGTTTTGTGGGTTGTCAGTGTTTCAGCATTGTCTGTCTATTGGAAAAGAGAAATGAGAAAAGAAAAATGTTTATGTTTCTGGAGTGTAATAGTGTTAATTTATTTCATCTACCTGTTTGGACTGGAATAATTTCTGGAAACCTGTGTATTTAAAAAAGAAAAAAAAAGCAGAATGCACATGAAGTGGCTTTGGGAATACATGTTTTCTCTGTGAAGGAGCAGATGAGATACTTTTAAGATTTTTCCAGTGAGTTTCCATCTCTGAAAGATCTAATCATTTGCTTTCTGGAGGTAATGGCAGGATTTTGATTCAGTCAATGAGAAATGCACAAAGGTGTGTTTAATGAATTCCTTTGTTTCACTGTGGTTCTGAATTTGCTGGCACACCTTCTCAGAGGTGTTTAGCTTCCTGTGAGTGCATCCAAGGTGACTTTTTATGGTCAGTGTAGCACAGCTCTATGATCTAGGGATGATTATTTTTTTTGTGCTAACAAAGCCATTATGCTAAGTTAGGTGTTTTCCCAATGTCTGCATTTTGTAGGGTTACAAGTCGCTTGTGTAGGTCATCAGTTCAAATGTATGGTTAAAAGCTGAATGTGGAGGAAAGGGGCCATTAGGCCATGCAGTTCAACTTCTGTAAACTTAGCCTTTTGTAGAATAGTCAGGATCAGCTTTATGATCGAGTTTGTAGCAGGTGATCCCTGCGGATGCTAAGTGCTCATGCGTTTAGCTAAAGGCAATGTGTGGGTGCAGCGAGGGCTGGCTGCTCTCTGAGGCACCAAGGGGAGCCGGGCACACAGGGTGACGGGAACCAGGTTCAACCAAGAGGCCAGATCATCAGGAAATGCTGTGGTAATGAGGCAGGTCAGAGGACAAGCTAGGAGGTGAGTCTATGGCTCAGGTGTGAGGGTAACCAGGTGAGAGCCCAGTGATATCTCACAAGTGCCAGGGTAACGGGGCAGGACTGAGCTCAGTCTGTGGGCTGAGGTTTGGGCCGGGGACCCATGGCCGGTCAGGGGGCAGCTGTGGCTGAGCTGGAGACCAACACTCCCACAACATAGCTCAGACAGGGGCTGAAGGCCCCAGGGTGAGCAAGTGGGGGCTCTGAGGCCCAAGGGTGAGGCGTGGGTAGAGCCCCTGGCTGCGGCTGGGCAGGCCTTCGAGGCCTAGCAGTGCCCTCGGGGCCCTGACAGGGCCGTTAAAGCCTGTGTGAAAATGGTGTTGTCTTGGGAGAGCTGACATAGCTGAAGAGCAATGTGGCAGTCAGTATCAACCTCTGGTCTTTTTCACTTTCTGTGAGATGTTCTCTTCCACTGAATAAGACTGCACAGGACTTACAGGTAAACTGGAGCCTGACCCAGACAAACGGTGTGTGAATGCACTCGGAAGAGTTTGGGCTTTGTCGTTGCCTTTGATTCACCAAATAGACTCAATTTGGCCATCACTTTTGACTGAAAACTGAATACTAAAGCCCAGGTTTAAGCTGTGGTAAAAGGTGATGCTTTTGTACCCTAGCCCTATAAGAGTATGAAATTGTATAAGTATAATCTGTATCTACCTTATAGTATAATCTATAAGGTAGATTAACTAATTAAAACAAGAGTCTCTGTTTAAAAATAAGTAGCAGTTTTTGCTGAGAGCACACTGGATAAATTGTAGTTGCTCTGCTGAGGTTGGAGGTGCACTAGTGCTTGCTTTTGGGCATACTGCACAATGAAGTGATTCCTGCACAGTGGTGATTCATTTATATGTTGGTTTATTGAAAATGTAAAAATATGTTAAGTATTAATATGCCCAAGAAAATAACTTAGTTTTCTAATTGAGATGATCAGCTGGTGAAACAGTTGTCTGCTTCTGTTGAAAGCTCCACCTCTCTCCTTCCCCCTCCCCTTCATCTTCCCCCCATTTGTGCTGGGTTTTTTGTTTGTTTTTACTGTGTCCCTGAGATTTCCAAGTTAGCCTGAGGAACTAAAATTCAATCTGATGTCCAATGCATATCTTGCAGTAAATGAGATTTTAAAAGCATAGGACTGGTTCATTTAATATTGAATGCTCTTTCCTTCAGCCATAAACTTTATGCAGTGAGAAGTAGACACCACAATACTTTTGTAAATAATGCACATAGAGCCTGATGCAATGCAAAGGAAAATAATTAGAAAGACTTCAGCTTGCTTTAGAACAGGCTGTGAACAGCTTTGTATGCCTTTTGTTGTTCATTCTTCATGTGCCTCTTCTCATCATTTGAAGCTGGTGCCACAGGCTTTTATTGTTCTGATGTGCTGTTTTCCCTTCCTTTTTTATTTTTCCTCTGAATTTAACTGTCTCCTTCACCCAAGCCATTTTGCAAATATCTACTAGTTTGTTCTGGTTTTGTTTTATTTTTTTTCCTAAGGGACAAGATGCAGAAGGAGAGTGGGGAGAATGTCTAGAGTAAAATAGCAGGAGGTTCCTTACAATTCTGATGTTGACTGTATGATTGCACCAAAGTGTGTAACTTTCAGCTGTCCAAATAATAGCTCCCGAGTTTGATTCCTAGAAAGAATTACATTTGACTTGATAGTGCCATTGAGCTGTGTGTTCCTTGTTGTCTGGGCTGGCAGGAGACAGTAGGGTTTCAAGAAGATCTGGGTGGAGAAGGGAGGAATGAGGTGAGTGTGGTAGGATCCCCAAGTGCTTTAAGTGTGTACATAGCAGGGAGAGAGGGGAAAC
Source organism: Aegotheles bennettii (assembly GCA_013398125.1). NCBI lineage: Eukaryota > Metazoa > Chordata > Aves > Caprimulgiformes > Aegothelidae > Aegotheles > Aegotheles bennettii. The sequence goes on along the minus strand of VZRW01009867.1, from coordinate 166,604 downwards.
AGGCAGTGACACTTCACAGAGATGGTCTCTCACAAGCAGCTTTCTCGTTTCCAACCCTCCCATGCTTTCCATTTCCCAGGAGTACAGGATTCTCATCCCTGCTGTTCCTTTCTGCAGTGTGCTTCAAACATCTGTTGGTGGGATGGGGAAGGAAACACAGGAAACTTGTTTAGATGCAACAGTCACAGAATTCCTTGCTCAATCCTGTCTACACCTCTGTCCTTCTCTATTGCTTATGAAGATGGACATGTCTGGGAGGAAAGACAGCAAGACAGCTGTTTTCCAGGCTAGTTTTCTCACAGAAAAACTGTGATTAAAAACAGGCAAAATGTGGACAGTTCATGTTCTGGTTATAAGACACAATAAAAATTGGGGTTGTTTTACACAGACTTTGTTCATTTCTCATGAGATAAAGATGATTCAATTGTAAGTACTGTTGTAGCTCAATTTCACAATCTTTGATGAATTTAACTCGATGTTTCCTTAAACAGAGTGGAGGTAGAAAAAGAAATGTTTATACATTACTTGTCAGTTTTGAAGTGCTTTTGGAAATAAACAGCATGTTCTTTTGCTGACAGGATTTGAAATCTAGCAATCAGCGAGATGAAATTGCTGCAGCACGTGCATCCCTAAAGGAAAATTCCTCTCTCCTACATTCAATATGTTCAGCTTGTTTGGAACATTCAGATGTTGCATCCCTTACAGCCAGCAAGGATTCAATTTGCAGTGACATACAGAGTGCTCTCAATGTAATTTCTAATGCTTCCCAAGGAGTTGGAAATAAAATGGGACAAACGACATCTCACACAGCTACTCTTGGAAGTGCACTTGATGAGCTTGAGGTACGTAAACCTGTGAGACTGAAAAATGGTTTATTTAACTTTTAAAATAAAATTATCTATTGCTATCATGGCGGACCTAAAGACATTAGGAATTGATGCTCTGCTTAGTCCTAGTCTAAATAATATCACTCTAAAATATTTCATTGGGAGGGATCACTTCCTTCAGAAGAGTTTGAAATTAAGCCTTCATCTATGTTCAATATTTGGCTTCCTTTGAACAGCAGGGAAGAATTCATTCTAATGACAATTACTGATGGAGACAGACACATCCTTAAATAAGTGGGCAGAACCTGTGAGTTTAGTTTACAAATAACGGTGATTATCAGATGATGATGATCACTGCTACCTTGACTGCATTTGAACTAGTACAATGCAAACTGAAGTCCTTCACTCCAAAACTTGTTATTGGGAGCTTTCCCTTTTTCTCATGGCTGCTCTGGCTCTTACCAGTGTTATTTTCAATTGTCATGCCAAAAATGGTGAAAGACCTCCTGTAGATGAGATTACAGGCCATGCTCCTCATCTAGTGTAACTTATGTAGGTCCAGATCAACAAGAGAAATTAAAGTTTTTAAACACATTTGCAAATACGAGTCTTTTTGGTTGTAAATTCTCAGATTTATCAGATCTCGGCCTCAAACTCCAATACTGTTGATACATTTTCAAAAGAATTGATGTTATGACTGGTAGTTATAGATTTTGTCTAAAAATTTCAATTAAAACTTAGAGAAATAGGTTGAAATATGACACAAATCTTGAAATGGCAGTTTATTGATGAAAAAAGACCTCTGAGTCATGCTCAAAGTTGAATCTGACAGGTTTTACATACACACCCCCCACCCCCCCCAAGGAACAAGCTACAACTGCATGTGACATGTCATCCTTCCTTCTCACACCACATTCTAAAAGTATAGCTTCTAATATATTTTCTTAAGAAACAGAAGAAAAAAGAAACATTTAAGAGTAATACATAATTTGTTACAATGCAACCGTGAATGACAAATGGTGTACTTTAAAGGAGAGCTAGAATTTATGTTATGCTCACAAATTTTTAAACAAAATTTGGCAAAAAGCTTGCATCTTCTGACTGCAGGTTAATTAATCCTGACTGTATGTGAGCAATACTATTTTAATGATTTTTTAAAAAATTAATTAAATTTATTAATGTTTTAAAATTTAAGATATTTTTATAATCACCAAATGGAAAAAATTGTATTTTGGATTGAATTTGTTTTTATTCAGAAACATGAGAACATAGAAGTCTGACTTGTAAAAAGCCATTTGCTTATGCAGTTTTAAATATATTTTTACCTGGGTAACACAAATGGGAGTTGAAGCTGTGTGAGTTAGATAAAGCACAATTTATAGAGCATTTAACTTCTTAAAATGATTTTATGAATTAGATGATTGCACTTTTCTTTCTTTGCAGAAAGTTCTATTGGCTAAGGACCTGAAATTACCTTTGCTCTGTCTTCATGTTGCAAATACAGTGCCATGAAATAGACTGATGTAGTAAACAGTCTATGGGGAACAAATCTCATTAAATGTTTATGGTGTGGAAATGTATCACAGAGCATACCCAACAATCTAGTATCTAGATGTTTTGCAGTGTTATTCTTCCTTTGCCAGTGCTGGAAGTGTGATGGTTTTTACAGATTTATAGGTGAAGAAACCACCAGTAAAAGCCAGAGCAGCTAACTCTTAAATCAGTAGATTCTCAAGAATTCCTCTTAAAGGCTCCATATAAACACAAAATACTAACGTTATCAATTTAATTGCATATTAAGATCTGTGTTAGAAGAGCATGTAGGTGCAGGTTATCTAGTGCCTTTCACTGATCTTCCATCTTCTGAATGCAAAGAGATTTCTCACAAAATAATACCAGTCTTGCTTATCTGCCTCTCTGTCAGGGTGTTCATCTGGTATGTGGTCCTTTAATGACCATGGCTATCTGGCAGAGCAATTACATATGAGATGTCAAAACACTATAAATTAGTCCAAAACATCAGGAAATATAACCAAGTGTCTGGATGGCCATGATCCTTATTTTTCACTGATCAGAAGACCAAGGAGGGAGAAAATTGGGATCTAATAACTCCTCCTAAATGTTTACTTATGCTTAAGAAGTTAGGTAGCGAGCCACTGTTGAGCCCTGTTACAGCAAAACCACAAAACTGCTGCTTGCATATCAGGTGTCTTCTCATCGATTTGAAATTGGATCATCTTTTCTGCATAGGCATACTGATCATAAATATTTGATGAAATTGCTTGAAGAATTTAGCCTGTGGGCAGAATCTTAAGTCATATTTTCCTGTTTATTCTTGCCTAGATTTTTTTTTATTATTATTGTTTAGAGATGTACTGTGGTAGCTTTTTTGCCTATGCTATCTGTCCATCTTTGCATGAACTTCTACAGCCTGTCTCTCAAAGGAAAACATTTCTACTCCTCTGTTTTGTCTGAGATTTGAAGGCTGAATGGCTAATTGGCTGTAGCCTTCAGGTGTGTCAGTCTTCCACAATCAATGGAGCTGTTTCTTTCTGTAGTAACACTTAAACATACCTGCCAAATAGAGTATTTTAGATTATGATGGACATTGTACATACAGCCTAGCATTGAGGCTGCTCTACTTGAGATGTAGGAAGGCAACAGTAAAGTTGCTGCTCCAGTGAATAGTGACCTAGTGACACAACTCCAGCAGAGGTGAGGTACCACAGAACATTTAGGTATTAAGGACCAATATGTAAATGTGGGAGACAGAGTTTCAGATCTCTAACACAAATAAACCCGTCTTCCATATCAGAAATGAATATCCTGACCTCTGGATATCTTAGAATGCCTTCCCTTGTTATTCTTAGATCATCATGGCCGAGTCTTTCATGTATAAGATTAGTTTGGAATTATCAGTTGGGTGTAATTTAATTATATTTTTTAAAGGTAAATATTTAAACATTAATGACTAGTTTTATACAGGTTTTCAAATTTGTATTAATATACTAGTTTTTTGGGTTTTTTAATTTTTATTTTTGCTGTGTCTTTGGATATAGCCAAAGTAATGAAGACGTAGGTAACGCAGTCATTAAATATTTGTTATGCAGGAAAACACAGTTCCTTCTGCTGAGAACTATTTTGATTCTGCTTTTAAAGTTATGCATTCTTAGAGAGGTGACAGCTGAAAGGGGTTAAAATCCTCTGCATTTCAGAGTCCTTAATGTCTTGATGTTTTAGTTGCAATTTTTCTTCTCTCTTTCTTGGAGAGGGCAAAAGTCACATTTTTTTGTAACTACTGAGTAGTAGTTAGCTGGCTCCAGCTTCTCTACTTTGGCAAAAGAGGATGAAAGCAGTGGACTAACTGTTTCTTTTGCACTGTCTTTGTGAATGGGCAAATTATTGTTCCATCCCAGTTTGGCTTTGGTTCCAAAGTTGCATGTGAGATTAATGTTTCCATCATCAACGTAGTTTTTACATCTTTAAATTAGGAAATAATTGAGAGGTACAAATAAGGGCTTATATGTTGCTTTTATGGATATACCCATGCTTTTCATCTTCAAAATATTTAAGCTCTTTTCCTTCTGCTTGCACATAAATTCCTTTGCAGTGTATTATGTGTATCTTGATAGGTGAACATTGGTTTGAGAAAATCTAGGAGCTTGAAAATATATAGTTAATACTTTAAATTCATCTATGGTTGCATCTGCTGGATGCACACAAACACCTGACAGAGACCCATAAAGCATTTTAATGGTCTGTCTTGTCACTTGCTGAAACAAGTCCATAAACTTAGTTTTAGACTTTTTATAGTCTCTCAGTATAGACAACAGAAAATTGCAGTAGAAGTAGCACTGGCCTGATTTTTTGTGATACTCTGCAGTGTTATGAAAATCCCAAAATTCAACACAGAAAATATGGAGACAGACAAAAACTCAGATGAAGAAGTCTGATTTTTCTCTAGTTTTTCTGGAGAATCTTCCAGCTATCACAAAACAGCTCTTATGTATTTCAGAAAAGATGGGAGGATTGACCATGTAAAAAAGTCTTCCTTTCCCAAAGTTATACCAAACGTATAAGAGAATGTTAATAATAACCAGCATGAAAATTTCAAGGTGACTGAAGTCCTTTTTCCTAGTGGTTTAAGCTTTTATCTTATGATGTTACAATACAACTCTTTCACTGCTCTTAGAATTGTCGTTGCCTAAGCTAGACAGTACCTGAAATTTTGATGTTAAATCTAAATTGAAAAAAAAATAATTAAAATTATCTGGCTTAAAAGTAGTCTGGCACATACTGGATGAGTGCAGATAAGTTCTGATTTACCTGACCAAAATTCGCTTAAGGGTATATGGCATATTTTTCTTGTTTAATATTGCTCCTGGAAGCTTGGAACCACATATGGATGTAACGGGTGAATGGATGTGTGTGGAATATAGGCATGGTTATTTGGACTGTTTCAGATATTCAGTTAGATTAAAAATTACTAGTTTGAATTTCTTTAAATGCTGAAGCTTGAATATACTTTCACATTTAATGAAAATGCCACCTCTCCTTTTCTTTCTCTTTAGAATATTTGCTTGGCACACAAATGTAATTAATTTTGTCATACCACAAGGGTCATCTGCTTTTATCTACCCTAGCTAGTGAAAAGAAAAAGGCTACTTGTATCTATGTCCTTTGAAAAAACAAATGTTGAATAAGAGCTCCTATTTTGAACTTTGTCTATATTAACCCTGTTAAAGGTAGCAGCAGTGACCTTGTGCCACAGTATGGGATTATATTAGACTAAAAACCAGCATAACTAAACTGCTCATGTGATCTGATTCGAACATTTTCAGCTGTGAGATAGCACTGCTGTTTTTGTTTTAAAACTAGAGGTTCCCCTGATCTCTAAAGGACTGAATTCTAGAAGCGTTGAACCCCTCCTTCAAACAAAGCTGAGGCTCACAAATCACAGAATGTTACTGCGTAGTAAACTCACACACAGGGTCATAACTGTACATACACATTACAAGCTTAGTATAAGATGGATCTCCTTTTTAAGAATTTACAAGGTAAATATACAAGACAGGTCCACTGTATGGGAGGAGAAGGAAGACAGATGACCCTCAAGAAGTGTAGACAGACACAAGAAATGGTTTGAAACAAGAAATACTTTTTTTTTAACAACCACCGTGAAGAGGAGAAAAATGCTGACTGAGAACTCAGGAAGGTGGCATACAATTGCCTGTTTTAAGATATGCCTTCTGTATCACAGAATCACAGAATCACAGAATCTAAGGGGTTGGAAGGGACCTCGAAAGATCATCTAGTCCACCCCCCCTGCCAGAGCAGGGTCATCTAGAGTACATCACACAGGAACGCATCCAGGCGGGTTTTGAATGTCTCCAGTGAAGGAGACTCCACAACCTCTCTGGGCAGCCTGTTCCAGTGCTCTGTCACTCTCACAGTGAAAAAGTTTTTCCTGATATTTACATGGAACCTCCTATGCTCCAGTTTAAAACCATTGCCCCTTGTCCTATCATTGACCATCACTGTAAAAAGCTTGGCTCCATCATCCTGACCTTCACCCTTTACATATTTGTAACCATGGATGAGGTCACCCCTCAGCCTCCTTTTCTCCAAGCTAAAGAGCCCCAGCTCCCTCAGCCTTTCCTCATAAGGGAGATGTTCCATTCCCTTAATCATCTTAGTGGCTCTGCACTGGACTCTCTCAAGCAGTTCCATGTCCTTTTTGAATTGTGGGGCCCAGAACTGGACACAATACTCCAGATGTGGCCTCACCAAGGCAGAATAGAGGGGGAGGAGTACCTCTCTTGACCTACTAACCACCCCATGGCTGTGAACGTGGCAGGCTGGGCCTCAGTTCTTTGTTTATAAAATAGGGTTGATAGCTTTTTGTTGGAGTGTAGGATGTTGTGAAGATGGATAGACCAAATAGATACTGCAGTGATAAGAATGCATGAATATTTATAAAGTTAGACAAATAACTTTTCTATTTCAAGAGGTGGAATGCCTTGTAGAAGAAATGCAGATACAGGTGTAGGAGTGACTGAAGCTGAGGATGAAAATTAATTTAATGCAGTAAAAGTAGGAATCAGAGGAAGGACTCGGAGACAAGGCAGTTGTAGTCAGAAGATGTCAACATGGCCTGCAGGTAGATGTGATCTTCTTCTGCTTGTTCTCTGAGCTGCTTAGGTGTGAACCAGCTCTGGCTGGAAAGCTCTGTTGCCATCTTAGCACTTGGTCTAGGCTGGTAGGATTTGATAATGTGGATATTGGCTTAGAAATAGTGAGATCTGAATGGCAGAGAGAACTTGGCTTTGTCTGCTAAAGACCTATATACATAGCTCCAGTAAGGAAAACAAAATATGCCATGGTCAAAAGTATTTTGGATACTTCAAGGGGAAAGGGCTAGTTGAAAGTCTAGGAAGCATAATGTCACTGTAGTTCATGCAAGTAAAAGATAAAGCAACAGCTGAATTGGGCCGACTTTTCTTACCTGTACTCCTAATGTTTTCCAGAATTTAATTACCCTGGATCCTCTTGTAGTGAATGAAGAGAAAATAAGGCCATCGCTGGAGAAACGTCTGGAAGCCATTATCAGTGGGGCAGCTTTGCTGGCTGATTCGTCCTGCACACGCGATGTTCATCGAGAGCGCATCATTGCTGAATGCAACGCTATCCGCCAAGCTCTCCAAGACCTGCTTGCTGAGTACATAAACAATGTAGGTAACCAGACTTTTTTCCTTTCATTTTTAATGTCTGTCTCAAAGCCTATTTTAGCATATGTTAGAATTTAACCTATAATTAGTGTAAATTAGAGTTTAACCTATATTTCTCAACACATAGTTGAAAGAACATTTTTCTACATAAATCTAAGCAAAAGCTAAACACGGACCTCCAGAATGAGTACTAATCGTATTATATCATACAACTTGTGGAAAATGCTGTATTGCAGATACAATCTACATGTTAAAGTTATTTTATGCTTACTGTGAACTAGTACAGACCAAACATAATCCTTCATATGCTAGCAACAAGAGTTTCTTTGTAATGTCACTTCCTAGACCAGAGTTTTAAAATGTAATCTCTGTTCCTGTAGAATACAACAATTTAAATAGTAATTTGTTAAAACATAAATAATCTGTTAATACCATTTTAAAGTGAAGTGTTCATACCACTACATCTGATCTGTGTAAGATCACCAGGCTACAAGTGTACAGATGACTTAATTGCCAAATTAGAAAACTAGGACTGTTCAGTAAATCAGATTGTCTGGCATGCTTATAGGCCAATTCCTCTTTGAATATTTGAAAAGGAATATAGTTTGATTGTGTTTTCAAAATAACTATTAGATTTAAAGAATGGATCTGGCACTTCTTATGTCTGGCAGTGAAATGATGAAACAGTGGAGACTCCAACACTGCTCATATGGGTACACAGTGTTAATATCATGCTTTTCTTCTGGAAACATTTTCTGTCGACATACTGTTCTTATCTGAAGATAGATTCATCGAGAACACTGAGAGGATAATTATATGATACAGCTGTTTGTTTCTTTTTTAGGAAGCTGAAAATCCTTTTTATTCTGTAAGTCATACTATAGACTCAGTCCAAAGCTGTTCTAATGAGGCTATTTTCTTTGCCTTATCCTGTTGTAATTAGGATAATGAAGTGTAGGGACTAAGATAATCTATGCATGATAGATTTTTTTTTTCATTTCATAGATATTGTACTTTTTTTTATATTTTCTCTTTACTTCTTGGGGGGCAGGGAGGAGGTGGAATTTACAACTGATTTATTTAATTTTCTTTGAATTCAAGTTGCTCTTTCAGTCCCTATACCAGATAATGATGCTTTCGTATTTTTATTCAAAATTTAGCTGCAGTTTCTGTTGAATGTTCTCTGATGACACATTGTACATGGGTTAGCTGTGTGACATTTCTTCAGTTCTGGTTAGCTTGGAATGTTGATCTTTGGTACCTTCTTGTAGCAGATATCTCTTGCGATACCTGTTCTTGGGTGGATGAGGTATGCTGTTAAATGGCTGAAAACTTAATAAGGCAAGGCATCAACCTTTCATGGTTGGATTCAGTGATCTTAAAGGTCTTTTCCAACTGAAATGATTCTATGATTGTATTATTCTTACCTGGAGTAGCCAGAGCGTGTGGGAAGATACAGATGTGGTGTATAGCAACCCATACTAGTCCAGAAGATCACTGTGAGTTTGTCGTAAGAATGTTTTGTGGGAATTCTATGTCTTGCAGAAGTGAAACTATATGATTGTAAGTCAAACAATCTTAAATCCTTGGTCTCTTGAAACAAACTTGGGGTTATTTTTTTTATTTCCAAAGTAATCATGGGTTTAGGGTAACATAATGCAGACAAAGGTGAAAAGAAGAATACATAACCCACTCCACTGACCTGAGAAAGTCAGGAAGCAGCTATATAAATATGGCCAAAAAAGGAAGTGTCATATAATTTGTTGCAGAACACAATGTCTGCACAGGGTGGCACAGACAAGGAGGGAAGCAGAAAAGAAGAATCATGAAAGATTTAAAGTTATGAGATGTTATACGAGGATTAAATGACAGGAGTGAATTTAAAGTTTTTCATTTCTTTTAGTGCTCTTGATCTGCTTATACAATTATTACTGACCTCAATGGAACAGCTCTTGCCAAGAATAGTTTATGGCTATTACTGAGATTATATTAAAAAGTTTTCCAGTGAGACGATAATCAGGTGTCAGTTACTTTATTTCACAACTCTTAACTTGCTGAAGAATAAATGATAGATCCAGGAGGCAGTGATGATTTATCACTGTCTTCTGGGCACCGCTATTAATAATTTCAGTTAATCTAGGACTGGGAATTGAACAAGCTATAAAAATTATGCCACCCATTTGCTAACGCAGTACAATTTAAAGACTAGGTTGTGAACCCCTTCCTCTCCTTGGGAGCATTGTTGTTGCACTGTTTACATAATACTTCATGGTCTATTTGTGCCCTATGCCCAGGGTGAGGTACTGTACCACAGCTCATATGTGAGAGGCTCTGTAGCACAGCTTGTATGTGAGAGTGGAGTTTTCCTTGCCCGCTACCCACAAAGCACACCCTTTTGCTCCTGTCTTCGTCCTGATGGTGTATGGTTCACCAAACATAGCCTACCCACTCATTTCAGTTCTTTTCAGTCACTCATGAGTTGTGGTAGTCAACTGCTTGGAAGGTATTTTTTTTTCCTGAATATATATATATGTCATTTCTTGCTAGTATATTGGTTTGATTACTTTTCTTAAGGCTTCTTCCTGTCTGACTGGGGAGCTGAATTGCTTCAGAGACACCACACACAGTAAGTGTCACCTTTGCAAATCCTTCTCTAGCAGCTGGATTTGCCAGGAAGCTGTATAAGCTGCACTGACACTGGTAACATCCAGTGTATCTCTAAAGCCTGTAGGTCTGGTGATGATGGTGGATGTGGCCTGCCTGGTAAGTGCTTACCTTTAGCAGGATCATTGCCAAGAACTTGATTGTTTAAATTCAGTGTAAGTACGGCATCATCTGTTGTTTTTTCAGCCCTCAGTGCCTAAGCAAATGTACAGGAACTTATGATTTAGCCCTAACTATTTGAAACAGTATAAGGAATATAGCTTTTGTGGTTCCTAAATTTTTTTCTCAGTTATTCGAAGTCTCTAATAAGCTTTAAGGGCATCAAGTGAAATCAAGGGCCTGTTGGTGTCAGTGATAAAATTTAGAGTTTTTACTGCAAGCTGGGAGAAACATCTTTTCAGTAGATACTGCCTTTTATGTAAGTGGTTGTTTTTCACAGAGGCTGTATCAGTGATGTGACACAGTGTAAAGTTAAGCAAAATGCTATCTGCACTAATAAAGACCCACTCTGTCTCCAAGAAGTTTCAAGTTTTTCTGTTCACAAAGTAATTCAGACATATATAGTAAATTGCAAATATATTTAGAATTCTTCTGAAAGGCAGCAATTTTTCTTCTGGTATTTTAGAATTATTTGTGTACTATTGTTATCCTCTCTGAATTTTACTCATAAACTTATATTGTTAAGGGATATATTTGCATTTGAGGACATCAAATAACAAGAATTACTGTTGTGAATTTGGACAGCTTATCAGTGGCAGAATTATACCACGGTGTGGATAATAAGGTATCCATAGGAACAATTGCTTTGTTCTAGTAATAAGCACCTGCATTTTCCTAATGACAAGCTCTTGTCTCTGCTCATCCTTTGAAATGAAAAGTTGTTGAATACATTGGAGTGCAGCAACACTAACTCCATATTTCTTTAGCTCTCTGTCTGCTTTTACTTGCAGTCACAATAGGGATATGCACTTATCTGGGTGATCAAAAGGGACAATGGAGTTGTGATTCAGAGCAGCAATTAGGATGATTGTAGGCACTGCTTTCTCTGCCTTCATTAAATAGAGGGGGTCTGTCTGAATAATTATTCTGCACCCACCTGTTGGTTTGAATAAAGATCACTGGATTGTTCAGACAAGGCTGAAAAAAGGTTGCTAAAGATGGGTCAGCTGTACTGATAGTATGATAGCTGCTGTCTTGAATTAAAGTTTCCTTACTTTTGTAATGTTGTTTCATGATATTTGGGCTTCATTATTTTCTCAGCTCATTCTGGATATTCATTGGATGTATATGTATACACACACTATTATGCATGCTGGGCTGCTATACTTTATGCCTTTTTTGATAGATTGTGACTTCATTCTTTCTTGTTGTATATTTCAAAAACTTCTGTTTCTTAATTGGGTTTTTACGTTCAAATTACCTAAGTTTTTGGGTAAAAGAAAGCCAGTAAGATAGTTTGCATTTTTATTGTAATTTTCAAATTTTTTGCATGTTTTCAAGACTTCTATCTTTAAAAGTAGTTTCAAAGGAAAATCTGAAACATTGAGATCTGAAAATATATTTATAAAACAATATTATTTTGTTCTTTTAAAATACGTTAGCCAACTTCATACAGTTTGGAAATACTCATCAGTGCCACAGAATTTCTTTCGTTAAAAATATTTCACGGAATGTTTCACACACAATCTACAGAACTGTAAGATACTTCAAGCTAGCAGGAGCTCAGTAATTTAGTCTGCAGTTCTGGAAATCCCTGTGCTTCTTATGCCACAGGTGATGGTGGCTGCTGCTGCTTGCTGTACCACAGTTACACCATGTGTGTGGCACTGCTATAAAGGGTGGCGTGGAGCTGAGCCAAGCCATCCCTTCACATCAGTGGTGATTTCAGTCTGTTAATGAGACATTTAAGAAAATAGGAGGAGGCTAATGATGTGTTTTACCTTGCGGCCAGATCTGGAAGTGGACTGAGGTTGACCACATTATCCATACTTATAGTACATATAGATGTACTATAAGTACTATATGTATATATATGTACATATAGATGTACTATAGAGTACTGAAATTCAAGCCCTGACCATCTGTGTAGCCTAAGAGCAGGCCAGGCTGAGGCTGACTATAAATCTCATCTGCTTCGTGGCAGACAGCATTGGACCACTCCAGGAATGATGCTGCAAGGGAGCTGAAGTAGAAGGTGGCAGATAGTGAAGCACTTGTATTGCATGTAGAGCATACTTGAATCTCACTGGGAATGCAGCTGCCTGAGTGCTCATTAGGTTCCCTGAAGGTTCTGTGAAGCCTATTGCTTCACCACTGGTTTGTGTCTACAGCTTCTGGATATGAGACACGTTTGGATTTGAGGCATATTTGGGTCTGAGTACATAAACTAAATGCTGTGAGCATGAGACTAGGAGCTAGGATCCGTGAAAGCAGCGGGACACTTGAGGCAGGGAGAGAGCTGGACTGTGCTGAACCTTCTAAGGGAAAGGTATGCAGTACACAGCCATCTGTAGCCATGGGAAAGGTCCAACTGAGGGAAGGATGATACAGGTGATAGCTGGGACTTGTACAGTTGTGTCTGTCTAGATTTAAAATTGTAATTGTTCACTTACTGAAACCTGAACATTGGAACTTCAAAACCATAAAATGGATGGAAACCCAGGAATCTTTATTTATTGATGGCATGGTTCTGGGCCTTACTCTTTGTTTCAACTCATAAATTTGAGTACTGTGGAGTGCCAATGCCTTGCTTTACCCCTTTTGAGTATTCTTCAAAAACAGCTTAATGTCTGACCCGCTGTCTCTGGGTAGAGACTGCCTGTGATTTATAATGTTTTGTGTAGTATTTTATAGCCATTCTTACTCTTTTAGAGTGGAAGGACATATAGATACCTCAAGCATACAGATACTTCAAACTTCATGTTACTTGTACTTTATAGTTTCCAGGTGAAGACTTTTAACGCTTCCCTGGATATGGGGAAGGCAAGACACTTTGGTTTATCATCACAGTGGTGCAGTGTATCTTATATTTAAGCTACTAAGTCTTGTCTGGGCAGTGGATTTTTCATTTCAGTGCTCAGGAGGAACATTTTTGGTAGTTTGAGAAATTGCAAGAATTCCTCCAAAAGAGTTATTTCAGATTGAAGAAAACCTTTTGTTCATCTTAAAAAAGGAATGTTTGTTGTTTTTAATATAAAGAATTGCCTTGTTGTCTTTGTTAATTTACATCTCTTGGGGTCATTTTCCCTTATTATCCATGTGTTATAGCTGCAGGAGAGTGGATTACTGATGGTTAATAATACATATATGAAAGGACTGGTATTTCATAAACAAGAAACTAGGGCACAAAATGGTATCTTTGTACCTATATCTGTTTAGCTTGATGTGTCTCTAACTTTCTCCATATAATGAAAATGATTCCAAACAATCATACAGGACATAGCTGAAGATTATGGCAACTGTTTGGAGTGTTGTTAAATATGTTATTTGTTCAATAATATACTTCAGTACCGGATGCTCCAAGTTGTTGCCAGTGACATCTAGGGAGCTGAGAATAGGGGACTGTTTGACTCGTCCTTCTTGGTTGCTTCCACTTTCTTTCACTAATATGTATCTTGAAAAATTCTGTGTAATTTCTCTCTGGTTGAAGAAACAAGCCCAAACTTGGCAGACTAGACTAACCAGGGAGTTGAAGAAATTCCTTGTTTGAGTCTTCAGGAACAGAATCGCTGTTGGTTATTCATGCAAGTGGTTCAGCTGTCTTCCTGAAATCCTTTTTTCTGTGTTTCTATATAGGAACACGAACAAGCTGAGCTTGTATTCACATCTTTTTGTAAAAAGAATGGATTGAAATGTTCTTACTTTACTGTCCTCTTCATATTCAAACATTTTAAAAACCTGCTGTTCCAGAGATGTTTGGAAGTCAGGTATAGCAAGATATAAACTATAAAAATTTTAATGTGTGGTATGTGGGTGGAAAGTGTCACTCAGATTTCTCTTATTCAGGGTTTTTTTTAAGGTCTTTATTGGGTATTATGTTTCCAGAAAAAAGATTCATTCCAGTAAAATTGGTAAGCCCATATGGCATATTATGCTGGCATTTATGCAGAAAAACATGTAGTTTTCATAATTCTGTCGTTGACATTGGCCAAGTACTTAGTTCAGTTGACTTTAAACACTTCTGCAGTGGGTTTTCTTACATTTTATATGCAGTATGTGTAATTGAAAATTGTTTTTCTAAATTTTAACTTTTATCAAACATTTTTAGTTTTATATTTGAATTCCATGTAAATAGGAAAAAATAAGAAATATAATAATTACGTATACCCTGGAAGCAGTTAACACAAAACAAAACTGGAGCCCAAGGTAAATGTCTTCTCTGGAAACTTGATTAGTAATTTTGTTCTCAGTAGAACAAAAGAGCACTGTGTTATTAACATGTCTTTACTCGTTGTGCACATGCATAAGTGAACAGTGTATATGTGGCAGAACATATGCACACAAGCAGGAACCGTTTGGGTTTAGTAAGGATGTTTCCAGTCTACTGTTTGGCATAATAGGGAAGAGAAATAGATGAAAATTTTGCAAAGTGTAAACTAAATGAAATCAAACAATGACTGTGTAAAGGAATAATGAAATTCTATATAACAGCTTGAGCCATTTTTAAAGGCAAGTTCATAATAACATTTTTTATCTTTGCTACAATTGTCTAGGAAACAAAGTTTTTATTTCTTGGCTTTCAAGTTGTTGGAAAACTTCTTGCTTCTAATTTGAAAAAAAAAGATGCCTAATAATCTTTTGAATTCTGCCAGCCACCTCCTGTGTTGTACTGTGCACACATTAAAGCACGATGTCAAAATGGAATACATTGGGATGTCTTAGGTGATGCTAACTGATATTGCCAAGTTTATCATCAGTTTTATACCTGTTCACTCCTGAACAACTGTGGACCAATTGACCAGATTGCTGAGATGAGACATGAAGATTCCAATGTATTCTAGATTCCAATGGGAAACCAGAGCACTGTTGCATATGAGTGAACATTCAAAATCTGAATGAGGCCCAGGTAAGGCTGCCAGGTTCTAAGGCTGTTTGGCTCTTTAGTTATTGTGATCCTCAGAACACCTGCTTCCCTCAGCTGTAGGAACAGAATTTTTGTAGAGCAAGTATGGTCAGGGATCAGTACCTCCAAGTTCTTCCCAGAACAGACTGAAAGCAGCGGATCTGAAACTTTCAGATTTTGGTTCCAAGGCCATCTTGCAGAGCTGGCAGGGCATTTGCCTGTGTTTTGTCAGGAAATATGTTGTGCTTGCTCTGTTTCCATGGTATATTCTGCTTTTGATAAACTGGCAAAATTCAATAGAAGAAAGATTCCTCTGGAGAATTTCCAGTCACCTGCATCCCTGATTTCTGATGTTGCACTTTGATTCTTGCTGTGTTTGTTTTCCAGTTGGTCTCTAGCATTGTCAATGCCATTTTAAATGCTGGACAGAATTGTAAGCAAGTATTAAGCCCTCTGACTGCTTAACTTTGTCTCTACAGTTTTCATCAATATTAACTTAATCATTGAAAATATTAGTTAAGTACAATCACATAGTATTTTAGGTTATCAGGCACATGTGACATCTGGTGATACTCCCTGCTCAAAGATGGGCCCACTACAAAGTTAGATCAGGTTGTTCAGGGCCATGTTCAGTCAGTGCACGTATCTGTAGATTATAATTGGCTCTTTGTTGAGACAAAAAATGAAGATGTAATTAGCCAGGTTGGGGAAAGTGGGTTTTCCAGAAACACTGTAACTGAATGGCATGTGAGTTGTTTATGAGCTACGCGGGGGCGGTTTCCAAGGATGAGGTTAAAGGAGACAGATAACATTCCCTTGAACAGATACTTAAAAAAAAAAAAGGTAAATTTTATTAGTAGGAGTATCATTTACAACATACATTGGGAGAAGGCAATCCTACTCTCAACACTGGTGAGGACAGAGGTGAATTGGATGATGTAATTCAGACTTCTGTATATTCATAGACATTACCAAAGAGTTTGGCTTTTCCATGTCTGGAGCAAAAGTGATGCTGAGCAAAGGTCAGATATTCAAATTATTTGCCTGACATTTGTTTATATACAGCTTCGGTGGAATACTACTGCAAACCCAAATAGTTATTACAATTTAATTGAAATAAGGAGGTTGAGAAAGTAACCCGGAGGAGTTTTTAGATTTTTGTTTTGACCACCACCATTCAGGGTGAAAGTTTTACTTTTTTTTATTCTCCAGTTTATTATTGTAGTGGAGAGTCTGTGTGTATCTATGACACAGATCTATAGGCCAGCCTGTAAATCTGGAATCGTGCATTGCTTGTAAACAGCCAGAATATAATCCTGTCCTTGGTATTCTGTCTGGCTGGTGGTGAGAATGAATGTTCAGTAGACAGGAGGAAGTAAATGAGGAAGAGTTTGAAAATAGTGTCATGGGATTGCTGTGACATCTAGCTGCGTGCCTAGAACAATCTTACGACATAGTGCTCCTGTGAGAAAACTGGGAAACCATTGCTGTGAAAGTTCTACCTTCCCCTTAGTTCTGTGAGGCCTGGCTGTTGGCTAGATGTAGATTTTTGTATGTGGTTTCGAGGTCAGAATGGCTGTTTGCTCCTTTGCCCAAATAACAAACATGTTATTGCAAAAATAATACAGCACGGCACACCTTAACAAGTTTTTGTATAACATCAAAGACTCTTTTTTTTTACTTAATAATGAATAAGTGTAGAAATCTGAGCATTGGAATATCTAGTCAAAAATACTATAAGAAAATAAGAAGCATGATTCTAAAGATTACTAGTGAAATACCAAAACATTTAATTAAAAATTGCAATAAAGACAAAGGATTCAAAAGAAGGTAGAAGATAAGAGCTATTTAAGGCACAAGAGCAAACTTCTGGAAAAGCAGAAAGCATAGAAAGAGACCAACTTGCCTGCATCAGGAGCTTTTTAGTGATTGGTAAATAAAATAGAGATGCACTGTAAATAAAAAGACAAACATTATTGTGGACACAGCCAGGAAAGCTGTGGCACAGGATATGTTAAAACCAGTAGAAGTTGTATAAGGCAAGAAGAGATGTTTCCACTAATTCATTATTAATAAGAGGAACCAGGAAGGAAAGTAAAGACCTTTCTAAATGGGGGACAGTGTCAGAAAAATACTATGATATTTCTACCTGCTTCAGGCTTCATGTAAATAGCTAGCTGGAAATAAGCACTTAATGCAGTTAATAAGAGAAAGTGAAATATATGCCAGAAAGAGATTAAAGAATATTTGAGATAGGAGTTTCTGAACCATTGAAAAAAGCACGAAAGCATGTCTGCAAAAACAGCACCATGAAAACTGGAGCCAGGGCGCTGTGTTAGGTGTGTTCAAGATGTGACTGTTGTCAGCTGAAGGGTCCTGGTTGATGTTTCACTGACTGGAGTTTAAGAACTACCCAGAATACGTATCTGCTTTTTGTTAGGCATAAATCATGTAAATATAAGACACAAAGAGTTTTGCAATTCTTCCAGGATTTTAACTGGCGCTCTACGTAGAAACTGATGGAATTCTTTTGGAATAGACAATAGTTTGTTCATCTGCTCTAGATGAAGCAGCTTGCTTTTTTTTTTTCCTATAATTGGGTTTGGTGGTTATAAGGAAGAATGACTTAATTATGTGTTGAACTGACTTTTTCACAAGAAGCTTGAGAATCTAAAAATATACTACCAAATGTCACTATTTTATGTGTTATATTTCACAGTTTAAAACACAAACTTTTTCCAGAGTTGAAATTAGAATTGCTGACAGTAAGGAAATAAAAATGATTGATGGACTGTTTACACTTGACCAACTGCTAATGAATTTTCTCTCAATATCTTGTTAGCTTGTGTTGAAGTAATACATAAGGCAACCTAGAAAATAGCCTGAAGTTCCTAAAACTGCAAAGAAGAAAAATTTCAGCAATTCTGATGATTTGATGTATGAACTGTGATATAAACTGTAACTTCTGATGTTCTGGGATGATGTGATTGATAGTATAATTTTTGTTACTCAATCACTTACTCTTTAGTGAATGTTACTATATGTAAAGTTCTAGCTCAGAAGGAGGAAGAAAGGTCACTTCTTTTCCTTGTTGGCCCCTGTAGCCCTTGTTCAGGCGGAGCCTTCCAGAAGGAAGGGAGAATGCAATTCCTTTGAGAAGAGCTGAGCCTGCTCAGCTGACAGAAATTTCTGGAGTTTCCTAAGCTAGAGACTGGTATCTCCTGGAGGAGACTTTAGATAAAGAAGGTAGTATTTGTGTGGATCCTAAGGGAGTTTTATGAAGTTACTGCACCTCAAAAAAACCCCACTGAGAATTGTGAGCTGGAAAAGAAGCGCGCAGGAAGGGAAGGGCATGTGATGAGCAAGGGAGAGATGGACTGACTAACACTTCGATTTTTAGTTTTTTATCCAGCAGGACTCAGAAATGTGTTGTAGTAAAGCATAGCTTTGATTCAATGTCTTTTTGATTTTTCTTAAGGAGAAGATGGAGGAGGTTCTGGTCAAGAGGGGGGCAGTCTGTGGGAGGCTCCTAGTAGCTGCTTTTCAGTGACACATGAAATTTAAATCCTTAAATCACTATATGGACGAGTTGGTTTTTTCAGTGTGAGAAGGAAGGAGTTACCCTCTCATCAATTATTCTTTCAAGTGTAGGAAATATCTCAGAAGGCTGCAGTTGAGTATTTAATTATGAGATTAGCCAGTGTGTTGTGGCTATTTCCTATGTCAAACTGTGCTGCAGAAAGCACTCGTTCTTGTCTCCATTGCTGACTCTTGACTGTCATCTGTAGAAGTGCAAAGATCCCACTACTTTAAAAGGTCAGTTCCTCTAAAGCCAGTGCTCAAACTTCAACTGACTTTAATGGAGCCAGGGTATCATCCATCTTGTTTCAAGAGGTTAAGCTTAGTTCTGTGGATATAAAATGACAGCTGTGTAGCATCTGGTAAAAATAAGGATAAGGAGCAGAAGTGGGTCTTACTCATTTTTTAGAAAGTGTGGTCTGTGTTGAGTATTTCATGCTGTGCTTTTTGTTGTTGCCTATATTGCCAGACACCCATGTTTGCTGTGTTGTCTTATAAACATTCTTTGAAAAATATACTCAATATTTTTGTTAAAATACAGTCCTGTTTATATATCTTTTACTTATTGGAATTGTGCTGTGGTTTTGATGTTTTGACATTCTATCTATGCAGTTTGGCTATTACTTTCTTTTTCTACTGACATTCATGTTGCAAGATAGAAGAATTTCTGCAAAGCAGAAGGAATAAATTGTGGTTTGACCTACTGTTTAAGCTAAGCAAATTAAGAAAAGGAAAAATGTTGAAAATAGTGTGAATTCATCCTGTTTTCCTCAGACAGTTTTTATCAGTATTTTGTGGGAGCTGAAATTTCTGACCTGGGTTAGATTCTGTTATGTCTCTCTTGGCCTCAAACTGCATGTAATTATTCAGAGCATGCCATTTCTCCCTGTAGGAAGCCTTATTACCCACAGGCAAATGTAATCTATCATATTTTCCTTCAACAATTCTCCTTTTTCTTCTACCCTGAAAAAAATCGGAAAAGATTTATAAGGTTCTGCAGCCCACAAAACGTGCTTCATTATCCTTAAATCAAGAATATTTGATTGCAAAACTCTTATTTTTATAAGAATTTTGGGTGCAGAGTATTTTACAGGTTTTTGTGTGCTTTTACTAAAGGTTAAAAATGCATTTTTTAAAATGAATTTGTTTGAGAGTTCTTGCTGCAAAGTAGAAACCCTTTTTGTAGAAGAAAAATAATGGATCTGCCTTGAGACGTCCAAACAGAGTGAAGCTGAAAAGATAACATCCATTCAGATAGTATTGTTTTACTATATATATTGTGTTACTATCCTATTCTTCTGACGTAACATAACATCTTATTCACCTATTTTTACTGCCATGGGGGTTGAAGTAGGTGGCTTGTTGAATCTGAATGTCATTGTGTTCACTACCCTTCCGCAGAGGATTAAATCTGATCTGGAACCAATTGATATGAATGAGCAGCTGAGTTTGTGCCTTCCCATTTTCATTACTTCCTATTTACTTGTTATCTTACTCCGTTACCGTAATGACCAGTTACAGTTTTGTCAAGTCCTTCGTAGTTGAATCATTCCTCTTACATCTGCTTCTCTTACTATTTTCTCTTATTTCTTTCTCCATTTTACACATCTACCCCTTCTCTTATACACACAGAATTGTTTTCCTAGTTGGATGTGTTTCCTAAAGTCTGTGCAACAGGAGATGTTTTTCAGTGAAATGCTGATTCATTTTTGGACAACTTTAATGGAGATACTGGCTTTATATAAGAAATAACTGTAAGGATCTCAAGAGTTATCAGTAGCTAGCACATTTCACCCTCAGTCTTAATTGCTGCTTTGCTTATTTATCTCTTCAGTCAGGCAGTAAACCTATAAACCAACTCATACTATTTCAGCTTAGTTGATCTGTTGATGCTACAATATATGTGTTAAAGATTTTCCTTTTGTAACACTTGCTTAGTTTTCCAGTTATTTTTCGAGGTTATCTTTGTAACTCAGAGTCTTGAAAACTGTGGTGTTAGTGGAAAAATATACTGCTAAAGCACAGCAGATCTCTGCTTTTGATAGGCCCCATTGTATGTCCTCATTGCCCCAGGTAATTGAATTCATTTTCGTATGAGTAATATTTTAGTGTCCTTAAGTATATTATTGTCTGTTTGTTTATTTATCAATAATTCTGTCTTTGATTTACTTTTCCACTTCCCTTGGTTTCCCTAAAGTCCTCTTAGATCATTAGTAATACATTATTTTTAACATAAAAGCACTTGATTGAGTCTCTAATGTAGTTATTCATTTGCCTCCTAGAGCAGTTAGAGAATTGAGATTTAAAGGTTTGCATATGTGGGTCTTGTGTTCTTTTTCTCTGTGTGGTCAGTTACTCCTTTTAGTTCATGCATACAAGACCAGCTTTTTTATCTCTTAATAATTTACATTTGGATACTGTCTTACTGGTTTCTCAAATATACAGATATTTAGTACTAGAGAAAATGGAAATAAAATGTTTTTCATTTGGCAGGAAGGCAGAAGCCTTCATTACAAGGTTGTTTGCCTGTGTGTATTCAGTACAGACTTAAATTTAATCCTTCTCATCTCCTATTTTATTTAGTGCCTTATTAGCCTGTACCTCCTTTTAAAAAACATCCTTAAATAATTTCTAATCTATTCTAGCTTCATATAATTTTTGAGAATATATTTTTTTGTTCCTGCAGCATGGCTTGCATCTATGATGTTTATATCCCCTCTCTTTACATTCTCTCTTAGGATTAACACTGAATTATCTCTGTATTTAAATCACTTGAAGTTCTAGCTAGCAATGGGAGTGTTTTATTTCAGTTACTATTTCATTTTTGTGGTATTAGCAATGCCCCTGCATAAATTTCTGTTCCCCCTCCCCTGAATTTTGTAAAAGACAAACTTAGACATAGTCTTATCATAAGCCATTAATGCTTATTTCTGGAAGCACAAATTCATTTGTTATTTTTCTAAGAATAAGTTTGTGTTTTAGTAAGATACTTGCATATTGCATGAAGGAATCTTAGAATATAATTTAGCAGTATAAATGATCTGAAATTAATTCTTAATTCTTAATTTCAGTGGATTTCTTAATTTCTTTGCTAAAGAAAACATGGAAGTTCAAAAATCCTGAGGAAAATGCATGCAGGTAGGGAAGAAAACAATGAACAAGTGCCAAAGCTTGTAAATATGCGAGAAGAAACTGGCAGCAATTTGCTTTTGAGTTGTCATTTTAAATTTAAACCATGAGATTAATTCTGCAGTGCGGAACAGTGCAGAACTTTATACCTGTTTGGGATCCAGGTATCTTCAGCAATATTTTTGTTGTAGATTCAAGGAGTTATTCGAAGAAATAAAGAAATGGAAGAAAACTTCAGGAAAAAACTAGCATAGAAATGGCTATATTTAAGACAGACAGTCGACAGGTTTATGAATCGTGTCTTATAAATCTTACAAATGATAACATCTTAAAAATGGAAATAGAAATTTAATTAATAACACTTATTCCTAATCAGGTTCACTAACTCCCTTCCTATTTAAGTATATTATTTTTAAAAAGATTCTTTTTTAAGAAAAAAATTGTACCAGTAATCTTCACAAGCAGTGCATCTGTCTTTCTGAAAGTCCAAATTTTGGAAAAATATCTTACTTCTCTTAAAACTTTGTGAGACTTTCAGTCAGTAGTAAGCTGTATGGCATTTTTCAAGGTGGCCATGGCATGTATGGATGGAGACCTCCAACAGCTACAAGCAGCTATTAGGTTAGGCATAAGGAAAAAGATACTGTGTTCCTCAGAGAGTGAAGGTTTTTGAAGAAGTTAGAGAAGCATCTATCATAGTAAAGTTGATTTTGCTTTGAGATGGAGAGGACATCATGTTCATTGCTTGCAGTTCCACTTTTAAAGTTTGTGTTGTAATCACTTGATTAAAGTGGAATGAGAACAGTTTATCCTGATATCTATTAATCATATGTATTTAAGGCTTTACTGTGCAAAGAGATAAAGTAAACAAAACCAAAACCCAACACCACCTTGTGTGGTGGTAGAACAAAACAAAAAGGTTGATTTTATTAACATATTATAGTATTAGCATATTTATGAGTTTATATTTGCAAGATCTAGTGCTGAAGTAAAAGGCACTTGAGTCAGACAAGCTTTAGCATGTGCTTGGTAAGCACAAAGCTGTTCAGCTCTGGAGATGGGTACCTGAAAGGCATTTAACACTGGACTTTTTTCCCCCTCTGGTAACTCATCCTGAATAGGTTTGTGGTTTTGGGGTTTTTTTTTATTTCTGGCATTCAGTTGTGACAGTTAGAACTTGGAGAAAGAGGCAAGTTGTAGAAGTGTAAGGAGACGAAATATGAACTGTCTAGATAATGCTAAAGCAGAAGACAAGAAAAAAAACCATCTTTGTGAATCTTATTTGTATATTCAGATATCCATTGATAGCTTTATTTTTTCCTTTCCTGAAAATGAGAATAATGCTTTTGGATAGTGAAGTCCATACTAATTGTGTGAGTTTACAGGTTCTTTAAAAGTAAAGTTACCAACAGGAAGAAGGAAAAGGGAGGTGCATCATCATTACTAGAAAAACAAATCAGTTTCATTATTTCTTTTGAAACAATAAATGACAACAAAGTATTCAATATGAATGGTTCAGTTAATGTTTTTTTGTGCCTCATTTATGATGCACTCTTGTATAAAACTACTGAAATTATTGGCTTGAGGGGCACACAGTTTTCTTTTAATGAGTATTCTCATCCCTAGTTGATTAGGTTTTGTTCTCTAAGAAGCACAGAATTCATATATACAATGTTTAAATTATTTGACTTTGAAATATGTTTCACTGGTGCAATCACTTTATGATTAGATTGTAGATATTGTTGAATTGCATCCCCCTTAAAAATCTATTTCTTATTGAATAGAAAGTGGAAAAGCTGGAAAAAACATTCTTATATAAGTGAACATTTTTAATTCCTTTAGTGTTTATTCCAATAGCATCCATCCAGTTTATGTCAGTTGGCCTAAGGCAATTAAGGCAGCAATCATCAAACATGAAAGTTAATCCCAAGAAATTCCATACTAATGCAACATTAATTAATGCTCACTTGTATATTATTATAGTTACAAGCATCACGTTTATAGTGGTGACATTTTGAAGTGTCCACTATTAGGAATGTATTAGAGCTTTATTGTAACAGGACTGGGTGTAATAAATCCCATGTTACAGGCTCATTTGCTGTTACACAGCAGGTGCTCCTTTATAGTTAACCACCTAGAGAGACAGTTTTAAGAATGAGTTATTTACATACAAAATTGATGCTGATAAAGTAGAATATAAGCTCCATGCCATGTGGGATTTTCACAGTTTTACACACTGCACTTCAGCTTACATAAAAATTCTTGGCAAGCTTCTAGTGGCAAAATGTTAATTCCTTAGGTGTTCATTAAAATAACATTAATCATGAATTCTGATGATGCTCACGTATTATTCTGAAGCTTTATGATTAAAATTAATCACATTCTATAATTAGGTAGAGTAGGAAAATGGAATTTGGTCTTGTTACTTTATAATAGAACTATTAATTCACTTAAATGTTAGAAGTTTTTTGAGGAGTTTAGTGAACATCTGCTTTTAAATATGGGTCATATAGTTAATATTGTATCTAATAAGAGGTTCATGTATGTCCTTCTATGCCGAAAGTCGCTTTGCAATACTTTTTTGTGAGAATTAGGCTTATTTTTTGTTTAACATTGTGATGGACTGAGAAAGCTGAAAAAATATTCTGCTTTCTGGTGAGCTGAATCTTGATTTTAAGAACCGCCACTGAGGGAGATTTGATAATTAAATCTACAGGGTTTCAGACAATGTCTGTACTTTAGATGACTGGATGGATGTTATTCAAGCTACCTGAAAGTCATCAGTTTGTCATTATTAATTACATGATAATCATATTTCAGTGTCAAAAATGGAAGTGAAAAATGTTATTACACTATTTTATCATTCATTGCTACTAGAAGAAAGAAAAGAGGCAGCTTTTCTTCTCAAAGTAAATTTACTTTCTGTAGGACTTGTGAATGTTACAAATTTACTTCTTTGAAGCCATGTACACATTCAAAGAAGGACTCTTAGGACACAGCACTTGGCTCAGTGTGTCCCTGACCTACAAATTGTTGGGACTGTAGAGGCATTCTGCGGAAATACTGCTGTGTGCTTGCCCCGTGGTTTAGTTATTCTTTGGGTTTCATCTCTCATCTTCTGTTCAAGACAGGTTATCAAGCTTAGATGTATCTCTGATCTGACCAAGGAAAACTATTATTGTTTTCATGCACAGATATTTATGCCTTTACTGGTAAGATTTGCCTTCAGGAAGCCCAGACCCCTGACACCCATGCAAAAATCTGGAGCAAAAAACTCTTTCCCTCAAGAGAGGAGACTTGGGGAACGTGAGTAGAACTGTTCTTCCTCAGCTCTTCAACAGACGATTTCTGCTACACCAGTTGGGAATTAAATACAGCTGCTTGTATTTGTCATTATACATGACCATGTAATTTGTTTACTTTAACCATCTTTGAGTACCTACATTGCTAATAAAACAATTTCCAGAATTTATTACAGTTCCATTGGTACTGGAATCCTGCCTTTATTTTTCTAGTTGGTAACATTGCCCTTGCAGGCTGGGGTTTTTTTTTACCATTCATGTTATGGTTTTTGCAAAATTTCTGTTCTCTTGTCAGCTCTGAGGCTTGGAAATAACAATAAGAGATAAAAAATGACTTGAGAGAGGAGGGGAGAAATTGAGTGGCTGTCAGGAAAGCAAGCTAGTACACAAATTCTGAGGCTAGTACATCCTCTGTTGTATGTTGCCAAAAGAAGTCTGGTATTTGTGATGTATCTCTGAAAACTGTGTATATGTTCGGATTTTTTTAGCAGGAGCTCTCAGATCCCTGGTGAATGTTTGTACAATGCCTTATACTGCAAATTTTGATCACTTTTTAATTGAAACAGTCATTTGCTTTCTTGTATAGATCTTTTTGATGTTTGTTATTTTTTTTTATTTACAATCTTGAGACACATGCAGTAATTTGTCAGATTAATCATTAATCTTCCTATATACCTTCTTCTTTAGATAGAACCTGCATTCCCATACTTGTACTCAGTTTCCTAAGGGGTGTTTCAGCACTGTAAATTGCTGTGCAAGCATGATCCACTGATGGATGGTGTGAATTGTTGCTTGTAGCTAAATTTATTTTTAAAATTGTCTGGGTTTTTTTATTGATAGAGGTTATGTTCTCTATTAGTTGGTATTTTGCAAGCATAATGAATTTGCCTAGCTTTTTCTTGACAAAATGATCCACTGGGGTATGGTGGTGTCACTTAAGTGTGAGATTGAGATTGATGCTGTTGGCTATCTCTGTTTCTGGTTTATGGATCTTATTGCAAAGGGAAATGATATATGAAAATGACCCTTTGTAAATAAATACTTGAACCCATATGCTCAGCCTACTTTCTTCTTGCTAACTTGTAACTTAGAAGACTGAGCCTTTATTACATGACACTTTTTTATTTTGTTCATGTAACTAGAGCATTTACTATTTCTGTGCATTCCGAGTCAGTGTGTAGCTGGCAGTAATCTGTTGGAAAGCAGGCATACACACACTCTAACATAGGACCTTAGGAGTGAGTCCTGGTTTGGGTTAGCTTAACCTAGATTTTTTTCACGATACGGATATTTTAGGGAAGGTACCTACCTGCTATCTAGTTTGCTTGGAAACAACCATCTTGTTGACAACAGCAGCTTTTGGGTTGATGTAGTTCATTAAAAAAAATGGTATCCAGTTATATGTATGGAAAAGTATGTTTTAACACTCTAGATTTGGAGTGGGCGTGTATCCCACTGCTGCTTTGAGCCCTGGGATATTGTGTGTGTCTTTCAGAGCACTGGAGTGGCTCACTGGGGTTGTGGCACTACAAGTGCCCAGCGAGTCGATTGTGGTAATCTTGCAGACTTATGTGCAGAATCTCTGGTACTTGTATGACTTTGCTGTTCTACTCTTTGTCTGCTGATATGTTGGTCTGAAACAGCAAGTCGTTCAGGAGAGGTCCAAGAAAAACCAGATTCATTAATGTATGCTTTGTTATTGAGGAAAAGAAACAAAGGGAGAAACATTTCTGTGTATGTGAATATATACCCAGTGTTGCTTGTGTAACCAGATGCATCAAAAAGATTTTGTCTCTTGACATAACGAAATATTTTGTCATGTTTCTTAGCCAAAGTTCATTGGACTGTCTAACACTGAAAATATTCATGCTGTACAGTTCCCCATAAATGAGAGGTACATGGAGCCTTTGAAAATTTGTGCATTTTAAGTCACTGCATTGGTGCCAGGACCACATTCATGCATGATAAACATTTGAGGGCAGTGAGTCAAGGTAAAGAGTAGGAAGGGCAGAATAATAACTGAAATAATCTTGTAGGAGAATGGGATTTGATCCTAACATCTCAGGCCTTCCGTTATGACCAGAATGCCTAAGCATTAAATCTTAAAAACAACTTTGAAATGAAGCAGTTAATTTCTTCCTACAGTACAAAAGTCACTCAACTCCAGAATGACAACTGCATATTTGGTTTCTTTTTATAATTAGCAAAATGTATTTTCAAACTGTGCATAATAAAATTCCAGTGCTGTAGAAGATGACCAGAAATTCAAGAATCCATGTAGTAAAGAAATAAGAAACTGAAGTGTGGAGGTTTAAGATGAGTCTTAAAAAGACAAATAATGTTTTGAATAGCAAATAATTTATGCAAAATATGTTACAAAATCTGAGATGCTGAATAAATAACCAATACAATGTATTCTGTTTTGACACTGTTCCCACTTAAAAGATAGTGAATGCAGATTCATTTGTTAACAATATTTTGAAGGTATTTTTCATTATATTTGCTTTATATTTTGTACAAACAGTTGAACTGTAATTTTAAATTTCTGTCTTCTGCTTTGAAGCTACATGAAAATATGGTGGGATAAACATTCAGAAAAATAGATTTGTGGTTATATAATTTCTCTTTATTATAAAAAAGTTGCTTCACCATATGAAACTTTTTTCTCCTATATTTTGGAAGGCTCGTGTTCTTTTTTGTATTTCACCGAGTCAGCAAGATATAATGTGTTTCTGATTTCTGTAATCTTTAATGATTACAACATGAGGGTAGTATTATAAAAGTTATTCTCACACAGTATTGAGAAATCTTGAAGATTGAAAACCAAAGAATGGGATATAAGAATGCTTCAATCCAAATATTAAATGGTAGACAAAAAGGCAATGTAGTAATTGTTAAAGATTTAATACTACATTTGTTTTTGTATTTAAAGAATTTTTTTTTCTTAACTTGGTGTATCATCATGTTCAAGGACTATTCACCTTTACCATTTGGTCCAAATTACTGTCTTTTTCAGCAAAGTAGAGATTTCTTACATTTCAGTAGTATTTTACATTCTAGGAGTAGTGTAACTCTAGGGTCTTGTTTCTGTTGCCAGTTCTGTCAGCAGCTGTCTTTGACCAAAGCAGGTTTTGGGCCCGCTTGTCTTTAAGTAGAAATACAAACGCCTGATTTGGCAGGCTATACTTTCACAGCAGATTTTGTAAAGACAGCTGCCTATTGAAGTCTCCTGTTCATGTTGTCTTGCAAAACAGTGAGACTTTACAAAGCATCGTGAGCATCAGCTAAAGGTGGCATACATAAACTGTGTTGTTAAAATATATCTGTGTATCATTACATTTTTCTGATTTAGAAGTCAGGCTGTATTTCAAGGCAACAGGTAAGTTTGAGGAGATTTGTTCATTTTTTTAAATTTTATTTTCATTTCATAAGAAAACTTGGCTATGTGTTTCAAGAATTTCTTAGGAGCCTGAATAGTTAAACCCTCCTTTTGGTTAATGCATTACTTCTGGAACCAGTAGATAAAATTCTACACATTAAACACGGTAAAAACGGTGCATATTCTGCAAAGGACAGAATTTTAGATTAACGTTTTCTGGGCACAAAAGCAGTAACAAAATGATTCCTACAAAACAGAGTAACATAATAACACAAGAAATAACTTTTGTTAATTTGAAACTTTAGAAACTGAAACTTGTAAAGTAAGATGTAATTAAATTATGGTACTGTACATACCAGCTGTTCTTGGTAATTGAAACTTTACAATATGAAAAATACATCTGTACAGTTTATACAGGTAGATAGGATGAGTTTGGAAAAAGATTCACTGTAAGGGTCATACTCTGAAGTCAAAAAAATACTGCACAACTTAAGTAATTACAAATTGTAGACTCGAAACAATCTTTGTGATTAATTTTTAATTTGAACAAGGATCCTAGAATCCATAATATGGTGTCTTCTCACTTCTGTCCATAATGTTACATAGAATTTGGTTGCAGCCTCTGCTACAGGAAAAAAAACCACAACAAAAAACCCCCAGTTAAGCCAGCTGCTGACTGTGTTCCTTGATTCGTGCTGCCGTTGTTATTGTGCTCAGATCCAGATCAGTTTCTAGGTGTGTTTCCACTGTTTCTTCCTGGTTATTTGTGTCATAGGGCTTGTGAGCAAGCAGTTCATGATGTACTCCACAGTAACTTATTGTGGGCTGATCATAGGCAAGAAATGTTGACACGTTCATAGCCAGTGGTATCTAGGGGAAAAACAAAGATGAAAAACAGCCAGTTATCAAAAGACACAATCAAATTGTATTTGTCTGATTTTGGTGTTAAAGAAACAGACTGTCTAAAAACATTGGCTGATGCCAAATATAGTGCTGCATGTGAAAAAGCTCTTCCTTCTTTCTATCCCTCTTACCCCCTCCACTTCATCCAAACCCTGGTCTTTACTAGGCTGTTTTAAGCCTAATCACTACCACCTTTGGTCTTGCAGCCCACGGCTAGGTGTGTAATTGAATGTGTTTGTGAGGATTAAGATGTGATTGTACTCAAATTATCTTTAAAATATCTTTTTAAATCTTTTAAAATGTCTTTAAAATATCTTTAAAGCACAGCGTGGCCAGCCGGTCAAGGGAGGGGATTGTCCCACTCTACTCTGCACTGGTGTGGCCTCACCTCGAGTGCTGGGTGCAGTTTGGGGCTCTGCAGTTCAGAAAGAACATCAAACTGCTGGAGCACGTCCAGAGGAGGCCACGAGGATGGTGAAGGGACTAGAAGGGATAATCTATGAGGAGCAGCTGAGGTCACTTGGATTGTTCAGCCCGGAGGAGGCTGAGGGGTGACCTCATTGCAGTCTATGGCTTCCTCACAAGGGGAAGAGAAGGGGCAGGGACCGATCTCTTCACTCCTGTGACCAATGACAGGACTCAGGGTAACAGCAAGAAGCTGAACCTGGAGAGGTTTAGGTTGGATATCAGGAAAAGGTTTTTTACCCAGAGGGTGGTAGAGCACTGGCACAGCTCCCCAGGGCAGTGGTCACAGCACCAAGCCTGACTGAGTTCCAGAAGCGTTTGGACGATGCTCTCAGGCACATGGTGTGATCCTGGGGTGCCATACACAGGGACAGGAGTTGGACTCGATGATCCTGGAGAGTCCCTTCCAACTTGACATGTTCTATGATTCTTTGAAAATGTAATTAGCTTCTGCTAAAATCAGTCTATCAGGGAGGAGAAAGAGGCGTGACTGAATTGGGGATATATGGACTATTTAAAATGAAATTTAAATGGCTTTTCAGGTTTTAAGAGTGGCTAGTGGATCTTGCTTGAATATATCAGTGGGTGTGATACCTTTGGTCTGCTGGGAACTACAGATGACACATATCCTATTAGTTACAGCATAAACATTGATTTGAGTCTAGCAGCTTTCAGTAAATACTGGATGATGGTAGATCATAGTTTCATCCACTGTTATGCTATGGTTGCTCTGGAAACTTCACTATTGCAGTTTAATTCAAATACTTCAGGCTGAAAAGTTATTAGATTATTTTCTTTTACTGTTTTCTTGGTGATTTTGAACACACTGCAGCATAGAATATGATGCATGTTTTCCTTCTGATAGTGGTAGGTGTCTCAGTAAAAGTTCCATCTCTATAAACCTCCTGTTCTTTGAACTTTTTTAAAGATTCAAATAAGTAATATCCCAGCATTTACAATGATAGCTCTCATCTCTTCGACAGCAATTCTGGAGTAAAAACCACTGCATTGTGTAATTACTAGTGATGTGTTAACTTCATATGGTTTGGAGTTCAGGTTCAGATGAGCATCTAAAAAACCTTGACTTATCTCAGATTTACAGTTCAGAAGCCCTAAAATTGCAATTACTATTCAAGGAAGCATCTGTCTTGCAAGCTGAATTTCATTGCATAGTATTAAATTTCTGTACAGTGTGTGTGGGCAGAAGTTCCAGCAATCCTCTGTCTTTTCAGTAAGGAAGTCTAAACTGTTTCATGTAGAAAATGGAGCTAAAAGAATGTTTGGGATGTTGATGTTTTCACATTTCTGTTTTGATCTTCACTGGCAGTTGAAATGTTACCACAGATTAAAAAGAAAGTTGTTTGTGGTTTTTTGGGTTTTTTTTAGTTGTTTGGGGTTTTTTTAAAATAAGACTGAGAATTTGGTTCTGGCTTCTCTCTAGCAATTAAAGACATCTACAGAAAATAGGTTATTTTATCCAGACAGCAGAAGTATATTAACTACTAAACAGATGTGAACTGGTTGGGGAGGGGAATGCTTCTAGCTACAGATGAGTATCTTGGCAGTCTGCAAAGATGGGAAAGGTTCTAGCGAAGGCATACAGCATTTATTAAGCTTCTGGTGTTGTGGCTGTGTGCTTATCTGATTGCTTGACCTTGGCTTGGCTTTCATAAGAAACAGAATTGCATTTTTTCCTGAATTTATTGTATTTAGAATTAGAGGCAATATTTTCAGCCTAAGGATTTGGGTATTTTGTTAAATGTAATGGATATGAGGTGTTCAAGCCTCCTGGGGGGATTTCAAGACTCAGCCACAGAATCCTGGAAATGAAAACTTGGAAACTAAAGGCATAAGGGTATAGCCACAGATACAGAGTGGCTTAAGAATGTAGGCATTGGAAAATACAGTAGGACAGAGGAATATTATCTATAGAGATGACAGAGCTAAAGAGCTGAAAAACAGAAGACCATGAACAGGACAAATGAAAATAAGTAAACCAGTTTGTACACTGAGATAGGAGAATAACATGAACTGAAGGATGGAAGCAATAGAAGTGATGGAGTTGTGATATGTTCTGAAAATGTACAGAATATAGGAATGTCATTACAACATAGACATGAAAATATAATTTATCAGCATATGGTCAAGATATGAGAATTAAATCTGTTTCAAATAGAAGTCAGTGAAATTTTGCTGTTGGCTTCAGTAAAAAAAAAAAAAAAGGAAGAAGCCCTTATTGGCATGAATAAAAACTAAGTGATTTATTCATGACCACTGTGAAGAATCCTGTTATTTCAAATGAACCTCAAAACAAACATGATACTTTACCATCCAGTAGCTTGTCTGCACAGTGGAACAGGGTGCCCAGAGAGGCTGTGGAGTCTCCCTCACTGGAGATATTCAAGACCCGACTGGATGCAGTCCTGTGCCACGTGCTCTAGGATGGCCCTGCTTGGGCAGGGCGGTTGGACCAGATGGCTATTGTGATCCCTTCCAACCTTACTGATTCTGTGACCCAAAAAGCCTTGTTCTGGTGCTACTGGACTATAACAGTTCTGTGAGTTTTTGGACTCGTGTTAGAAACTGCTTCTTGTGCTGAATGGAGAAAACCAGTTGAATATACACCCCAGGCACAGTGTAGTAGCCTTGCAGATACTCTGCTCCTTAGTGGTTCTTGTTTCTTCCAGTAACTTAGGTAGGTCTGGGAATATTTCAAGTACTTTGCAGTGTTCTGCTTTATTGATAAAGTTGCACAAGAATTACCTGAAAAGTCATTCAAGACTCTTACCTGGCTTCTCCTTGAAACTGGGTCCTGGTTCTTTATGGAATCTTGGGACAGGACTGTAGCAAGATGGTTCTGTACCTTCACCTACGTGTCCTGCCCCCACACCCCTGCATTTAAATCCTTGCTGTGATTTAGGTAGGTTTTGCATGTTACAAGTCCCTGATTTTCTCTCTGAAGTCCAGTGGCTTTCTGTGAAAGCTGTCTACTAGCTGTAGTTATGAAAAGAAAGTACCTATCTGATTATGATCTCATCCTATTTTTTCATTGTCTGTTTCTTCAAGCATATATTTACTTAAGTGTTGTGCCTTGAAACAAGGGAGATGATTAAACTCAAGCTTCTGTTAAAGGAATAAACCTGTTACAGCCAATTTGTGACAGTCATGGATTTACAGTTCAGATTCTCCTAGCTCCTCTACCAATATGTAACTCAGCCACGGGGGTAAGATTACCTGAAGTTACTTTTTGTTGGTGGTGGTATTTGCATATGCTGTGAGGAGGCCTTAATGTAAGGCAATGAGTACCTTGGATTAAATTGTGATCCTTTTAAAGTGCTGAAAATAGATGGCTGCAAAAATTGCTTGTCAGTTTTAAAGATATTAGTTTTCCTTTAAACTTCTAAATTATTAGGTGATTGTTCTTTAAAACTTATGTCTGCATATTTCAACCTTTCAAGTCCGAATTCTTAATGCCTGGGAAAGGGCAATATGTTAGATCATCTGGTGAGGAGCTTGGCATGAAATGTCACAAGGCACTGGTATTAACTCACCTAGCTTTGCTTGTGAATGGCAGCAAGGAGTTGTGCAAGTGAAAGAATGCAAAGGGAAGGATGTTTTTCAAGCTCTTTCTGCTTCTCTCAAAATTCATTTCTGCTCAGTTCAGGCTGTGATTAGAAATCTGCCAATAGTGTAACAATAGCTTCCATTGGATAGCAGAATTTTTCTTCACACAAACATTAAGTTAATGCCCTCTTGGTGAGGGAGAATTGTGGTTTTTATTCAAACAGCACACCTGTCCAGATGTTGGATGTGGTTTCAGCATGAAAATGTTTTTTGTGTTGCTCCAGAGTACACTTTTCTTCTGTTAGGATTTTCCTTCTCTGCAGTAAATCTGGGCAATAAAGTACAGAGTGATATGTTTCATGTGTGCTGCTTGGGTTTGGTAATTTTTCTATTCCAACATGTTCATCTCTGGAACATAAACTGAGGTCCCACATTGTGAGAAATAATGCAACCAAAACCAAACATGTATTGCTGTGCATCTGTTTTCTGCCTGATCTTCGCTGCCATGTTAGACTAAACATGTGTCCTGACTGTACATTCTTATCAGAGAAAGACAAGAGTGAGGAAGCAAAGGACAGATGAGAGGTCTGCATCACATCTGTGTTTTAAGCTTTATAAACCATCCATTCAGTCACACTGAATGTGAGGACCAGTTGTCTCCATGTTGTCTCTGTGGCAGTATAAGAAACATATTATTTCAAAGCTCCTATTGAAGTAGCTGCTGCTTCTAGACTTGACTTGTTCTAGTGACTGAATGCCCTGTGTTTATATTGGTACCAAAGAAGAAAAAAGGTTTGGTAAGTGCGTGATTAGAATCATACTCCATCAGTATTGGTATTCTTATCTGTTCAATGTTTAACATGAATTCTAAATAGTTTGTGATGCAGCATATTCCCTGGGTGGTGTTAAAAAATAAAAATCACCCTTAAAAACAAAGACTTTTGAACCTTTGAGTTGAATGTTGGACGTGTAGGCAGTAGGCTGATTTTTCCTGAGGGGTAGGAGAGGGTACAGAGAACTTTCAACCGCTGTTGGGTTATATGAGGAAACCATGCAATTTTTTTTTTCAGTTATGTCAATGTAGA
Source organism: Aegotheles bennettii (assembly GCA_013398125.1). Taxonomy (NCBI): domain Eukaryota; kingdom Metazoa; phylum Chordata; class Aves; order Caprimulgiformes; family Aegothelidae; genus Aegotheles; species Aegotheles bennettii. The sequence goes on along the minus strand of VZRW01009867.1, from coordinate 131,917 downwards.
TTTGGTATCTTAATTTTAAAGCAGAAGGAACTGGCAAAATTTTTTCAACAAGTTGAATATACTAGTTTTGGCAATGGCCTTTACCAGTTTTTGAAATGCCAAAGTGAGCAGCTGCTAACAGCTGCTACAGAATATCACCCCTTTCTTTGATTTTAAGAAGCAGAAGATAAGAAAGAGGAGGGAGCAGAACTAAAGGTTTTATTTTCCTTCTGATTCAGTTCAATGGGATTCAGACTAAGAAATGCTGAGCTGTGGTTTCCTGGTTGCTGGACATTCTGTCTTGCATGTTGTTAGTTTTCTCAGAACTTGAACAGGGTGACATTTGCTTAACATCTTTGCTTCCTGTGAAGAATCTGACATGAGCAGGATGAGAACAACTTATGACTAATTGGCTTTAATTGCTTGGTTGGCTTTGAAAGCAATGTATTACATTTTATTCTAGTTAGACATTCATGTTAGCTATTAATGTTAAAAAATGAACAAGTCATAAATGCTATTCTGCCTTACAATGTAAATATGTGCCCTGCCTTTTTGAGTTGTTTGTTTGTGTGTAGGATTTTTTTGGTTTGGGTTTTTTTAGTTGGGTAGTTTTTTGTTTGTTTGGGGTTTGTTTTTTGTTTTTTTTTACTTTAACAGCCTGCAGTTTTATATTTTTTATTAAATGATAGTCCTTCAAGTGCTAATCTAGTAAATGAAATTCAGGGGTAGGTATGAGAGTATATGATTATGAATGAAAATGTATCTGTTTAGTTGATGCATTGTTTGAAGCATGCTTCATAATATTTAATAGCGAAGTGTATATTGCCCAAAAGTATTTCTAAAAATGTTATTACAATTAGATCCGCATCTCATGAACACTAAACTTTTTAGGTTTCTCATTTGTTTTGCATTTGTACACAAAGCTTGGTGTTTATCTGAAACTCTGAAAGCATATTTACTGAAGTATCATTTAAAAAAGACAGTTCTGAAGTTTATGGGACTAAGAGTAAATCAACACAGATAAAGCTTTTTCTTTAGATGCTGAATAAAGGGTGTATTCAGTTCAAAGTATTAGATAGCAAGCATTTGTTACGTATAGAAAAAGTTAGCTATTTTTGTCTTAGTAAAGTTTGTTGCAGCTTGGAGAACCTTACCTGTCTTATTTATCATTAATTATTTAGCAGTCAATAAATAATCTTAAAATACAAAGAATTTGCATGAATAAAAAGCACACGAAAAAAGACACATTTGAGAAGTAAATAATGTATTGGTAGAGAGTATGTCTGCAAGCCACACATATGTGGATGGATGTGTATATAACGTACACATACACTTGTAAGTCTTGTGGACAAGCCCTGAAAGAGGTCAGTGCAACTCCTTCCCTTTTCCTCTGAAAGGTTTAGGCTTTATTGGTAGATATAGAAGAAGAGGGAGCTGAATGAAAGGAACCAATGAGATTAGTTCAATTTTTATTATAGATTTGTTTCGTATTTAGGGGAAATCTACCTCCCTTAAAAAACACCCTGTTGTATCATGAAGCTGAAGAAACAATATATTACAGTTAAGATTAAAAAAACTTGTCCAAGCCAGGCTTAGTTAAACATTAGAGTGCCTTGTTTAGTTAAGTACCCTAGGGCCTGGTCATGCCAGATGTCTTGCAGAAACTGAAGGGAAGACTTTTTGTTTAGGAGAGCTCTATAGAGAGTAAGATCTGTGCATGCTATTCTGCAATATTCCGCTTAATGAGAAAAAGTCACTCAAGAGTGGCTATTGCCAATATCTAATCAGTTAGGGCACAGACTGCAGTTGTTTGGACAGATTTTCATTAAGCATGATTGTTTTGGTTGATTTTAGTCCATCACAGGGCTGTGAGTAGGTTTTTTTGAGGACTCTGTTCCTCAAAGGTTAGATTCTCATATATTGGATAGGCTTGTGTAGAGTGTGATTAGTATGATCTTATTTTCTTTATCCTTCTCTAATTATTTTAATGTAACAAGCAATTTTAATATCCTCCAAGTGCTGTAACAGGCAATCTCATTACTTTTCATCAAGCTTGTTTACAGAGAAATAAAACAGCAGCAAAATAAATAGCACTGAATAAACTAGAAGCTGAAGTATTACCTACTCTGAGTATTCAGAACTTCTAGTCAGGGTCTGAAGAAGTCATGAGCCTACCTTAAGGAAAGGAAGTATTTTTGTTGAGATAAACATTAGCTTCTTGCTTACTTGTATGAGCAGCTGGAGAATACTGTACAGATTTTGTATCTAACTATGAAGACTAGGTTCTAACTTTAGCGAAAGCTGAAGTTCTTAAAACTCCAATAGTAGGGGCTTCAGGAAATATCTGGAAACCTGATAAAACGATACAGATGTCTTCCTCTTTCCACTTTGCCCTTTCTTTCTCTGTTACTTCCCAACTGCTAACCTCATCTTTAATACTTATCTTGTTTTATTGTTTTCCCTCTATTTCTGTCTTTAAGAGGAAGCATACTTCTCATGAACCATATTAATCATTCATGTAATCTCTCCATCTTCCAGTTATATTGTTGACTGCCATTAGTTGTTGATCTCATTCACCTTTGCTTCTCTTCAGCCATTTTTCAGTAAGGTGCTCTAATGCTTTCTTAAGTGTCATATCCTTAAAATATGCTTCCTTGACTCCAGGAAAGGAGACATTCTACGTTACTGATAGCTTGAGATTAAACCGGGGTGCCAATTTAAAAATCACAGTAGCCAACAATCAAAATCTGATGCTTTCATTCCTCCTGACGTCTCTGGAGAAGAGGTTTTCCAGTCACATCTGTAGCTGAATCCTGTCCACAATGTTCTTGTAACAGAAAAGTCATCACACAGGCTCAGCGATACAGGTGTGCTGGCAAAACCCTTCCTGCAGATGCAGCCATGCTTGATTTTATTAGTTTAGCTTGTATCAGTCAGGATCTTCTTTGGTTGTTGCAGGACGGCTGCTGATGAGTGCAATTGCTGTTACATCTCTCTCAGCTGATTTCCAGTATTCAATAGTCAGTGGTGCTATGATATCAGGAATATTCCTGTGTAATGAACTCTCAAGTTTCAGGAGCCTTAGGAAGTGTATAAGAAAGCTTAAACCCCCCCCAATATCTCCACCCTACCTTAACCTCCCCTTACCCTTCTCCAATACCTCTACAGTTTGCATTATTTTGTGAGGCAAGGCTGATCAGTACTTGAGGTTGGCCAAAGTGTATCCAGATACATATGGCATGTGTGGATTCCTTTAAAAGGCATGAATGAAATGAAATGACTCTTTGGATTTAGGAAACTACTTATGAAGAATGAGAACACTAAACGTGTGGTTTTTATTTCATTCTCGTGTGTTGCAATATAAATTCTCCCTTTAACATTTTAAACAACCGGTTTCCATAGAACGGTGTCCTCTTGTGCACAGTGTTCTCAAACAAAATAAATAAAATTTTAAGATCTAACTAACACTCACAACTTGCATTAGCTTATGAGTAATATTATTTCATTGACTAATCCAGACATACCTGTCAGAGATGGAAAACCTATACTGAGACTGCTTTAATCCATTTGCTGATTTTTATGGTCCCAAAGTCCCTTGTAGTACCTGACTGAAATCCAGATGTGCTCCACATGCTTAGTTTTGTGTGTAGATCTTTAAATTAGTTGGAAGACATAGACAGATTCCCTTGGGATTTGATCGCTTGTTGAAGCTTAAATGGTTTGTCTGTTGTAGGAAGTGTTTTATTTTTAAAATCTATTGTGCAATGTATAATGCATCTGTTCTCATTGAAAAACTTAGTGTATACTGTACAGTATTCCAGGTATTCTTCTGCCATCCTTGTCTTGTTCACTCTCCCCACCAAGCTGATGAAAGACTACATTTTGTTTCTGCTGTTGTTGCTCTGAAGTACACTTTGCTTTGCTGAAAAAGCAAGACCTGGGAGCTCCTGGTTTGGCTAGAGAGAAATTAGTGCTATCAGTGGTAATCTGCAGTTGTGTGTTAGCAAGTGATGCTGAAACTTGGGCAACACCAGGGCATCACAGAATGTGGGGGTGGAGGAATACAGGTTGAGGGGGCTTAACTTGGGTGTGCACAGTCACAAAACAACAGTTAGGAAGTAGGAATCCTTGCTCTGTGAGGTGAGTTTGTGTTGCTCAAGGAGTACGAGTCAGGAGTAGAATAAATTGGGTCAACAGCTGTCTATTCAATGAATAACTAAAATGGGAAGAATATAAATTCTCCATATAGTTACAGTTGCACTGTGGTTAAATAACTAGTGTATTGCTCTTTTTTAATTGTTTGAACAAAGGCATTTTCATGTATCTTAAAAAAAACCTTTTGAATGATGCCAAAATACCAGTGCAGTTTTGGTAGAGGCTCTCCTGGCACGAAGTCCTCTTTCTTTGTTAGTGGTAGGAAAATTGACAAGTTCATCCAGACACTTCCTAAAAGATATTGGAAGAAACAACTCCAAATGCAGAGTAATTTAAACCAGAAGTCAAATTTCTAGCTGGAAATTCATAAAATTAATAGATTAATATATCTAAAGAAAAAAAAAAGGAAATTTACCTTTGTTCAAATAAAATACTGCTTTAACAGATTCAATTATTGGAATTCACCTTGCAATGAGCAGTGTTTTGTTTATTCTTACAAAACAGTGTAATTTCCTAAAACTCATCTGAGTGAAGTATTTCTAATTACATTAGTAAATAAGCTCTGCATAATTATTTAAATAAATTAAAGAAATATCTTTGTTAAAAATTGAATGATATCATAACAGAAGGCTAATGCCAGATGCAGCTTGAAAAGCAGGAGCAGGGGTTAATATAATTTATGTATCACATGGATGGGGAGCATGAGGTATATGGTTCTTTGACTTCTCAGGAAAGGTTCTTAGTAAGTTCACTTTGTTTACCTGAGAAATATATAATTGTTATTTTCTGATGTGCCATTAGTAATGATACAACATTTTTTTGTTTAACCAAGTCATCCTCTACCTATATTGTTTAGTATTTGTGCTGATGAAATAATTTCCTTTTTTTAAACTTTTCCCTCTGTGAGTGTGTTTGTGCCTCTTTGTATTACATTTTAACACTGTGTAGTTCTAGAGAGAAAAAGCTGTGTTACATTCCCAAGCAGTGTATGCTAGATTATTGATAAAAAGTATTAATATTTGCACCTGTTAAAATATTTATATCATGTGCATCAGTTACACTGTTTCTAAAATACTTGTGTGGCACTCGGGCTGGATGTTTGTATATCTGTCCATAGTTAAACAGTTCTTCAGTGTAGAACTACAAATTTTGCAGGGCAGGAAAGCATTATTTGGCCAATTTAATATGAATTCTTTTAAAATCCAGACCAAACATTCAAAGCACCACGTGGCAGTTTATTGATAGCCAGGCTGTTCATCATCCTTTTCACTCTTAAATGCTGCACTAGTTAGTCACTGTGGCAGATTTTCAGGATAATTATAGTAAGTGGGGGAGCACAGACAATGCACCATGACAGAGTATGAGGCAAGGGACTAAAGCTGAGTAGAGTAGTTTAAAAAAAAATAGAATCCTTGAAAAGTGGTTGTAGACCTTTTTGGGTTCATTAAAAATTACCTTAAGTGCTGGTTTGCATGATTCATAGAATTGGGACTGGAATATGGAGCTTTCGATATCCAGGTGACTCATCTGCTTAGCCCAGCGTGGGAGTTAGCAGAGGCATCAGCAGGCTGCTCTGTTACCTCTGTACAGCTGACTCCTTTCTAGCCCTTGTGGTACAAGGACCTGAAGAGGACTAATACAAAAAAAGAGCCTCTCTGTCTGTATTTGGGTTATTATTCCCCTTCATGGCTTTTTTAACAAGTGGACCTTAAAACCCCATCCTCCTGTTGATACCAGTGGTATTCAGATTTGTACAGGTAAAGTGCATTTCCCCTTTAAAGAAATCCTCAAATAATGAGGGAAGTCAAAACTGTTTAGGATATTTATTCAGAGCCAGCCAGATAAACACAGTCACTTTGATCTTTTCTAGTACTCAGTCATGCAGATATGTTTACTTTCTTATATTAACTGTGGAAAGAGACATCAGTATGTACTTACTGCGTATCTATTTTGGCTAGCATATTTTCTTTAGGTCAAAATGGGGTCATGTTGCTGTGATAAAAGAAGCAACTTGTACTATTTTTGGCATTGTGAGTAGGCAGAGAATGGTTCTCTCCGGAACATACAACCGAATAAGTTAAATGGTATTAAAAAAGCCCACATATTTAGCAGAAGCCCAGCATAAATTTAAAGGAACACACAAAATGGGTGATGAGCAGCACTGCCAGCATTTCTAACAGGTCTGGCCTGGAGAAAAAGAATGGAGCCTGAATATTTTTGAAACAAGTGAAAATATTGCAGAAAATGTAATAAATATATTCCATTTATGTAATTCCAGATGGAAACTTCCACAGAATTTGCAAGATGTGTTTATGTTCAGAAGGCTTATTTGATGTTAGAACAGGTCAGAGAACTCTGTAGAAAAGGAAACAAACCAAAAAGGGAAAAAAACAAAAAAAGGGCTTAAGAGCTAGGCATAATAAAGCAGCCCAGCTGTGTGCAAGCAAAAATTAAGTACAAGTACAGGAGATTTTCATCAGTCTGCTTGGCCTGGGGTCGGTATTTGCTGTCTGCAGGTGGGAGCAACAGCGGGGGCAAGAGGCAAAAGGCTGTGCTGGTAATAAAGGAAATTACTCTCTGTAATTGAGAAATACAAAGATGATGCGTGAGTCTTCCATATTAATGGCTGTATGCATGTTCAAGATACTAAAATACTGCTACTTTTCAAAAGGTTGGGAAATGTACATTCTGAAGCCTGCATGGCTGTACCTGCACTAACTCTAGGCTGCTCCTGGTGATAGAATATGAACTTCCACTTTGATGGAAATTAAAAAACCTGAGAGATTTTGGAGACACAGTTACTTAGAATGAAGAATAATTTAGAACTTCTGAAGTTTTTCACAGCACTGGAGCATTTTTATTTTTAATTAGAATATTTTGTTCTAACTGTTTTTGTTGAATGTTGTATTAATAATTAAAGTTGCAAAAACATGAATTATCTAAATTGATTTTTGAAAAGTTAGAGTTTAAAAAAGGCAAAAGTGTATTAAAATCGTTAGGAGAACATCTTGGTCTAATCCCAATGTTCCACAATTTTTAGTGAAATATTGTGCATAGATTTCATTGATTAGAATTTTCTGAAGGAAAGATTCATCCCTGTGTGTTTGACTGATTCTGAGTACCTGGAGAATAATTCCAGGGGTTGGTTCCTATGCTGAGGCTAGATCATGTCATTAACACGATGTTCACAATGTTCTGTCACATCTTGTCCGAGACATCAGGTTCAGACACAAAAGGCAATCTAGTAACAATAGTACTAATAGTAGTAATGTAATGCTTAGTGGCTGTTACTAATGAAAGGACTTAATTAATTGTCGTGAAAGAATATAGATAATCACTATGTCAGTTCTTCTTTATCATCTTGCTGCTTGATACCATTGTCTGGTATATGTTACACAGCAGCATGTGGCATGGATCCCCTTTTTCTTTTGTTCAATTTCCTTAGGCATTTCTGGATTCTCTCCTTTGGACTACAGTGATAAAAAATAGGTGCAGACTTTGGCTTGTGTCATAGGAAGGACTCTGATGCCATCTATTCTGTATAGTATTAGGAGTTTTAAGGCAAAAGTTGTTATGAGTAATGTGGCTTTATGTAATCATAAATGTCTGGTTTAATATTTATTTGCCATAAAGAAACAACAAGGTCAATTAGTATTTGTCACTTCTTTGGAGTGTTGTTCTCTTGCATGGGATCACTGGCAATAGAACAGTAAGAGCTTACTTGCATTTGCTTGGCTTTGATTCACAGCTCAAGTAGCATTTGGTCAGGGAAGGAAGAATAGGGTTTTCCTCCATTTGGTTGCTCCCCATGGAGTGCTTCTGTGGTTCTACAGTCCTAGGCAATATAAGACCATTTTTGAAAAACTGCTTTTGAATTAGAGGATGCTGGTCTGCATTTGGACTGTTCCCTGTGAAAGTACTGCCTGTTCAAAGTAATGTTTGTGGGCCTGATTTTAGAAGTCATGCAGCAGATTCAAGGCCTCATTGACAGAAGGATGTACAAGCTTAAATGGCACTTGAGTAGATGCTAATGCACCTGAACCAGAGACAGCAATTCCAAGTTGTCTTCCTTAGGTTTTTTTGACCTGTAAGTTCCTGAGGTGCTACAGTTCAGTGTTATTTGTGGGCTCAGAACCATCCTAATTTGACCACCAGGGATTCTGTCAGCTGTGCTAAATGGCATTTGGATCTGCAAGCTGGATCAAGCAGTGCTGTGAACACTGCAGGATTGGAAGATCGATGTTTGCTTACGGTACTGGTTACATGTGCTGACAGCACTACATTTCATCCAAAGAATCTGGATAGACCTGAAGAACTGCTGGCATAGGTGCCTGATGAGCCTATATATTTTGAGATTTCACTGTGTGGTTCCACAGAGAATTGTCTTGGCTAACTTTACCTCCTATAAAACCTCCTCTAAATCCATCTTTGAAAACCTCTGTGTAAAATTTTCATTACAAGAATTTGCATGAGAATGACCAAAACATAACTAATTCCTAGTACAGCTTATTCCAAATCTGGATTTGCATGCTTTAATATGCACACCAGATGGGCTGAAAATCTGACCAGATTTCGCAGTTGGGTGTCACAGGTAACATCTAATTAAATGTACAAAACAATTTTTGACATACTTGGGCAGAATTTCTTTAGGGTGATTTTAGAATAAAAGAGAAATATTTTCTATAACTTCATGTGACAGAGATGTTTTCTGCCTTTTCAAATAATAGTTTGCTATTTATCGATTTGTTCTTTGTGGTAATGTGCTTTGCACATTAAAAATAGATGAACAGAGAACTATTCAGCTGAGCTAACCAAAGACGCAGATGGCTAGTACAGAAATCTGCCAGTCTCTCAAATCTATATTGGAAAATTCCTTATGAAAGACTTTTTACCTTGAAGCTAGTGAAGTTAACTGGAATGGATCGCATGTTTATTTTCTGGCAATGGATTTTACAGTTGTACAGACAAAAATTCTCTAACCTCATGAACGTTAACAACACACTTTATAAATCACATAAGGATTCAAAAGTAGTGGCGTTGTTCAAGGAAAGGATTTCATTACAAGGAAGCTAGCGTAGCCGTCTGGGCACCCGCAATCTTTGACTTCATCTGCACTCTGGATCTGGCATCGGTAGGAACTGGATCTGGAGAAGGCAAAGTGCTGCCCAGGAAAGATTACTTTTTCCTAGGGCTATTTCAGGGCTCGGTGGAAACTCTTAGTTTGGCACTCTGCTGGAAGAGAAGGCTGATAAAATAATTACTTGAGATGTCATGATTTTTTTAAAGATACAGCCAAATTATTGCTTGTTGAAGACAACTGCGCTTATTTCACATATGGATTTCTGTAGTAGGTGAAGGCTGGCTTGAGAAGGAAGTTGCTTTAAAGCAAACTGGTTTGTACATTGCTTCATGCTGCAGTGATTGCCCAAGAAAATGCTTTATTGTCAACACAAAGGTATTCCTTGGTAATCTTCCTGCCCGTTAAAATAGCACCTTGCATTTTCTCAGTAAATGTTTTCACTATTCCCTGAAGTATCAGAGACACGTCCTGTCTGAAGATGGTGTCCGTGGCAGTACAGTGACATGCTTTGATTAGACTTCTAGATATCTGCAAATACTGAGCCAAGGGTACTCTGCTCAAGGAAGTAAATCTCTGAACCTACAGTCCAATGAAAATGCTTTTAAGGGATTTTCTACATTATACACTGTGGTACAGAGCCGCTGACTCAAATCCCAGACACGATATAGTCACATTAGGGCTGTGTTTCTTAGTAACACTGCCAGATCCATTGCCTTTTGTTTATAAGCAAGCTCAGTCAGGGTTCGATTACTTTCTTTCTGCACTGTTCTGTGTTCTATAGAGCAGATTTATGTGCTTTGTCTTTTAAATCCTCTAACAGCGATAGCTTCAAATTGGCTTATACAGAAATAATAACCTGTGGTTTGAAAGTAAGAAAGCAAAATGATGAAGAGAACACTGTATTCAATGTTACCACTCTCTGGATGTTACTGGGAGAAGGGATGGAAAAATTCTGTTGCAACCTACTCCAGAGATAAGGAGGCAACTTGGAAAGAGTGCAAGAAGGAAAGGAGGAACAATTGATTTTAAATTCAGGTTGTATCTGTTAGGTATACCACTTAGCATCCTAGATATCCAGCTTTTTCAGTACATGCTGTCATTCAGTTTATGGAATAAATGTACAAATTGCAGTACGGCTTTCAAAACACTCTCATGAATTCTTTTTCAGAAAAATAGGCACTTTGAATAAATGATGCACATTGTATTTTTTGTTTAGAAAGAAAAGCCTTAACAAACAAAAAATGAGAAGCTACAAATTGTTATTTGCCATTCAAAGAAGTTATTGTATTGCTGGGCTGATGATTTGCATTAAGTTGTTGATATGCTCATTTGTTCTCATGATGTGGTCTGTTTTAATCCATAAGAACAATGCCTACAGCCCAAAGGGATGTTCAGTTCTGAGATTCATTATGTTCTGATGCTATTCGATTAGTATGTGCTGCTTTCACACGTGTTGTTTGACCGAAAGAAAATGAGGAGACACAAAAAAAATTTCCTTGAAGCAATCTAGTCGCTATCCTTAATCTACCTGTCCTTTCTATTTCTTTCTGTCCCTGGAGATGTTTGAGCAACATGTGCTACTGCTTTGTATCACCTCTTTGCTTCCCAGCAGCAAACACATCGTCTCTAGACTATGCCTTTTTACTGCCTGTGAGAAACCAGTGTTATTCTTGCTGCATTTACTGTACTTCTCGTACCAATACCCAAGATCTGAATGACATTGCTCTGATGCTCACAGCCTAGAAATAAAGCCAGTGTGAGCTGTACAGAAATCTCAGGGCTAGTGCAAGGAGATCATTAGCTCTTGGAGCTTGTCTGGGTAAATAAAGGAAGGTAAGAAAATTGCAACTTAGCCAAAATATGAGAGCACGATGATATTGTTGGAACAGGATCTCCACTGAAAAGCGACACAAATGCACATCATAAGAAGTGTATTTTAAAAAGCTAAGCTTGTCTACCTGTCCAGTTGGGAAAAACTGGTACAGTGAGAGCAGTAGTATTCGAGAGCCTTAATGCTGGGTTTTCAGAGTTCTGGGAATCTTTGCCATAGTCATGCTGTGTATCTTTGTTAATTTCCTTGCTGAAAACACCCTTTTGGAGAAAAACTCTCCATCTATTAAACTGTTTTCCTGAGAACTTGTGTGTTTTTATTTTTTATTATTTTTTTAAGCATAGTGTCATATTGATATGTCCCTCCAGTGTTGTTCTCCTTAGTAAGGGGTCCTTTTTAATCTCCCTGTTGTGCTGTGATTGTAACAGAGTGTTTCAAAAAGATGGACCCATTTGAAATGGACCTTAAATTGAAATTGAGCCCATCTTTTTGAAACACCTTGTATATTGAGTTCTGTGCAACATCATGGTAGCTATTCAGATAGATGCTTTTTTATTTCCTTTTCTCCTTTACCTGAGGTAAGCTAGCTTTACTTCTATGTAGCTTTGCTTGTTAGGAACTCTCTCACTGGGCATCCCTTTGTATGCCTGTGGCACGGTGCCTCGCTTGCTTTTAAGAGCTCCATTATGTGGACGTGGTAACACGAGGATATACAGAGCTTTTTATCTATCTTCATTTGATTTTGTAATCAGGAATATGCCTGTTCAGTGGGTTGTTTTAACATCTAAAAGATATGCAACAAATATTTTTTTAACTGAATTTTGTGGGAAGTTCTACTTTGAGGGGTAGAACTGTATGTCCCTTTTCTTTTTTATTTTTTTCAGTGTTGGAGGATTATTAATACTTCTCAGCTGCCTCTCTAAATGTTTTGCTTCAGTCAGGGCCAACTCTAACTTGATGGAACAGGTGGTTGCTTAACCAGCAAATTGTTTAACACAAAGCCCCAGCCAGGATGTAGCTTCTTATAATTAAAAGGCTCACACTGCTCCTGCCAGCCATCTATTCCCTTGCTCAGCATTGCACCATTCCAGGCAGAATGTGCAATAATAAAATAAAGAATGTCTCCAATGTTAACCCTGTCTCATCCAAGTCACCCAAACGTTTCTTATATGTATTGGGATACTAAGGTGCTGTAAGACTGGATGGGACCTGCTTTTCATGGCTCAGGAGAAGGTATTTCTTCTTGTTTCTACATTTCTTTTGAAGACGCCGGGGCAGGAAAAGAGAGACTCTTTATGTTCTCCTCCTTACCTGTTGTCCTGACTGCCTCAAAGACTGGCCCTCCTTAGTCTTACCTGGAGGCTGTGACTGGCAGGGAAAGGAAACAATTATCCATGTGGGCAAGAGGAGAAGTGCCCATATAATGTCCATTTTTTTTTCCTCAGTAGTTTGAGGACATATTTTAGGATACTTACTCTGGTCAAGTAGCTGTCAGAACAAACCAGCCAACTGGTAGCTAATTTTTAGGAGGTTTTTAACGTAAATCATTATTAACTTCCTGGGTGATAGAGTCAGCATTACTTTCCAGTCAAACAGATGGACTCCTCTATCACCTGAGGTGGCAGACTGCTCCATTGCCCATATTATAATACTGTATACTCACATGGTTGTTAATCATATAAACATCGTAACTGTAGGGCATTACAGGGTCTATAAATCAACTGGTCTGTATTCTTTATTGAAATCGGTAATTTTGGCTCTTTTATTCATTTGTAGAAGTATTTAATATTAATATCAGGTGGATGGTTGTACCAAGAGGCCTAGCTGGCAAAGTGAGATTGTTACCATCTGCAATTCTAATTTTCAGATTTGACAAATGTGATATAATTCCAAGTATTTATGGTGACCTGCTTAGAAAAGATGCAGTGCTACTATTGCCATGCTATTTATGTGACATGCAAAATATAAAATAAGTCTGATATTGTTAAATTAAAAAATGTTATCCCCTCTATTTTTTTCAGTAAAGTGCTTTTCTCATGTACCAGTTAATAGTCTATGCAAAGAGTTTTCTACCAGATGTCTGAAAAAGGATCCAAAAATGCTTTGTTCAGAACAAATCCAATGTTGATTGCCACCAAAGGGGCAATTGCAGCCTCCGGTATAGTTCAGCCTTTGTAGTCTGAACTAAGGAACTGACAGCTTGTTTACACATAAATCTGCACTGAAATAACAGAAATTCCATTTAATTTACATATTTTTTAATTTTTTTTTTTGAGTGAAAGTCTTAGTTAAGAAAGATTTTAGCATAAAACTTTCGTAGTCCATTCTTGCTTTTTAGGTTTGTTTTTTTTTGGTTTTGGTTTTGGGTTTTTTTTGGCTGAAGTTTAAACAGTTGCATGTGGTTTCTGTAGAATATGCAAGAGGTTAAAACTCTATGCTTCAGATTGAAAAAGCTGTTTAGACTAGTCTTGTTTGAATAGCAAGAGAACTATATATATTTAGTCCTAATATTACTGGATGCTTATTGCCAAGTTATCTTGCTTGAAGTACAGGATGAGGATCTTTAAATTAGTCACCATTAAATATTTATTTTCACTTTTAATTGTCAGCATCTTACCAATTTCTTAGATCACATATTTATTGCATCTGCTTACTTCTGATATAGTAGTGTATCTGTGTTCAAGTAAATGATAAGATAATTTTGGTATTTTATCTAATCTGTTACTATCCTTTAAAGCATTATGGATGCTTTGATCAAATAATATTTTCAGCTGATTGCTGAATTAAGAGTGAGAGACAGATATATTCACTCTCATTGACAAATATATTATTAGTCCTCGAATAATGCCACAAATCCAGGCTTTGTATAACAGTCTGGCCTCTTGTATATACAGGTTGAAATCACGCATTTATTAGGGATCAGGCTGAGAGAAATTACTAAATCAAGATTTCAGGGTATTGAAAGAGGGTTTGGTATCATTTAGTGTCCTTTCAGAAATCTCCTAGTTAATTGTGACATCGGGGCTTAATACATGGCAGTGGGTTATCACGTACAAAATCGGTTTTATACCCTGCACTGGGCATCTGTTCATGGTAAAGAATTTGTGAAATCTGCAGTCTGATTGTAAACTGGTTTTATTTTTAACGTCCCATGTTAAACTCTCCCATCCCTAATTTTCTACAAGTTGCAGGATACACATTTTCCAAATAAGTATGTTGAGTAGCACCGTAGTTTGGTGTGCATAATAGCCTGTTTTTTAAGTGTTTATTAATTGATTATGGTAATGTCTGTTAGATATGTAAAAGCATTACAAGGAACATCTGCTCCTGTTGTAATTAATGGCACTTTTAATCAAGATCAGCACTTCAAGTTGAACAGGGCATTAATTAGTATCAGACATGGTCCAATTGTGAAGAATTTTTCCTCTGTGTCCAACCGTGGTCCATTTGGCTGGTATAACAGCACTGATCCTGATTTCAAACCTGTCCAGGTGAAAGCTCCTTACACTTTTTCCATTTTTCCAGTAAATCCGTTTTGTTCCTGGATCCAACTCTCAATTCTCTTTGGGCATGCTGCGTTTCCAGGAGGGAAACGAAACAGAAATCTGATGAATCCTGCCCTTGAAGAAATACTGTGTTTTTTCATGGCAGTTCTTATAATTCTGTTCATTTGTGCATACATGTCGTTTCATTTTTCACTTCAATACATACATAAAATGAGACAGAATTCCAGTTGCTTTGGGAACTTTAATTTTTAATTTCCTTATCTTTACTTTTTAAAATCAAAGTGTTTCATTAATGCCTATTTCTCCCACTAAGCTTTAAAAAGAGTGTATTTCATCTCCAGCCTACAGCTATGGCTGGTTAAAGCAATTTCACAGTAGCTATAGAAAAATGCATGGTAAGTGAATTAGCTTTTATTATACTCACAGTTGCTTCTCTTTTCTGTTTGATTTGTGCATGTTCTTGCATGAGTTCTCAGATTTCTGTATATTAAAATTGAGGAGAGATGATTTCAAACCTCTATACACGAGTATTTCCTAAGAGGTCGCTCTGTGCTCCTGAGCCACACACATTTACTGACTGCGTACGATTGATCTGCCCGGCACGTTTGGCTCAGCAGGTCCTGGATCTATTGAACAGGGGCAGTAGATGTGCCTGACTCAGAAAATCTGCCTAGGGCATATGCCAGAACACCGAAATACCCTGTGTGCTTCAGACTCCTGGAGACACTCCTGCTATGCAGTGTCATGATCAGAGTTTTCTACCTGGGAGCTGTATGGACTGCAAACACTATAGGACAAATCTGAATGTCTATTTTTGTCCTGGTTTCCCTGGGCCAGGACCATAAGCTGGCCATGAAGGACAGGCCATTAGTAGCCCTAAGTCAGCTGGGGGTTTCACTCAGCACAGCAGATCCCCACTGGTTCATGGTGTCCCACATCCCTCACCTCATGCTTGTTTCAAAGGTGGAGGTGGGCTCAGGAGGGGAGTTCTGTTTCCTGGGGCTTCTCACTCTTGGCCTGCTGCTTCCTCTGTTAAGTTGGTCAGAAGGCAGTTTTTTTGGAGTTGAGTATTAAATTTATAGGAGGAGACTGTGGGTATGTTGGAGGACAGAACTAGAGCTTAGATTCACTGGCAAATAGAAGAGTTGGTTTGAAAAGACAGGGTGCCCAGTTCTGTGCTCACATGGGAATACTCAGATGTGTCCTCATAGGGTGAGAAACAGCTGGGTAAGTGGCTGTTCAGCAGGAAAGTGTCTGTGCATGGCTCAGGACACGTGAGTCAGGATTATCATGCTTTTTATGAAAAAGACATGGCACATGAGGTAGTTCACTGCCAAGGCGTGTGTAGTGATTCTTGTATACTGTCCAGCACTGGTGAGGCATGGGCTGGAGAGGAATATTGTCCAGTATGGAGAGGTGTGGTTAAAGAAAGATACACAACATCAGAATGTCTAAAGGGACAGCATCAGGAGAAATCAGAATCTAGAAGTGATGACTTAGGGGAATGATGGGAGTCTTGATGAAGCAAGATGTGATAAAAGCCTTTAGATACATAAAATGCTGTTGCAATGAAGGAAAGATCTGTTCTCCATCATAGTGGTGGGTAAAACAAGAAGCAGGTCTTAAACAGGATTAAATCAGATTAAGCTTCTCATGTTGAGAATAATTAAGTACTGTAATAGATTGCCAGAGGAAATAGTGGAGTGTACTTAACAGGAGCAGGTTAGAAATTGATTAGGCAGACTTGGGTCAAGGATGATGGTATCATGGCTGTTCCTGAAGGGGCAAGTGAAGGACAAGGTGATCTCCCCAAGTCCTTCCAGCTTTACTCTAAAATGCAAATTCTCAAAGATACTTTAAATCTGAACAAAAATAATCCCCTTATTGTGTTTCCACAGTATAGTTTGATGTAATAATTTTCTCAGTAAGCTTCTAGATAGAAGACTTTTTGTTGTTTTAGTTGGAATGTACACCTCCACCCCCCTCAACCCTCCCCCACCTCCCTGCGAAAGGAAACAACCCCCTTTGTAGCCTGGAGAAGTTTCTGGATAAGTAAAGGGTATTGATTGTTTCCAGAATTAGAAAGGATACATCAAAGTGAGGTTGAGTGAGGTTGATCGTTGTTAGGTAGAGAAATAGAGCCAACAAGTAGGTTAAAAGAGAATTTGGAGGGTTCTGTGTTTTGTGTGGAATCAGAGATGTTCTTGCCAAAGTCCCATCTGCTCAGCTTTTATTCAGCTGTTTTCTTTTCACCTCTCAGTTGTGCTAGCACTCTAAATGGAGACAGAGCTGACTGACTGACTGACTGAAGTTAAGTCCTGAAGTCATGCTGGTTGTCTCTTCAAATGGAGGTATGACAAATAAGTGAGATTTTCATGGAGAGGTTTCATTGGTAGTAAAGTTACCTGATTAAGGACTGGTCTGATCCAGCAAAGCTTAAGAAGCTGTCTTTTAAGAAATGGGAGCAAGTAAAGGAATGATTTTTAGTTTGGACATAGATGGCAGCCCCGCTCCCCAAGATTTCTGTAAGTGCCTGACATACTCTGTATTCAGGACTCTTCACAGTCTGTGTTAGTGTATGTGTTAATCACACTTATGATGTTCTTCTTTTAAGAGTTAAACTGTGAAATGGGAAAATCACACCTTAATTGAAATGATGGGAAAAGATGTGCCTGAAAACTAAAAGAAATATATAAGCATGTAGCTTATAGCATATGGCATAGCTCTGTCAGAAGGATTGAAGGTGACTGAAGGGTAGCACCTGCAGCAGGCTAAAACCATTGGAAATTCTGCATTTGCATCTTATTGTGCCACTGTGGATGGCCTATAGGTGTGAGAAAAGTTTCTTTATGTTGATTGTTGGTGGTTAGTTGGAGTTCCAAGAGAATATTTCTCCTAGGAGTGTCTCTCTCGAGATGAAGAGATTAGGAGATGGCCTTTTCAGGGACCTGATTGGTATGGTACCATAGAATAAAGCCCTGGAGGTAAAGGGAACCCAAAAGAGCTGGTAGGATGGACAGTACAGGGACTTTTATGTTTGAATTGCAAAAGATTTGGGCTATATGGAGTATTTTTCCCCTCATCAAGCCACCTAGAATGGTATATACCATACTTTATTTCTGGAAGAGTGGGATAATGGATTTAATAATTCTCCCACTTAAAGCATCATAAATGAGGACTGAATTGACTGGGTTTGTGCTAATAGCATAGTAGATTTAAAAGGAAAACAGGGGGTTAATCTGCTAATACATTCCTTTGGGGCTTAATAAATTCACCATACTTGTCAAAATAACTCTTGGGTAATTTTCAAAATTAAATGCATAGATTCTATGCTACTGAGTTTTGCTTTGGAATCTGTCATCTTTTTGCTAATGCTTCTTTCAGAAACCTTAACTCTGGCAGTGAGTTCTTGGCCTCACCCTGTTTTCATACCACACAGGGCAAGGAGCTGACAACGCTGCAGTATTGCAGCAGAGTGAGTGTCGAAGCAGTGTCCAGTTGGCATAGGCAACTTGCTTAAGAACAAATTTAAAAGGGGTTAAAAAGTTCTCACTGTCGGATCTGTTTGTAAAGAAAATCTTTCAATTGCTAGGAGGGTACCTGTAATTGCATGTAAACCAGTGAGGAATATCTGTAATTTCTGTCTATTCCATACACTTTTTCCTGATAGCATGGGTTTGGTTTTTTGCAAAAAATCAACTAGAAGTTGGGGAGTTGCTAACTGGCCTTAAGATTTGTCTTCATCTTTCTACAAGAGTTTTGCCCAGGTTTTTAGAGTGCTAAATTGTTGGCAAAGATAGTGCAGTTTTATTGGAAAAGATTTATTGGTATTCTGTAATCCAGATAATTAAATGAGATTCCCAGTTTTGGCCTCATGAGTGTGGCTAAAGAGCATAATGTGCTGTGTGAGAGATCAGTGTGTAGCTAGGGCCTGTGTGCAGTACAGTTAGCTTGAGTTGCCTCTCCAAGCACAAAGTTGTGTGAAGTTTCCATCTCTGTTTCTGTATCAGCCACATTAACTGCACTGACAGTAGTCTGATAGCAATCCTGGTGGATACTGCACGGGTGGGGCTTTAAAGCTGCTCTGGGAAAAGGGGGTTGCTCTCCTGGGCTGAGATTGATAGGACAAGAAGCAGCAGGCCTAATTTGTTTTAATGCTAATGGCAGCAAAACAGTGGAGCAGCTGGGGAAGGGAAGGTGTGGATTCTTTGTCATGGGGACATCTTCCAGATATCTGCCAGAATGATTTAGTCAGTTGTGCCCTGGAGCTGAGGGTGCACTAGGTGACTTCTTGACAACAGAGCAATGTGCTACAGAAAAAGGAGATTTTTGCCATCTTGGCCTGCAGTAGAAACAACCTTTTTTCTGTTAGAGTTACAGCTATGCCAGAAGAAAATTCAGTATTTTGTTTAGTGTAATACCATGTTTGAGCAGCAGTTTCCCACTGTGCCCGAGTTCTGTGTGCTACGATACCCATGCAGCGTCAGGATCTACAGAGTCTGCTGTACAGTTCTTTCCTGTGTTGTACTCAGGTATTCACTGCAGGTCCTACATCTGCTTTCAGACATAGCTAAATGATATTAGTCTGGTTTTTGTCACTAGTAGTTTCCTCCCAAGATTGGCTGCCCACACATCTCTAGCATATAACAAGTTATAATAAGCCTTTTTATTTCCAAAGCGGGTGATTTTCCTGAGATCTCAGTGAGAACTAAACTGATTGTAGTACAAAACTTACAAAGGTACATTTCCAGTTTTTCATATATGACAATAATGGAAGTATTTTAAATGTTGAAATCATCTTTACTGGGGCATAGACTACAGAAAGCTTTGTGAATAAGTACCTTGCTGGTTCCAGTCTGTAACTTTCCTAGGGAAGATGATCATATTTGACAAGGGAAAGAGGATTCCACGGGAGGTTATATGAAATTACAAGGTGATGCAAATGGAAATATATTTTCTTGAAGGGAGGTGAGAGAAAAACTTTTATGTAATTGAGTTACAGATAAAATTTAATTTGAAGGGTCCAGCGAGCTTGTTTGAAGTTCAAAGAAGATTGTGCATAAATTTGGCCTGCCTGGAGTTATTGCATCTTAACACATATAGCTTGATCAAAAGAAAAGTAGAAATGGAGTAGTTCCAGAAATCCAGACTGATTAAGTCAATCTTTCTTGCCCAGTGATGGAATTTAGAAAAATATCATTTGGTCTTCTCTAAAGTATTATCCTCTTGGATCAAAGGATTTCTTTTCCAGCCTTTCTATCCTAATCATACAGTGAAAAAAAAATGAACTCCTGTAGCAGAAAGATGATGTTCTTTGTGATTTGTTCAAGTTAGTTCATGAAGGCTGCTGTCCTGGAGTGTAAGTGACAGAAACACTAAGCCAGTAAAAATATTACTTGCTTGAATTTACCTTTATTAGAAACTTGGAGAATGAAGTAGTAAAATGCAGCATGATCTGTAAGAGTGGACTTATTTTGTGGTTTATTATTTTGTTTCTGTGAACTGGGGGGGGCTATTACTTTCAGAACCACTGGATGATTCTGCTAGCAGAGCTCTACATCAGGAAGAGATCAGTAGCAATACAGAATGTTTGCGGGATAAGATCTATGTATCCAAGAATACACAGAACATGGGTTCTTTGGGAGGTATGAATTTCGATTAGCAGGAGTAGATGCTTTGTAATTAGCTAGACCAAAAAAATCTGGGTAGGGACATATGCCCTGGTACCATCTGTAGTTCACGGGAGCCTTAATTTAAGGAAGCAGGACTTGAAAGTATAATTTATGCCCTAAGATGGGACAGCATTGGACAGAGACTGATGAGGACAGAGAAAATTTCACATGGCAAATTCTGTTCTGTGATACTGACAATTTTCCAGTGTTCTGAAGTCTAGTAAAAGCCAATTTAAGGTAATTTAAGTACAAAAGTTTTGAATGTATATACTCCATATATAAAGGAAATACAGACAAGGAAATTATAAAATGTACTGCTTAAGGAATTTTGATCTGCTAGACACGAGGCCATTTTGGAGCTCAGCTGACTGAAAGAAGTCTCTTTGCAGGCCTAACAATCTACCAGTGTGAAGCTAATTGCAGTAGTAGAACCTGCCATATTTTACACATACCATGGTTTTACTTTCTACTGTCATGGTATTCATATCATTTCATTGCCTCATAAATACCCTTTGACAGTATTTAAAATAGGCCAAAGAAAATATGTTTAGGCGGGGTAGTTTTAGTATAATGAGCAATTTCTCCTCCTTTCCCAGCAAGTTTATGTGCAGTTCTGAAGGCCTGTGGGAGCCACCGGGGAAGCTGACTTTCTTGGAATGAGGGAGGCATCGTAGCTCATTTTAAGTGAGTGTCTCATATTCCTACGTGCCCAGTAACTTAAAATCCAGACTCTATTGGAGGTGGCACAACTCTTTAATTCTATTAGGCTGTTAAAAATTACATAAATCTGTTCAGTCACCGACAGCGGGTTTTTTTATTGCGGGGTGATTTGGGATTATGAGAGTTATGGGAGAAGGTGACCTTGATGCAGGTTTAAATGCAGCACTTCTTGACACAGTGCAGTAGAGACCAGCACTGGTGTTAACTTAATTACGTTGTTAAATGCACTAGGGGTGAATTACTTGAAACAAATTAAACAAGTGACGTTCTTATTTCACAAACTGCATTTAATCTCATGCATGGCTGTGTTTATGATAGAGTTACAGCAATACACTAAATTAGATGTGAATAGAAGGCTCGCCAATATCTTCATAAGCAGATGTTCTATGTTTGAACTAGAATAGAAATAGGATATACCTTAAGTCATTCAGGACAAGAAAGTTGAAGTCTCGTGTATGTACTAGAAAAGATAAATTTGCAATTTTGAATATTTAATATTCTCTCTCTTATTTGGTCTGAAGCATTCGGAAAGAAATTAGGGTGGTCATTATGTCATGAAGTAAACCCACACTAAACAGAATTTTGCAAAGAAATAAGCACAGGTGATGGTATAATCAACTTCAGGGCTGCTGATACTTATTTACTCTGGGTCTTGACATTATTTGCCCATTGTAGGAGTTCAGGTTTTAATTAGAAAACCTGTCTGATATATGAAAAAGTTGTAAATGTGTTAAAAAAAATTGCTAACTGTCAGAACATTTTTACTGTAGTTACTGAAATGTCACCACAACCTTTTCTCAACAATTCTACTTAGCTGTGGGAAGAGCTGAAAATCCTAAATAAAGGAAAAAAGTTTTGAGTTGTGTTATTGCCCTTGATATTCACACATACACCCCTTTTTTTCTTCTTTTTTTTCTTTTTTTATGTGTTTTGGCCAAAATAATTTTGTATATTTCATATATTTCATACATTTGTCAAATAGTTTTAGGAAATAATCGTTGCCTTTTGTGACGAGTAAACTGTTTGGAAGGAAAAGTCAGGCAGCTCCGCTCCTTAGTAATCCTGGTGCAGAAATGTAGTCTTATAATATTGCAAAACCCCTATGTACCCATTCACATGTGGGTGGAATTCATAATTCAGTAGTTTATCTAATGATTGCATTCCATTTTGCAGTGACAGTTTTCATTAAGACTACATTTATTCAGGGAAAAACTAACCTAATAAGAGTGTCTCAATTTAAGGGATTTATTTTTATCCTTTTATAATATTTTACTTATTCTGAAATTGGTATCCTTTAGGCATAAAAGAAAGTTGTT
The DNA here is from genome assembly GCA_013398125.1 of Aegotheles bennettii. Taxonomy (NCBI): domain Eukaryota; kingdom Metazoa; phylum Chordata; class Aves; order Caprimulgiformes; family Aegothelidae; genus Aegotheles; species Aegotheles bennettii. Next base: position 109,658 of record VZRW01009867.1, on the reverse strand, counting down.
TTTTTGTAATTATTGAACATTTTTTCCAGCTATTTAATATGTATTGCTTGGAGAATGTGCAGTACATATTTGGAAAATCACATTTTTTTCAGATCCTGAGGTAGGATCTTAGAAGAGTTGATAAAGTGTTTGGTAAAAGCTATAGCCAGAGATTTAATTTGAAAGTCATAGACACCTTCATAATTTTACCTTCTGCATGGTATTTTTACAGTTTTACTTAGGTTTGCTTCAGTGTTAAAATCAAGATGGAAAGTGAGGCTTTTCATGTCATTAGCTTAAATGCACTGTAGAAAATATTTGCTTTTATTGTAAAGGTCAGCATTTAGCTTAACTTTTACATTGTATGTCTCACCCAACATGGGGTATATTCAATAAACCAGGGGCTGCTGTTTATACCTGTAGATTTTGAGTAAAAATCCCGTCAGTGGACTAGAACCCATATAAAAGAAGTGGTGTTTGGAGTTTGGTGTTAGAAGTGGGGACATCTGAATACAGGAGTGACAGGCTTCACAAATCTTAATTTAATAGCAAAATTGAGACAAATGAATTCAGTCACATACTTTGGGAATAGTTCTCTTTTTTTTTAGAGACTCTGAGTTCTGCAGGGTGTCTGTGTGGAGATTGCTTGTCCTTCTTCTGGGAGAAGGACACGGTTGTGTGGCACCTCTGCTGTTTGATGGAGAGTTGGGGTTTTTCCTCTGCTTGTGTTTTGGTGTAATGGTTGCTCAGAGAAAGGTTGTGCTCCATCTTCTGCTCTGATTTAAATTATCACACACACCGAAGGAGCCTCTTTTTACCCATTTTAGCCTCTTAAGTGTTACAGGCCAAATGCAATGCTCTCAAACCTGACCTTTCATCTGTACTTGCAGATAGAGACACATATGAAGACGTAGTTTTAACTGAAGAACAGTTAGACACAACCATAGCTGCCATGATAGTACACGTGTATACGTTTTATAATTGTTCCTTATGTTGTAAGAACAGTCCTTATGATTCTGAGATAATATTTTTTATGCCTGAAACTGTTTGTTTTTTTCTGATCTAATAAAGCCATCACTTTTCTCACAAACTTTTCATAAAAGTAGAGCTGTAAAGTCATTGCTGTAATTTCATGTTATGAATATGTGCACATATAAGCATGGAGCATTATGATTTTTGCATTTCTCTGTTTCATAGGCGGCAAGAATCCAGTCTCACACAAAACTAGAGCAATGACAAATACTGGAAAAAAGTAATTTCAAATAATTACCGATAGCTTTTAGGAAGGAAATAGGATGTGCCTTTCGAGGAGAAAGTAAGTTTGAAAAGCACCAGCGATATGATTATCACATGTTCTTGGATAATACATTACACCAAAATCTATTTATCTAGTCTATTGCTGTTGGCAATTAATCTCATACAAGGACAAAAGCATACTGAGAAAGGTGAAGTGACAAAAGAGATAGGCGTCTGTACCTTTTATTATATCTTCTGTAATAGTTTCATAGTCTGAAGTATCAACCAGGCAGAGATCAGGAGAAGATTTCTCCTCTTCCCATTTCTGTGTTTATGTAATCCTGTTTGACACTTAATGAACATCTTGGTGGTGTGGTGTTTTTCTGAACTTCACAACTGTACCAAATTATACTCCCTGTGACTGTCACCAGAAGGGCTGGAAAACAAAATCTGTGCATTGTGTGGATAAGAAATCCTGGCTTGAAGACCTTTGTGTTAATAGCATTATTATAGGTAAGCATAGTTGCTACTCTATGGTAGCACTTGGAAATTGTGGTTTCAGGACATTTGTTTGAGACTGTATTTAAGATTAGTAGAAATAACCTTCAAGTGCAAAATTTGCATCCAGATCTTACGTCTTGGAGTTCTAGGAGACATTTTTTGTATTGTAGCATTTTAGAAACAGTGCTTGGGATCTACAAATGAGTGCTCAATTCAAATGCCAGCAAAATAAACACATTTTTGGGTTGTGCCTATTTGTAATTATGATGGATGCAGAATTTGTTTGTTAGGGAGGTCTCACAGCAGTTGCATACAAAATAATTTGCTTGTACCTTACCCTTCTTCTCATACCTCATCTCCTTTGAAAGTCGCTATTTATCATTTTATGGCACTGGTGAGTAAGTGCTGCTGAGTCAATGCTTGATTAGTTTCCAGCTGGTCCTGTGTGTGTAATTTATTTAGATGCCAAACAATCAAATTAATTTTTCAGGGTATTATGGCTTCACTAGAACAGCAGCGTGGTGTTGTCGTCATCGTGCCATCCCCAAAGACTCCCATGGCCAGTGACTACTCTGAGGTCATCTCTTCAGCCTGGCAGTGACATCATTCTGCCGTGGTACAGCTGTCCCCCTGGGTTTCCATTGCCTTTGGCAACTGTGTGACATTGTAACAGCACCACCAATGGCTTCCATTAATACCAGCCTGAAACTATCTTGACAACGAACACTGCAGAGGGATTTTTGTCAAGAACATCTGAACTGTTTTCTTTTACTGGAGAGGCAGTGGTTTGCCAAGAAAATTACCAGTAAAATAATTCTTGGTGATAAATAGAAGATTTTCTATACATCTGTAGTATCTGACCATGCATATTGATGCATATTTGATTTTGTTATAAAAAAAGCCTGAAATTGATGTGGCATGAAACAGAAAAAGCATTCCTTAATTTGCCAAATGAAAATATTGGAAGTTGTGATTAGGTGATATTCATGTATCTTCGCTGATGTTAAGACTCAATCATTTAATGTAGTTGATTGAAATGTCAAATTTTACTTGAAATACTAATGTGGCCTGATTTCATAGCTTCTCCGACTTGGTCCTTAGCATACCTGCTTTGGAACAGGGAGAAGAATTGAAAACATGCATGTTTGTATAAAATGGCCTAGCATGCACATGATAGTTTGACAGTTTAGACCTGTTTCATGGGAAGAGTGGCTTCTGCATATCAGGAGATCTGCCTCTGGGAGAAGACAATGACATTTTTCTTTCTACTCTTTAATGTTGGTTTAGGGTCTCCTCTGCTTCTTACAGAAGCTTTGTGATATGGTACCAGATTAAATTATTATTATTTTTATCGTTCATTAGGAAAAATAAATAAGTATGGCTCGCTGTTGACTTCACTGAGCTTTCACTGTCTCAGGAAGCTCAGAGCTAATGGGCAAAGTTTCAGGCCAGCATTGCTTTTGTTACAGGAGCTTCTAGAGAAACCACTGGCTACATCTAAACTAGTGAGTGCAATGGAGGCAGATGTGTAGAGGGAAACAGTTGGTGAGGAGGACCCAGAGTCTGCACTGTGAGTATTTTCTTTCAGACCATGTCTGATCTTGTGGAGGGAGTACTCGCAAGCAGTGAAACATTCCTGGAGCACATCCTCTGATTTAGTTTCATGCTAAAGAGTGCAGTTTGTTTGCTTTGAGACCACTACACAATGCCAGCCAAAATATGATAAGTTCCTGAAGTGCTTGTCTAAACACACTGAAACACGTGTATGTTCAAATGGATAATGTGGGAATTCCCCACCATTTAAACTGTGGATTTTCTTAGGTGTACTAATATTGCTTTTTCTCAACATGTATGGCAGTCCACAGCTACAGTGAAATGGAGATAGGGGTGGCAACCTCTTGGTAGGTATATGGTCAGCACACAAAGGGTGGTAGGAACTACAAGTGATACAAAATAGCTATAACTCTGGTAATGGATAAGCTTCATGATTCCCAAGCCTCCTGAGTTGTCATTGTTCTTTTCAAATGGGAGTATTAAGTATTTACTGTGATCTGTCTGAAAGCTAAAATACCTTTTGTAAACAAGAGAATTTAAAACTCACAGAATTCAGAAAAGTCATCAGTTCCCCTGCTTCCAGGCTTCTATATAATCCTCAAGTTCTCAGGAGAAGTGTTACAGCATTACAGGGTGTGATATTTGGCATCTGCATTGCCTCAGGAATATTTTAATGATTAAGGCTTGTTATTCATCTCCTAAAATCCCTGAGAATAAAAATACATTTTATGCTAGCATAATTTCTGAAACAACACAGTGAAGAAAGCAGCTGGAGCACATTTCACCTTTATTAAGGAGCTGGGTAAACGAATAGCCTAGTGCCATAAAAATCTGTTCTGACTCTTCTCTCATAATCGAGGAGGCACTGTAGAAACAATAACCGAGACCTTAAGCATTCTGGGTCCAAAAGGGAATGTATAACACATGTGTGCTAAAAGGTAGTGTCTCGCTAGAGGACTACAATGAGATTGCTAGGCTTTAGTTAGCTCTGCTCCTTTTATTAGTAATCTGTTTTTTTTCCATGTTAGGAGGGAATCTTTTAGGGGCAAGAAAAAGACCTGTGTATCTACCTGTTGGTAGTTGTTTGACTAAATCTTGTGATGGCCAAAGAACTCTGCTTCAAAAATCTTAGGACAGATGCCTTAAAAACAGCTGACTAAGCATTTTTGTATTTATCAAAACTGAATTTGGTGCAGCATCTGTCAGAGGTTTGAGGTTCTCCCTAATTCGGAGCATATAACCAGGGATGCTGTTTTGTATGAATACAAATTAGTCAAGCAAACCTAGGGAAGTGGGTTAGTCTAAAATCTGATGTGAGTAATTCAATTGCAAGATAATATCAAACATAACCTGGGGAAGAAGATACCTTATCTAAGGGCAAAGGTTTGTGGAATGTCACTTTGCTTTTGATTCTCATACGAAGAGCTCTAGAACTACTTCCTAGCCACACAGGGACCTACACTGATAATTTTTAAAGAGGTTGCTTCAAATTAGTAGTGTGTTGGAATGGATTAAGTGTTTCTGATATATCCTTCTCATTCATTCCCTGTACACTCAAGTATGTAGAAGTTGATAACAGAAGACAGCATTCTTGTCATAACCCCCAGGTCTCTGTGCAATCCCATCAAGGCTGTGTTAATACAGAGCAACAAGAGACAAGTGTCAGGAAGGGTTCTGTACAACATAATGGCTTGGGATAAATAGAACATAAATCTGGAGGTTCCTTTTTTGCTGCTTAAGCTCATAATTGAAACCCATGCTGCTTCTTTCCATTTTCTTTTACTGATTTTGCTCTAGGACTTAATTTTCCTGATGTTGGAAATTCTTTAATTTCTGATTACAATGTTATAGGGTCAAATATAAAGATGTTTCACTGCCTTTCATTTCAAACTAACCTTTTTTTTTTGGCTCTGGGGTTTATTTACTGATATATACCTATTTTTCTCCTTTGTTCTTAATTTTTGTATACTGAAAATCTTTTCCTTTCATCGACCCTGGTGGTCATCATACAAGTTCTCCTCTGCATCAGAGATTCACTTTGAATCTCTCTCTGAAATATATCTGAACAGAATTATGTGTTATCCAGGAGAAACTCTTACTTGTACCTTTTATAATAATATTAACACCTCCCTTTATTTTCTGAAAATGACTAAATTGACATATTTAGGATCAGCTTTACCTTTTTCACAGCCATATTGCATTACTCCTTCGTAAAGTTTGGAATTGATTAATACAGTAAAATCTTTTTTTTCCTGCTGTTATTTCCAGTGGTTAAGCCCATTGTGTACAGAAAAAAATGTTATCTCTTAATGCATGACTTTGTACTGTTTTCCATCAATTTTAATCTTTTTTCTACTACTGCAGTCTTCTCTGACAACTTTCTCTTTCAGTGCTAACTCCAATCCCCATCTATTGATGATTCTTCATAAATTTGTGTATCAGCAAATTTCATTAGCATAATTTTACTTTTTTGTGCTAAGATCATTAATGAAAATACTGAGATAACCCACTCATAATCACTCACCAGCCCTTTCTTTTCAAACACTGAATTTTTGCTCCTCTTTTAACTAGCTCCTTATCCACTGCAGAGTTCTCATTGCTAATCTTCATCTCTTCATCAAAACTAGCAGTTTTTTTCAGGCAGTATCTGAGATGTTTTATCAAAGCCCAAATGGGAGCTGTGGCACAAAGAAGTAATATATTTGAGGGGAAGAGGTTTCAAGAGCCAAAATGTAGAATTGGTATAAAAAAGCAGGAATGAGGGTCAAAAAAGTTGTTAATTCTGGAACATAGCAAGACAAAGGTGTTGTGCAAGTCAGAAGAGAGAGTTGGTAACATGGTCAGTTTGATAGAATCAAGTAACTTTTTATATTAAATTATAGATGCATGTGTTATGTGTTTGGGGTGAGGGGAGTAATGCAGTCTCTTGATAAGTTATTTGGCAAATTTCAAAGGTTTGATCAGGAGGCTGACACACAGTGAAAGTAATTTTTACATGGAGTTGATTTCTGTTTTCTTTGATTCTGGGCCCAGCATTGCATCTTTAGACTAGCTGATAAAATTTGGTTATGACTACTCCTTTAGCAACTGGTAATTTGTTAAATCCTTTACCCTTAACTGATATCTTGTGTTGTAGGAGATTGGACTAAAACTAAACTATTTGTCCTGGTGTGACAGAATTCAGGAATCAGAATCTGATGCTTTTCTTGAAAAATACAACAAATTCATTGCTAATGACTGATTTACCTATTTCTCTTGTTTTTGATGCCGTATAGTTTAAGTGGGTCTAAATGCTACAAGTGTATACAGGATGAAAACTTTGACTCTTAACCTCCAAGTTTATAATACATTTAAATAATTAAAAGTAGTTGGATTATCAGTCAATTAAGGGAAGCACAAGATCATGGTCATGTCGGGATAATCTGGGGCAAGAAAGTTGTCAGAAGGCTGTTTGAATTTATGGAGCTGTATGTCTTAGAAAGCTTGAAAACACAACTGCGTAAGAATCTCTTTTACGTACTGTGGGATGAGATTCTTATTGCTGGAGGCCATGTCTGTGCAATCTAACATCAGGCACCTGTTTTGAAAATGTTTTGTGTCATTATTTCTTTGATTCCTTCCCTCCTCTTCAAGAAGTGTGACTACATCAGTTTAAAAGGTTTCTCTATCCCCAGCAAATATCACAGCTGTTAGGGGCTCCCATAGCTTCTGGACCTGCTTTGCACTTTTAAGAGCTACTCTTGCTTGCAGTGAATCGTAAATAGCACCTGAAAATCTACTTCTAGCTGGAAGCCTTCATGCAGTCCCCTTCTCACTCTTTTAAAATCACCCCAGTGGGCACCATTGTGCCAGTTTCCTCAGTCTTAACAACTTAATGGGCCTGAGTTGCTTTCACTAATCTGGAGGTGGTCTCTGCAGAGCAAGAGAGAGTATCAGTAAAGAATCATTTTCAGTAGGCATCTCCTGAGGAAAGTAGTGGGCATTTGGTGAACGTGAATTCACAGAATCTTAACCAAAAGAATTCTAGTGGGCTTTGTGTTTGAAGTGCTGCTGTTATGTCACCTTTCTGAGGAAGTAAACCTTTCAAGAACTCTTACAAAGGAGCTTTGTATTTGTATTTGCATGCATGTAGAATACAGGAGACTGGATTTATTTGGAAAATATGACTAAAATATGGAATTAACGTGCTGTTGTGGCATTTTCCATTGATTTCAGAAGTTGATATTGTAAACTAAAAATCAGATGGCAATTTTGCTAGGAGTCAGTGCCATGAATTTCAGGTTTGGTTCAAATGAGTATTTACATATTTAGATATTGGTGTCTAAATTTATAGTCCTTCCTTTCTTGTACCATCTTCATGACATATATGATATAATGGTCTAAACATCAAGCCACTGGGCTGTTTTATCCAACAATTAACATAGCATCAAGAAATGATGCAACTTTTTATTCCTGAAACTGGCTCTGTCTGATAGCTCCTTGCAGTCCTCAGTCAGATTATACCAAGTGGGCATGGACTGTGCCTTCTTTTTGTCTTCTGCTCCTCTTGTTCCTTACACAGTTGATAAGAAACCTCTGTATTGGAAGTTTGAGCTTATTTTATAACATTCATTGTAAAAATGAGTGCAAGAAGCTTTAAATCTGATTACATTTATTAAATAGAGGCAATGCACTTCACATGTTAATAGGATGGTAAAAATCTGCAAGAAAATTGGAAATATTATAATTTATACTAGAAGCTCACTTTAACTGAGGTTTAGTGAGAACATGAGCAAGCCGTATAACATTTTGGCACATCAGAACTATCCTTCCTGTATAAAAATACTTAACCATTGAAACTTTAGAGATAAATGTGACATAAGGCTGAGCTTTTAATGTGTAGTCATGTCCTGACTGCATCCTATTGTTGCTGGCTTTAGCCATTCCCTTGTTCCCCTGGTTTCTGTGTCTCCTACAAAAAGCCTGACTTATAACAGCTGGAGGAGAAGGCAGCATACTCAGAGTACATGGAGGGGATTAGTAAAGTTAATTTTCAAAAACTCCAGATGAATTTCTTGGCTGTCAGCTACTTCCATTAGGCAGAAACCTGATGAGTTTCAGTTTGTGCCTTTACAAAAATGCTGAAATGTGTCTACTGATACATTATTAAATCTGTAGGGCCAATTTTTCTGCCAGTGTAAAAGTTCCACTGATGACATTTACAGCATCCAAAGATTTGGCCCATTAGCTAGTTCCTTAGGATTTAATTTCTTGTATTGGCACTATAATTTATTCACTAGACTGTGAAACCTGATTACAAATTTCTGTTGTAAGAAAATACTGTAAGATACCTACTCAGAATTGTTTTATAGTCAGTGAAAACTAGTGACTGCTGCTGTGAGAGATGCCTGTATTGGGTAAGATGACAGGGAAGTGACCAGTAAAATCCAGTTGGTAATCTGAAATAGGCAGTACTCACCAAGACTTTCAGTGTCTTATAGTGCTGTTATCAGACCATGAGGAAGAAAGATGAGTGTTAACATGAAGTACTAATGAATTGCTGCCCTAATTAAGACAGCTTCCTAAAGATCTGGAACAAAGCAGTGCTAAAAATTGTGGAACGATTGATAAAAGGGATCACTTTGAAAATGTTACTGATTCTGCATACAGGCTAGAAAGTAATGTGTTTTACCTAGTGTGTTCTTTAGGCAACAAAGACTTTGGTCCTTCTGAACTTGCAGCATTTCTGCTTCACATTTTCAGCTCAGTTGCATTTGTGTTAGTCTCAAATACTTCCATTGCATTCAATGGAGCTACATTGTGCTTGTTTTGCAGCAGCTGAGAGAAGAATGTGGCATTACAAAAGCTGTATTTTATTTTATGATCACTGGTAATTTTAGAGTTTGCTGCAATGACTTTTTTGGCACAGATCAAAAATTGTGTACTAGAGAGCTGGGTTATAGAATTATCTGGTTGATATAGACAACACCACGTTTTTATCTGTCTTCTTTTGCAGAATTCATATGTCTAATACTTCTCTGTTTTAAAACTGTGATTATTAGCAAGGCAGTGGTTGCTTTTACTGCAAACAAAGGCACAGGTTGAGAGGTACAACCAGGAGATTCTTCCCTTTAGTGAGTCTGCTCTAGTGTAAGGGAAGCTTCAGCTAATGAAAAATCTTCATGTTCAGGAGCTGTTTGCTAGGGAAAAAAAGCAGTATTGCCAGATCGTACTTTCTTGCCTAAATGGACAGGAAGGATTTAATCAGAGTTAATGCTCCTGTACAGAGGATTTGCCCATCCTCCTGCTGGCCCTATTATTTAATGAACATAAAGGCAGCTAACAAAATCTGGCAACACTACAGGTTCTGAAATTCTGTTTCCTGTAACTTTTTTCCATCTTAACTTTCCTTGATCAACAGCAGTCTTAAATCATAGAATCACAGAACATGTCGAGTCGGAAGGGACCCTCCAAGATCATCGAGTCCAACTCCTGTCCCTGTGTATGGCACCCCAGGGTCACACCATGTGCCTGAGAGCATCATCCAAACACTTCTGGAACTCAGTCAGGCTTGGTGCTGTGACCACTGCCCTGGGGAGCCTGTGCCAGTGCTCTATCACCCTCTGGGTAAAAAACCTTTTCCTGATATCCAACCTAAACCTCCCCTGATTCAGCTCCTGCTGTTACCCCGAGTCCTGTCATTGGTCACAGGAGTGAAGAGATAGCCATAGACTGCAATGAGGTCACCCCTCAGCCTCCTCTTCTCCAGGCTGAACCATCCAAGTGACCTCAGCTGCTCCTCACAGGTCATCCCTTCTAGTCCCTTCACCATCCTCGTGGCCTCCTCTGGACATGCTCCAGCAGTTTGATGTCCTTTTTTGAACTGCTGAGCCCCAAACTGCACCCAGCACTCGAGGGGAGGCCGCACCAGTGCAGAGTAGCGTGGGAAAATGTCATGAATAGTCTTAATTTTTTACTTTTTTACTTGTGAAGAGTGAAACACCTAAGATCCCCTGGAGAAGCGGTCTTGGAAAAGGCATGCCACAACATGAGTATTCACAGGAGCTCTGTGGAAATACAGCAACAAGACCTTCCTGGCCTTGTTCATTAGTATCAATGCTTCAGTTTCATAAAGACTGTGTTTTATATCCACATTTATTATGCACCAAAGCTGTGCTCTGCTAGCACTGTGATTCTGTCTACTGACAGAAGTACTGACTCTTTCGAACTCTCACTTTAAAGGTGGAATTATTGCAAATCAACTGGTTTTGTCTTTAATGGTTGATATGATGATAGAGTATGCATACTATCAATGGCCTAGATTAATGCCTGGAGTGTTTGAGAACACACTGACACATCGGAGAACACACTGACATACCAGGTTATTCACAACTCCAGCATCAGAGTTAAATCAGTCTTAATATGAAACATAAAGTCTCCCTTATAGCAAAACAAGCATTGGCTGCATTGGAAGAATTGCCTGACAACTTAAAACTCCCTGTAAATGGTTCTGAGGGCTTGCATTGCATGCACTTGTGAAAATAAAAGGGACTTTACAGTTCTTTAAACAATGTTTTGCTTTTTTCCCCCTCATAGAAATTAAATTTCTGTTGGTGATAGCTTGAGAATTAAGTGGTTCTTCACATTTTTTTGCAGTCTTTATGCTGACTTTTCTGTTGGCTTCAAATATATTTCGTTTTTATCACCCATGGGAACAAGCATAACTGAAGAAAAAAGCTTGCTAGGAATGAGTTTGCACCTCTTTTTATACAATGCTAAATCAGATTAATAGAAAGGTTTTATTAACCTCATGGTCTTCAGAAGTGTTTTGAGCCTTTAACTTCTACTGGCATGATTTCCATGTGTCTTCTACTTTCTTAATTACTTTTTTCATGTCACCCCTAAAATTATCAAGTCAAGATCAATGTTAAATTGCAGAACTGTATCTACCAAAGACAATTTCACATGTCTTTTGTGCACAATGAAAATGCATGTGGAAATTGCTTTCTCTGACCTTATGCCATTTTTCATTCTTAGAGATCATGTGAAAGAACTTAATCCAAATGAGATTTTCAGCTTCAGTTTTTCCAGAGTATTCTTCCCAACATTAATCATGATGTGTGAGGCTGAAAAACTCGTCTAGAACGCTTTTTAATGAGCTGTGCATGATGGTATGAATTTTCCTTTGGAAATGGAAAATGTAAAGTGATGTTAAGAATCAAATTATAGAATTTATGGTATGGACTGAGTATGGACTTGTGGTTTTCATTACTCTAGTGCTGAGAGAATAGCAGGTCAGTAGATGTCTTTTTACCCTAAATGTAGCAGAGAAAAGAATTTTTAGAGGTGCCTTTTGATTTGTTTCTTATATGAAGCACTGGAAATTTTTCAAGTGAGAAGTGTTCAAAAGTCATCAACTGGACTGTCCAGGATCCACAGTATAAGGTTTGGAAAAAGGAGATGAGGAATGAATGTTTTAAAAAGTTATTTTTACTTTCACCTCAATTTTGGAGTCTTTACAGTTGATTTATTTTGTGTTTTCAGTCTTTTCCTCATAGCCAAGACAGAAAGATTTGAATGACATTTATTTTTTTTCAGTAGCATAGAATTATTTTTTCTCACCTTTGTATGCTGGGAAAATACAGCAGAATCTCAAGGGAGGGAGATTCAGTTATGTTTTGACAAAGATAACAGATATTGCTGAAACATTTACAATACTCATGCTTGGTATCCAGTTTGGGTACTACTTAGTTATGAAAAGTGAGTAAATGGTGTTGTATTTGGACATCACTCTTAGGATGTAGACAAGCCAGAGAAATAGGAATGATAAGAGGCTTAGAAAATAATACCTATGAGGAAAAATTGAAAGAGCTGAGCTTGCTAAATCGAGACACAAGAAGATGAAAAGTGATTTTACAATACATAAAATACAGTTGCACTTGCTCAATGCCTTCAGAAGATGATATGTTCTTGCAGTTTAAATTTAACCCTTGAAGTCAAAGTGCCAGGCTTCCAGGCTAAACTAAGCTATGAGGCACTGTGCAGCCCTATGCAGGTGAGATAGGAAAAAAAATTAGAGATTTGATTACTTCCATTTTAGTGTTCTGTTTCTGAGATACACAAGACCACATTTTGAGGTTGTGAATGATAAGTATTTTTAACTAAGGGTCCTTGATCTTTAGGTGAACCCTGGATTGTTTCGTGTTGGGTTCCAGAATAATCATTGAGTTTGGGCAGACAGGATGGGTGTCAAGGGAGCCTGAGTACTCGGATTTAGTTTTCTAAACTTTCTTCAGTGTGCATGTTGTCACTGCCACATAGAATGTCACTCAGTATTATTTCATTTCCACAAGATCAAACTCAGACAGCTCATGTCTTTATACTATGGCTGTCACAGAATTAACAAAGTGAAGTTGCTTCCATCCACAGATGCAGACTATCAGAAGATGAATCTGTAAAGAATGAAATTGCAATGGAGATTCATCTTCAAATAGCCAAAGTGGTGCTTTAGTTGCTTTTAGAATTTAACTAACCTATTTTCATCCCTATTAAACAGCAGAGCTCCTATAGTATCAATGAAACTATCTTAATTTAAACTTGCTGAGGGATATGGCTGTGAATTGCTTAAAAGAGCCAGAAATAGTTCTTACTGTAAATTTGCTTTTGATTAAAATCTCTCAGTGCAGTTCCTTATCTGATGTGTTGGGGTACTCTGAACATAAGTTGCATTTCTTGGCTTTTGTTTGTTTGTTTGTTTTACAAGGGCAGGCACTGGCAATGATGTGCAGGGAAAAAAAGCAATGAAGAGTTGTATGCAGCATATTGTAACAGGCCTCAGTCCAGTCTGGCCCCAGCTTCGCTGGTGGTGTTATACACCAGCACAACTTCTCTCTGACATGATCTGAAATACATATTATGGGATGGGGATACTGAAATACAGCCAGCGTCTCTTCCATCATTGGGAAGTTCACCCTTGCTGCTTTATGTACCAGTTACAGGTAACCTTTGGTAACAATTCCCCTCTTACAAACACCTCCATAATACCTTTCTGTCTGTATATGCTAGAGTCAATGCAGTCAGTCCCACTGAGTAAAGAACTATAATATTTTAAAATGAATCATGCACTGTATTTTAGAGTGGCTGCCTACATTTTCCAGGTGCCATCAATCTCCTTAGTAAGATAATTTCCTGCCTTTATATATATGGAGAAGGAAAGGATACACCATGAATATCTGATGATGGGGATGATGCTTAGCCTTCATACAGTGTTTTTTGCCTTCAAGGCAGTTTACAAGTATGCCTTAATGTTCATCATATCCTTCAAAGTTTTTAAGTATAAATATACTCATTTTAAAGAGGGGGAAATTGAAGGAAATAAGTCAAATAACTTTCCCAAGACTCTGAAGAGAGACATGGGAGTAATTTTCAATCCACTGCCTAGACTATGTATCCCTTCTTTTCCTCAGATGCTCCTGAATTTATCCCATTGTTTCCTAATTTAAAGGATTGTAGCTTTATGTACAGTGTATGCAGTGTCAGAGGGTGTATTGACAATTAGAAAACATAAATAATGACTCTTGGACATTTTTTAGAAATTTTTAAGCTAAGAATTTGAAATTTTTTGAAAAATGTTTTCAAATACTATTTGACATAAGCATGAGAAATTTAAATCAGGTGGTTAGCTCATTGGGAGACATGAAGAAGTCTTCAAAAACCCTTCTGTCACAAGAAGGAAGCAATCTAGCTGCTTGGCTGATATCCTACTCAGTTCAGTGTTGTTGGGTTTTTTTCCATTAACTTCAGTGAACTTAAATGGAAATCTTGGAGGTAGCACTTGCAGATTTTTATTTTTTTAAATATATGTATTTTAATCTATTTTTATCTGTTTCTGCAGTTGCTTTGAATGTTTCTATAGCCTGAAACAAAAATACAAGTGAAGGCTGCAGATACAGAAGGTTTCTTTTGGAGCAATGGGCAGACAGCCAAGGGGACAGAAGTAAAAGACATTGATATTTGCTTACAGAACCCTGGTGTCTATCAGAAACTTGTTTTATTAATATAAGACAATTCGTAAAAGGTCAGAAAATAAGAGGAAGCTTATTTGCTCCATTCTCTTAAGCAGAACGTTGGCACAGTTGAAGTGCCAGATCTAATCAAAGGACACTATTTTTAAATATGTGCAGATCTAAAAGCTGTGTTTTATACTGTGTGTTCTGTATGATGATCATTATGGTGCAGAAATGTATGTAGTATTGAAGGGATTGTTCAGGGATTTACAAAAAGGAAAATATCATGGTTTCTGATGTGTAGATAACAGCGATGACATGTTCTTTGACAAGAGCTACATTTTCCTACTTGATTGGACTCCTCTCTGGAACTTCTGTACATTTGAGTCCATTCAATTGCCAGGCCAAATGGGTATGCCAATCGAAGGGTAAGATTTCTTATACACCTGATGAAAAGATTACACTTAAGGTGAAAATATTAGCAAGCAGAATGTATTTTATTTGTATGACTTCAGTGGTTGTGACAGCCAGAATTGGTATATGGTCAGCCCTCGGCTCCTTTCCTAAGCTAGCTTTACTAATGGTCTGTGAGTTAATGGGCAAGTGCAGAGTTTTGCATCTGGGGAAGAACAACCCCATGCACCAGTACAGGCTGGGGGCTGACCTGCTGGAGAGCAGTGTAGGAGAAAGGGACCTGGGGGTCCTGGTGGACAGGAGGATGACCATGAGCCAGCAATGTGCCCTTGTGGCCAAGAAGGCCAATGGCATCCTGGGGTGCATTAGAAGGGGGGTGGTCAGTAGGTCAAGAGAGGTTCTCTTCCCCCTCTATTCTGCCCTAGTGAGGCCACACCTGGAGTATTGTGTCCAGTTCTGGGCCCCACAGTTCAAGAAGGACATGGAACTGCTTGAGAGAGTCCAGCGCAGAGCCACAAAGATGATGAAGGGAGTGGAACATCTCCCTTATGAGGAAAGGCTGAGGAAGCTGGGTCTCTTTAGCTTGGAGAAAAGGAGACTGAGGGGTGACCTCATCCATCTTTACAAATATGTAAAGGGTGAAGGTCAGGATGATGGAGCCAAGCTTTTTGCAGTGACGTCCAATGATAGGACAAGGGGCAATGGATGCAAACTGGAGCATAGGAGGTTCCATGTAAATATCAGGAAAAACTTTTTCACTGTGCGAGTGACGGAGCACTGGACCAGGCTGCCCAGAGAGGCTGTGGAGTCTCCTTGGCTGGAGACATTCAAACCCCGCCTGGATGCGTTCCTGTGTGATGTACTCTAGGTGACCCTGCTCTGGCAGGGGGGGTGGACTAGATGATCCTTCAAGGTCCCTTCCAACCCTAGAATTCTGTGATTCTGTGATTTTGTGAGTCCCACATTTCAAACTTTGCTTCGCAGACCCAGATCCCTAAAATGAAGAGAGATTCATCTACGCTGAGTTAATTCAACCAGCTTTGTTAAGGTGAATATTTTGTTTAAATTCGTTTGGTAGCCTAACATTCCTTTGTAATGCCCTCAGTATAGTGGCAGTTGATGCCAAAGGTTCTGTAGTTCATGAAGTGATAGGAGGCCAAGGTATTGAGGTTGTGTTTGGTGTGCTAGCACAGATGGAGAGAAGAGCTGTAAAGCAAACCCACAACCTCGACTGTGCACAAATGAGAGAAAAAGGAAAAAAAAAAAACATAAGCAGGAAAGAGAATAGAAAACAAATTAAAAAGGCTTTTTGGTTCAAACCAGAAAGGATTAGAATGGTTTCTTGATAATTTCTTGATTCTGAGTATATTTAGAACTAAATTCGTGATTTCTGACTAAGGTTTCATGTCTAGAAAAACAAACATTTAGTGAAACTAATTGTGTGCTTTTAGCCATATTTGTGCATCCATTTCTAGAATTTAAAAGTAACAACCTTGCTTAGCACTTTCTTCTTTCACTTTAATGTTAGTGGGGCGAGCATAGGCTCAAAATACTTGAATGTTTATTCTTTGGTCATGAGGAGCATTTGAGTCCTCCTGTCTTTGTGCAAGTTTTTTTCTTGTTTCTTCAGGTTTTCTTTTGTTTATTTTGTGTTTTAAGAATGGATGTAGTACCTTCTAGTGTATTGTTACATCCTGGTGAGAGGTCAGCTATTTTGGATTTAAATGTCAATTTTTTTTATCCTGGTAAAACAAGACAACGATCACAGAATCACACAGAATCACAAAATGTCAGGAGTTGGAAGGGACCTCGAAAGATCATCTAGTCCAACCCCCCTGCCAGAGCAGGTCACTACCAATGTCACTTAGATCATTTGGGTTTGAAAAGTAACCTGTGAAAACTAATGTTTAATTTTTAATCATAATATTTTTTTAAAAAAGTGTTTAATTCATTAATATCTTTGATGCAAAAAAAAATAATTTGTAATGCTAAGAACTTTAAAAAAATTTAAAATATTAAAACAATTTAAAATTCTTTACTCTTTCAGCCTACTTTTATTCAGTTTCTGAAATTTTCAGGGATTTAAGAAAGAGTGAAAATATTTTCACAGCTCAATTTTAGCAGTTTAGTTTAATTTCTGGCAGGCGTAAAAATTCAGAGTTTTTAAGCTTCATGTTCATTTGACTGTCCTGTAGAACTGACATTTCTAATGACATAAATTGTTGTGCTGCCTTCTATCTTTCCAAAATAAAATTCACCCGTTTATTAAAAAAGATAGAGGTCAAACTGGGGCAAAACAGTTAAAAACTGACAGGAAAGGATACAACTGGATACGTACTGATATGGAACCACATTGCCTTACCCAGACATGTTCTCTGGCTTAATTCTGTTTCTTCCTCCACTTTATGGAAATGTATTGTCATTTTTCCAGTGCCCACAAAACAGTTTCCTACCTTTCTTCAGAGTGACGGGCATCCTTTCAAGATAATTAACAGCCATTATTATTGCAGGCTTAGCAACTACTACTGAAGTATGTCTGGAAAACAGCATTACCAGATGTTCAGTGTTGATGGAAGCTTTTACTGCCTTGGAGGGAACAGTTACTTCTTTTCAGTTCTGTTGTATCTAATGAGCTGAACAGTCCACCGCATTTGTCATTCAGTGGGAATATTCATACAGGTTTTTATAGTCTGCTCCCAATAGTCACAGAATTTTTGTATTTTTAAGAGCTCTGCGTGCTACTAAATTAGGCCAAAACAGGCTAGTTGGCAGAAAATTAACAAGAAAGGAGACAAATTGGCACTTACTCTTACCAAGCATGGAAAAGCATTATGATTTCCTAAGGAAATAAGTCTTAAGGGATAGGCCAAAAGTAGCAGAAACCTTCATACCCCAAACACAGCTCTGCTGCTCTAAACGTTCTCCCTTCCTCCCCTCCTGTTTGAGAGCACTACAGGAGACGTGATAAGTAAAGACAAGTCTCATATAGCTGTTTACTAAAGCTCTTGGGGAAAGTCTAGCAAAATATGCTTTCATAAATAAACTGGAGTTAATTAAGAACCGCTTGAAAAGCTAGCACAGGGGAAAGTTGGGAGAAAATTACCATGTAATGCATGTGTGGTTAGCAGAATCATAATTCTAGCTGAAATGAGGCAGATACCTTACTGGGAGCTGGATTTATCCAGTCTTTGTCATGTTGGGTAGTATCTTATTAAACAAATGGTGCCATTAAATTTGATTGAAATACTTGGCATTAATAATGGCAGCAGAATAAGGCCTCCCCTAAGTAACTTGCAGCTAAAAATGTGATAAATGTCACAGGGAAGGGTACCGTGTAAGAAAAGACCATTATTAAAATGGTCTTGTGTTTATTCTCAAGTCAAAAGCAGCGAGTTATGTAAGAGACACCAAGGGGATAGTGGTTACCTGTAATATAGTAGCCATATTCACATTTCCTAAGTTGGGTTTTATGTGGCATAGTTAGAGAAGGAAAGCAAACCTAGTCCTTGAGAATAGCGTGTCTTGAAAGCTAGTAACTAGATGTGTAGTCTGTGCCAATGGACATTTAGACAAAGATGGCAACTATTAATGCTGTTACCATCTGCTCTGTGTTTGCCTCCGAGAAGGCAGTTCGGTTTGAATCCATTTCCCTGTGATCAGATGAGAGCAGCAACTCTTAGGAAGGTATTTGAGAACTGGTCTTATTTGTCTGAATGTGGCACAGTAGAAAGCATTGCTGTTAGGTTTCTGGATAACTATGCCTGTCACAAGAATGAGGTAGTTTTAATGTATTTAAAAATTGCATTAGGGAAAAAAAGAGAACACCTTTGAGGGCTTTAGAGAAGCTTTCTTTTGGGCTCTCAGTGGTCAAAGGTACTAGGACATGTCACACACAGGAGAGGTTCTTGGGACATTGTGTCTTTGAACGTCTTTTGGCCTGCATACATTTCACACACATGGAACACACCTCACTGTTGCTGTGTGGTTTTATTAGCATTAAATTTTTGCATGTAAAATCTGTACTGTCATTTTCTAGTTCAGATCTGCTCACAAATTTTCTAATATTGTCTCAGGGCTGCAAGACAGATTATATAATGTCTTGTGTCTCTGTATCTCACCTGTTGGTTCAAAAGTGAAGAGAAAAGCTGCAGATACTTTGTCTCTCACAGAAAAACTTTGGATTTGCTATGTTGTGTAAATGCCTAATTTATTAGTCCCCTTTGGCATAGTGGCACATACTTATTTCATCCAGTTGTGCTAACAAAATCAGTCATGATGAGGAAGGCTTCACCTTCAAATGGGGATAAATTAGTCTTTCTCAGCTTACATCCTAGCAGGCTTCTAAGTAGAGAGGGGTCACAAAGTTTGTAGACATATTTCTTTGGAGGATTGCTTGCTGACAAGTACTGGGACTTCCCAAAGTTTGAAATGCTGATCGGGTCTAGGGTTTAGATTCAAGAGCATCTCTGACTTGTATTTAGATTTTCTGCTGCTGCTGTTTTCTGAAATGTTTTATTCAGGCATAGCATTAGACAAGCCTGGCTGCTGTATTGACTGTTGTTCTTGGTAGGGAGCCTGCACAGTCACAATACTGCTCTGCAGGAGGAGTACTTTCGAGTGACAGGTTCTCCTGTAGCATTTGGCAGAGCCTCAATAGCAGCTGAGCTGGGATTAGCCAAACCTACTCTTTTTCTTCTGGTTTAGGTACAGAAGAGAGACCTGTAAGAGTGATGAAGGCCAGATTTCTATTACGTAAAGCAGAGATTGGTTATAGCAAGACCTGTGGCTGTTGGCTTGTGAAGTAAGAATTCTAGGTAAGGATCACAGAGAGAAATTATTCAAACATTGGAAAACAAGACAGTCATAGCAGTCCTAGCTGCAGTATAAGGAAGTAGAGCTGGAGTTTTCTCTTGATACAGAAAAAAAGTAAATTACTAGCCCTGTTTGCCTAATTGTCCAGGCAAAGGACAGCTATTACTAGTTACAGAATTTACGTACATGTATGACAACAAAAGCTATTATTCTCAGAGGATTTAGAATACTTTTGGGCTATGGAAGAGCAACATGGAACACTATGTAAGACCTAAGAACCATTGTGCCTCCCCTGTATGTGGTGGGCTGTCCTGTCAGGGTGCTGCTGAGCCATCTATTTAATTCAAACAAATACCATCTATTCACATTTTGTTTATTGAAAAGTACTTGTTAAAATCCCTTGTTTTGAAAAATCCATCTGTATTTTCTTTCACAGTTTTGGTTTTTCTAATCGTATTTTATATTAATATTCTGCAGTTTTTCAGCTCCAAAGTGTTGGCAAGTTTCATTTCACCAAGACCCCTAAGTAACATTTCAAATCAGCTGCTAAGAGACTAATATACAGCACAAGTGAAGAAAACGAAACTGATAGAATCTGTTGCCTTTACACAGTCTTTTCACTGACTGGCAGCAGGTGAAAGAAAGGTGTGAACATCAGAAAGGTTTGGTTAAATGACAAGCCTGAACTTTCTTTTTCAATGTAATGGTCAGGTTTGAAATCTGACCTGGGGAGATGGGAGACAAGTCTGATTCCATTTGCCTCAGGGATTTGGGTGGGGGACATGGAAGGGAAGGTGGGGTTATTTATACGTTTTGTTCCCTTCCCGCAAAGTTTTAGTTGCATCAGAACTCCCTGATGTGTTAACCAGTTTTTTGTTTGGCTTTTTTTCTTTCCTGAGAACTGTCTGTAGCATATGGGCTGTCAAACTGGACTCTGCGACTGAGTGCCATACACATCACTTGTCCTAAACGTTTTCCTTTTGTATCAGCCAGAAGCTAAATACCTTCCAGCCACATGTATTTACACACAATAAAAGGCTATAGTCATCTCTGATCAACTTTGTATGCTTACAACACTTGCTACTGTGTTCACTCATATTGCTGCCAAGTTCCGTGCCATGTTATCAGCCTCCTAACTGAGCTGCCTTGAAATGTGATACTGTACATTGCCATTTCTACAGAGAAGGGTGGGCTTGAAAAATTGAATTTATACTGAGTTTCAGGGAGATGCAAGGAAGAATCTACATTATCCTTTCATCATGTTTCCTCATCTTGCAGTTAGCTCATAGACTTGATTTATCTGGAAAGGTGGAATGAGCCTGGCTTGTTCTAATTAGCTTTAGGTAGATTTTATATGAGCTTGATGACGACATATCTGGCTACTTCTGTTTTTCCTGTATTTCTGAGGCATCCTTATTACTCACTGTGCTGAATATGTGATTTGTAGTTATTGGCGTGGTTTTGAGTCTCGCTGTACTGGGATACACGCTGATTTTAATCTCTCATCCAGAGCAGAGGAACTTTTAGTTGGTCCTGGAACTTCATTGCTGGCTTCTTTTGCTATAGCCTGTTGACAGTCACCCATTTTTCTCTGTATCATTTACACATCTAGCTATTTATGCTTTGTCATGTGCAAACCTGTGGTTTTTTCCAAAGCCTAGTTTTCTACTTACACTGACAAATTTGTAATCCATCACATTGCTTTAACCTAAGATCACTTCATAATTTTGATAGCCTAATATAGGAAGTATTAAAGTTGTATAAAACCTCAGATAAATTGTGTGTTTTATTTGTGGCTTCTAAGAAGCTTATGTATTCTTTGCCAACATCTGGCAACTCAGAAGCGTGGATGAAGCCGAATGAAAGTTGCTCTTAGCTACTAATTGTGTTTGCTTCAGTGCCTAACAGTGTGCTTTGACACAGTGGTCTTTCTACAGATCAGGCTTTCTTCCCTGGGTAGGATAGAGGCAGTAAACACTACTGCTGTGAGAGAAGGCTGAAGAGGAAACTGCAAATGGAGTTTGAAGAAGTGCTTTCTGTTACCCAACCTAAATCTTTATTGCAAATTACTGGATTTTTTTCTCGGATTTTTTTCCCATTTGTTATTGATAACGTTGATTATTACTCCTTTTGCTACAAATTTTCATCAAGTGGAGGATTGTTCTCTCATTTCCCTCAATCTTTTCCAAACTGAAACAATTCAGCACATCTTAGGTAATTTTTAAAATATTTATTCTAATTTTCTTTTCTCTTCCCTAGTTTATTTTATACTTTATTTTCCTTAAAATGCAGTATCTGCAACTGGATGCAGTGTATCAGCTCAGGTCAATTGGAGTGAAATAATTCTCCTAGACTTCCTATGCTTTATATAAGATATCCTTGAGCCAACATTAATTGTTTGTCCTATTTGAAGGTAACTCTCATATATGTTCTTTCCTCCCTTCAATTCCGTTTTTCATACAATCATTCTTCTTGAGTACTATCTCATCCAGATATCCCATCAGTGCTATTTTCAGCTTTTCTCGAGAACCTTTTTTCTCCTAAATTTAAGTATGCTATAGGCTAATTAGAACTGTGGGGCAGAATTTTTAAAAAGATGCTCCCATTCATCTGCGGTTCTCCTGCAATGTAATTAAGTAACAAATGTCACAATGCCTTATGAATAAAAATGTTAGTGACCCGTATCTACAGTATTTATGTACCATGGATTAGGTAGTTTTGATGTCACTAACCCTTATTCTGACCTGTATTTCAGGTGTTTTCAAATTCTTCTGGTTAATTATTAGTGGGAATCATAGAATTTCAGAAATAATTGTTATTGGAATCAGTTTTTCAGACAGTTACTTTCTTTGGCTAATCAGAATTAGTATCTCTTCCTTTCCCCACATCCCTTTCCTGGCCCACTAGAAATCACAAAGAGAGAGGAGTAATGGTCTCTGACACTGGAAAAAAGCTCAGGCACCATCCAATTCCCACGGTAAAACACTAGCAAGTCTTTCATTAACTTTCATGAAAGTTATCTCAGAGTGCGACCAGTTCTCTCTGTTAAATAGCAGTAGGATTTTTTCTCTAGACTTGCAGCTTGAACTATATTTGGGTTTGATCCTGTATTTGTTTTTATCCAATATTCCCACTGCAGTCAATTGCATTTAGTATTAGTGTATTATGGTCTTGGGAATTTTTTCAATTTGACATTTCTTACTGTTTGACAGTTAATTGGTGTATTATCAATAAATGCCTCCCAGTGCTATGCTGTTTTGTACTGCTTAAAATTAGTAATATTTTTAAATGAAGCAGTCGAGCTTCTCTTTTTGCATGAACAAAAGGCTGCATCATACATTCTAAACAATTTTCAAACATGTTTATGAGGTTCATTTTCCTTGTCTTTCTCTTGTGGCAAGAGAGAATTACATGTATGTGAACTTTGGGAAGCAGAATGAGTGTGTCCCTGACTTCCAGTACAAATAGATACTGCTCCTTTTCGTTCATCTTTAAATGGGAACTCACTGTGAACTCATTTACTTACTAATTGAGCAAATATGACAACATAGAGTTTTAAAGCATGATAAATGAAACCGTGACCATGTCTGCTCCTTTGTTTGTTTATTCCTCCACTGGCAGCAGCACAATCAATTACAGCCTCCCTGGGGGTTCATTGAGTCTGCTAAGAGCTCTGCTGGGCAGTGTGTTGCTTCCCAAGCAGTCTAGGGTTTCTCATCCAGCCTCATTAGAAGCTTGGGTTTCTGTGAAGCTGAAGCTTTGGAAGGATGCTGCCTAAACTGCTTTTTGGTACAGGTCAATGATATTAACTGTTTTGCATTATTTTTGTAGGTTAGGTCTCTACACCTGTTTATTTGCAAAGCTGTTCCTCAGAAAGCTGTTTCCCCACTTCCCTCTTCATTTTCCATTGAAGAAAAAATGCCTGGTCCTCAGGGAGAAGGAACAAACTAATTTTTCACTCGTCCTATTCAAATTCTCTCTTTCAACACAGTGACATTTAAAAGTTGTACTTTCTATAAACATACTACTAGGATATTCCACACTGCATGCTAACCTGAGTAATGAAATGTTGCAGTAAATATCTGTTAACTGTGGTTGTGTTACATCAAAAAAAAAAAAAACAGAACAAAATTATCTTGTCATTTGACATCAAGTGTGAGAGAGAGAGACTGTGACAAACTCCTTTTCACATTGAAAAGGCAGAGAGTTCTTATTTTAATTGATGGTTATGTAATTATGTTAAATGAAGAACAATCAACTCTTCGGTGCTAGCTAGTTTTTAATAGAACTTGTTTGTTGTTTATCATTTCTGTCTATACTGTCTGGCAGATATTTAAGACGTCACAAGGTACACACAGCACTAGAAAATTCTACAGTAGTTTACAAAGCTTTTCCACTTACTTCTTCCAACCATGTTTCAAGGATTCAGTGGTACCAGGCATCATTTCAGACCTGTGGAGGTCAATATTTACAGCATTGATTTTCTTGGAGTCACTAACTTGACCTTTATTTTAATATGAAATGAAAAGAGGAATTCTTGGTGATTAGGAAATGTGGGAAAATATTATGTTCTTACAAGAGTAATCTGTTTCCACTTTCTAGTAAAGCAGCTGCATTATGGACTGTATTTTTCAACCTCTAAAAACATTTCATTAAATGATTTTTTGTAACTTTCTTGTTTGTTTTCCATGAAGCCCAAGAAGCTGGTTTTGATGAGATTAAGACATGTGCTGTAATTAACTTTAAAATTCACCATGCTACACCAAATTCTACTGGAATTAGTAAGTGAAAAATCATCTTTCACAAAGGTTTTGTATATAAAGTGTTTTTTACCTATGGCATAAAATACTTTCTCTTGCTGTCAAATACACTGTGAGAGTACTGAGGAGCCTAAACTAGATTCAAGTGAACCTGGATGGTATGGCATATTCGTGGCAACAATGACCCAAGAAAATGCTGAAATATTTTCAGTTATTTCAATGTTCTTGGGAAATACTAGTGAGGTAATATTTTTCATAGACTTATGGCTTAGAAAATCGATAGAGATGTGCAAAGTTGGTCTTAGGTTGGTTCCTAAACCCACTCTGCAAGGGTGAGCTCTCAGTATTCATCTGCACATCCACAGCAATTTTAGCATGTGTATGGCTGGCAGTAAACATACTAAATTTCATGTTTTAGTTCAACCCAGGGTTTTCTAAAAACTGTTAGTGTGAAAGTAAAGGCAGATACAAGAGTTTTAAGGATAGATCTATCAAAGATGGTATTTGCCTGTTGCTACATGCTCACTCCCGAACTACATGGGTCTTGCTTTGTCTGTTTCAGTAGTCCTGTTCCCCTCAGATTTCGTTAATATTTCTGATGCACAGTAATGGAAGAATTGTACAGTTGCTAAGTGATAGCTTCCATAAAGAGCATTTCATGCTAATTTTTGGCAGAAGTGACTTTGTTTCTGGATTTGTCTTTGACTTGTAATTATTTTCTACATGATCAGTTCCAAGAGCCCATAAATAATACTCTCTCTGCTTCCTTTTTACCATACTCCTCTCTTCTTATACCAGATGAAGTGAACTGTGATGCACTTCCTAAAAGTTCCTACATCTGATTTGTGTGTGTCTGAAGCCAGGTTGTTTCAGCAGGACCTCTAAAATCATTTCCTTGGTACCTCTGTGCTGCTTCAGTTTAGAATGAGAGAACCAGGGGTGGTGGTGGTGGTGGAATAAAACCTAACAAAAGACCCTAGAAGAAAACTTCGTCGGTTATGGGGTTAAAGATGAGCCAGAAGGTAGGACTTTTAAGCAGCTAAACAAGGACAAGGGCCTAGAGGTTGCCAAAAGGCAATTTTTGCAACTATTTAGTGTCATTGTGAAACATCAAAGAAGAGCTTCAAAGATGATTTGTCTGAGCAGGTTCTGAAAAGAAATAAATTGCTTATCTACAGACAAATATAAATGGCAGTTCTACTTTTAAAGAGGTTCTTATTTAATTTTTGAGTGATTACTGTTTGATTTGTGGAACAGGAGCTCCTGCCATTTGATCCCTCTTTTAGTTTGTCATACGCGTTAATTTCTGTTCGTTTGTATCTGTGAAGCATGTGGTCTTCTAGCCAAACAACACAAAGACTTCAACTTTGAATCGCAGAAGTATGAAGTCTGTTCTGAACATTTATATAAAATAATGATACAAAGAACTAAAAATAGAAAAGCGACAGATTTCTAGAACTAGAACAGCTTTTTTGCAAATTGGCTATTTATGGAAAACTCATAGCCAAATGTTCTTTCCCAATGACTTGCTAAACTGTGTCATGTTACTGGAAGTCTGAAATCTGTCTCCATTACACATTGCATACGCTGTAACTGCTTGTTTGCAGTCTGGTAGGCACACAGAGGCTTTCTGTCTTGTAGCCTGCTGCTGTGCAGAAAAAACCTTAGTGGTCTGAGCGGGATGGAAATGTTTCTAAAGTAGTGGTGGATGGGACTTCTTAAGAGCTGTAGGAGATGAGAAAAAGGTAGGAGAGGTGCCCAGGACCATGGGCATTTTCTCTCTTGCTAGATGGAGCTGGGGCCTTCAGTTGTGGTTTCATGCCCTGTTTTATCTAAGTGTACCCTTGAGGTATTTGAGCAGAGTCAAAGGAGGGAACTGATCCAGCCTAAAGTTATTTGATAAGAATTTAAAAACAGCAGAAAAAAATAGTTTTCAGTAGAATCAGTGGCCTGTGTGAAACCCCAAATTCTGCTCAGTGTGCCCAGTACCGGGCCTAGCGCCAGCGCAAGAGAGGGAGAGAAAATCCTGACTCTCTTCCCCATCCTCTTTCACAAGTCTGTAATTAGGTCAGTTTAAAGAACTGTGGAGCTACAGCCTGGGGTGGAAAAGATCAGCAAATTCTCCTCCTTGATAAGGGTTTCTCTCTATCTCTAGTCTGCTAATTTTCCTGAAGGCCTTGCAGACAATACACAGACTGTTGATTGTCCTGTGTCAGCAGTGGAGTCTAGCTTGTACAGTGAAAGCAGGCCAGTCCTCTTCCCCTGTCCTTGCCTGCCTGCAGCACCCTGGAACATCCTTCTGATGCTCCGGGTCTCCTGATACTGCTCATTGGCCCCGTTCTCCTTACTGCCTGACTCCTGTCAGCTACCCCATTGCTCCCTAGGATTTATTCCTGCATCTCACTGCTACTGTACTTTGCAGCTGGAAGTATTGCTCCCTATCAGGGAGCTTGGAGAACAGCTTTGCATCTGCAGTTGCTTGTGGAAGCTGAGGTAGTTAAGAACAAACAAGCAAACCAAATATATAAAACATTTGGAGTTTTTTTCAGATATAAAATGTTTTCAAATAGTAAGTTTGTGCGTCAGACCAGGAAAGCATAATCACTCATAAATGTATGGGCAGTAGACAGAAGAAGGATTGGTAGATTGGTAGTAAGGAATCAATTTTAAAACTGTTCTGAAAATCTGCATGATTTGAGCAGTCCTACCTACTACAAGGAAATTCAGATTGCATCTGTGTGCAGAGATTCCATATAGCAGATCTGTTCAGGGATCACTGCAAGCAGGAATGAATTTCTATTGCACCATTGACAGGGCACAGATATTTTTAGCTGATCTTTAAATTACACACCTCCTAGAGATTATGTTGGTATGCTGATGTAATATAAGCCTCATGGGAATATCTTTCTGAGCAAAATTCTCCCTCAAATATTTTTACTTAAAACGTTTGGCTTGCTTAGAATCCCTGAGCATGGAGCCCCTGGTGTAGCTGGCTGATAGGAACAGCCGTGCAGCCTTTCTGCTTTAAAGGGAACACTGCATCACTCCTTTTTGTATTTTTAAACTGCAAATAATTTTTCAAGCATGAACAATAAATAAATTGGAGTCATCCCTGTATTTTGAAAGACTCTTGTTTTGACATGACAACTGCTTAATGTGCTACCCCTGGTTCTCTGAACAGTAACGTTGAGTCACTGAAGGCTGTATGTTATTTGAAAGACCATATGCCTCTGATTAATAGGAAGTATAATGTATCAGAGCTATTTGGAAGTTTGGAGCTAATTCTGTTTTATTTCATTGAAGCTTACTGGAGAATCTGGTCAAGCCAAGGAAATTTTTTTTCCCATGCACCAGCTGATCTGGCAACTGTAGCTGTATTAGAGAGCTTACTAAATGAAAACACTGGTAGGCTATGGGCTACGCATTAATGTAGATACATTAAAAGTCTTATGAAGATATTGGCAGAATTCTCATATTGCTAAATTAAATACAAATTAGGATTTAATTGCTAAAACCAAATCTCTTCTGTATTATAAAGCTTTTCCTTTCCTCTTATTGTAAAAGAAGTACTAACATAGCGTAGTAAATTAACTTCTGTTTTAGAAGTCACAGTGGTACTATATAAGTAGAGCTGCTCAAAAAATACCTTGTAGAAGTTTATAGAAAAATATTGAAAAGCTTGGCAGCAGAAGGTTTAATTATGAGCTGACTAACGTGCTTGGGCAGGAAATGAATGCCCTTCAATTCCTTCAATGTCCTCAACAGCCTCACAACAGAGGGAGATTATTTCTCCCAGCACTGTGTTTAAGGCTGAAGAGTGGGCAGGTATGACTAGGAAGAGGGTGGAAGGTCTTCATCTCATTGAGTCCTGAGACTGTGGGCAGCACAGTTAAGCCAGCTCACCAGGCAGAATGGTCTACACTAAATATTAGCAGGAAAAGATGCAGGCTGCAGCAGAAAGTGCACAGGCTGAGAGGGAGGGCTTGGGTCATTGGGACCCACGGATTTGTAGGATTTCTCCAAAGCTGAGCATGCATTTAGGGTGTAGCTTTAAAAGTAGCCTAAATCAGTTTGTTTCATTCCCCCTAAGGCTCTGTTCAAGGAAACGGTGATTAAAGTGAAGATGGTAGCTGTGAAGGGTTGGTTTTGGAAAGAATGAGTGTATCCCTTGTTTTCTTCATGGTTTTTAGAACAGACTTAAAGATCCATTTGTATTTTTTTTCCTTTGAAGTGTACATGTGACATGCCATGCACAACCTGTGTTTAAATGTATAAACCTGCAGTGCTTTAGTGAATCTCCAAGGCTTTTGTGCCTGATCTCGATTAACACAGTGCCCTTCTGAAGAAGAAACTGCTACAAGGTAGAAGCAGGAAACAGCCACTAGACCTGCATTTCAGTGTGATACTTAACACTGCTATGTTAAAATGCAGAGCTACAGTCATCTGTTTTTTCTCCTTTTAATCCAAAATGTCTCCCAAAGTGCTTGAATTCTCCTCCTCATTATCCTACTTCTCCTCTTACTCTGCCCCTTTCTCCGCTCTCTTAAATTTACTCTTTCTTTCACTTCTACTTTCCCTGCTCATCAATTGGGATGTGCTATACAAAACCAGAAGCTTGCTTTGAGGGCATCCACTTACATACAGCCTTCCCTTTGCTTAGGAAAGGGGTGAATTCATAGAACTTCACTGCCTGGAAACTGGCATTCTTGTCAAAAACTTTAAAAGTATATTTGTATTAGGTGTCTGCCACGTTGTCAGCTATCAAATACCTATTGGAGTGTGATGAATAAGGGCTTGGAGAATTTTGAAGGTAGGGGAACAGTGAAGGTGAAAGAAAAACAGTATGTCTATTTTAAACTAGCAACTTGGGATTTGTATAATTACGGTGTTCAAGTAGCAAAATAACACCACTCCAGGAATTAATTTTACCTTGAAATGGCAGAAGTGAGTTGGAAGAAGCTGTTAGTGGAATGTCTGGAGCTAACTGTGTTAGAGAACCACATAAAAAAAAATGTTAAATTCCAGTATTTAAAGAATTACCCATCGGTGCCCACTTCTGTTAACCTTTGAAAATCCCAGCTGAGAGCTATGGGGACGGAGAGTCTAGAAAACTGAATTTTATTCTGTGTGTGTGACAATTTTGATTTTACATTTTACAAGTCAATCTCTCCATGATGAATATAATCTTAAGAGGTTCCTAGAGTTTTAATTAAGAACTAGTTGTAAAACTCTCCCAGGTGCTATTTGAGTCCTACATAAAGTTTCAATAACTTTGTGAAGTGTGACTTTGGTTTCCAAAAGTCTCCTTAATCCTTTGTCACAGCTCTGTAATTGCCCATTTGCCTATTACGTTGGTTCTTTATCATTGCTCCTACCATTTCACGTTAGATGAACACTGTGTGCACTGGTCCCCAGTTCCTTGTCTTCGAGGCTTCTTAATAAGAACGTGTGTTACATAATACTGCCTTCTGTTCTTCTTTTACAGGTGTGGTTTCAAATCATTCACTAGCATGTCACAGTGATTGGTTTACTTATTTTATCCTAGAATTTTCTTTGAATTTTTGGGTGAATTCTGGCTGGTGCTGATGAGTTCCTACAGTTTACTTTTTCAATTTATTCTGCAATGAAATGCCATTTCTTTTTTGATCAGATTTTCAGCTGCATTGTCCTTTGGGAAGGATTTATTTATGGAAACCTCCCAAAGATTTTCTGCACTGAATGTACAAAAAGATTCTTGCCGTTTTTCTGCAATCACTGTCTTTTCTGTGCTTAGTCCACCTTGATGATCCCACAGACTTTGACAGCCTCCCTGCTCTTGATGAAAGGATAAAGATGATGTGATACAGCTTACTGTATTGTTGCAACTTGCTCCTTAAACTCTTTCGTGGTCTGGCATACTGTGTTTTTTACAACTAACCTGCCATGATTTATATTCCTTTCTGTTATACTGAGATGCATATGCCATGACCTCTGTTGATACTGTGGTTCGTTATACCCTCTCTTAACCTGCCCTTTAAACACGATGGCTTTTTCCTGCTAGTCTTTCAGCAGTTTTTTGAGTTTTTTTCTATTATGCTATGCTTTCATAACTTTCATGTTACTTGCCAATACTTGCATTTGATGTTTTGTTTTCTTTTAATAAGCCTTTATTTTTATTTAGTTCCCTTTGTAAAAATCAAGTGGATTTTTTTCTTTTGGCTTTTGTCTACTGTAGAGATGTTGAATCCAAATATATCAGGGTCCCTCTTGCAGACTATCTTCTTGGTACTAGTATTCTCAATGAGGTCCTCGACACTGCTGGTGACTGGGTCACAAGTTGGTTTTCTTTTAGTGGGTTCCCTGTCTAGCTGCTTCATGATGGACCATCTACAGATTAGGTTTGGTACCACAGCATGTCCGAAATAACTAAACCCTGCCATTATTGCTGGTTTTCCTGTGCTAGCAATTACTCTGATTTCTCTGGGCATGCCAGGGTCACTGTTGCCCAGTGACAGAGGTAAGATTGTCCTTAATAATACATTTTTCCTGTATATAGACACAGACTTTCAATTTTGTACAGGTTCTATGTTATTTGTTGCTGCTTATCACCAAGCTCTGATTTCATTCTAAGCTATTTCTAATATGACTTCTTAACACAATTTCGCTATTGACATGAGTTATCACACCTTTTCTTCATCCTTTATGCCCAGATACTAATGTACCAATAATTAACTCTTTCCTTCAAGTGTTTGACATGCTTCAAAACGTACTCACAAGTAGGTGTTGTAGTTTACCCATCTCATTTTAACCTTCTCAGCATTTGTATGGGAACACATTCAGTTTGAATTTTCTTCTACCTCTTTTGGAAAATGCTCTCACTGCTTCGTGTTTGACTTTGGACAATGTCTTTTCTACACTTGTGCCTCTGGACAGATGGGGGGAAAGGAGACCTGCAGTGTCCCCACGCACATTTCTTTCTCTGGGGTTCCTCTGCTGCTTTTACAAAATGTCAATACTCAGCTGAATTTTGCAGGTAGACTGATGAGTGTCTGTGCTCTCTTATGGATTTATGTTTAAAGGGGCGGGTGACTCAATGAAATTTCAGTCAGTTGCTTAAATCTTTGCCTGAGTCAGCCTTAGTTAATAACTTTGTCATAATTGATTTTGAGCATAGTTGCAGACTGAAGACTTGCCCTGAAACCTGCAGGCAGCCATGGGACATTGTGAGGCATGTTACTTGTTGATAGCATTAGATAAAATTTTTGATGCTGTTTCACTTTAG
Source organism: Aegotheles bennettii (assembly GCA_013398125.1). Taxonomy (NCBI): domain Eukaryota; kingdom Metazoa; phylum Chordata; class Aves; order Caprimulgiformes; family Aegothelidae; genus Aegotheles; species Aegotheles bennettii. Next base: position 78,156 of record VZRW01009867.1, on the reverse strand, counting down.
AAATACAAGGCAGGCCAGACAAGAATAAGTGGGAGCTGAAGTATTTTTGGTGAGAAAAGAGAATGTTTGTGTCATTAGGCACACTGGCTAGTGAAGAATAAGCTCCCAGACAATTAAGGTTAAATGTATTTCCATACGGCTTTGCTCTAGAAATTTGACTGAATAATTTCCTAAAATAATCTTAAAGCTATTTGCAATAACGTGTCCCAGAGAGAATAATGTAAGGCAATCTTTAGTCTTATTTTTGCAGTGGGATGTGTAAAGCTATATGATGAAAGAGGATTTTGAACCACAGCAATGTATGGCAGTATGGCAATTGTGTTCCCTCCTTTCTCTCACCACCGTGTGCTAGCATGTAACATTTTACATGCAAGCAGAGAATAGCTGATTTATTACAGAAGTGAGAGAATATTAACCTTCATCAGGACAACATTAGGACAAATACATCTAATAGTGATCTGATAATAGCAGGCATATGAGCTAACAGTATTCTGTATTCCATGGAAATTTCTGTAACCTATTTGCAAATGGTTTTTCATTTAAATATTGTTTGGCTTAAATTGGTTGCAAGAAAGAAAAAATAAACCCTGCTCGGTTGGCACCTGCAAGATAGATATTTCTCTGGTTGTTTGTAAATAAAGGTCTGCATTTTATTGGCTATGAAAATTGCAGTCTTTCTACTTTTGCACAAGACAGTTTTCTGAAGTGTCTCTCTTGACTGAGACAGTGGTATAATGGCTTTGTATTGTGAAAAGGTATGCCTTTTCTAAATACATACCTACAGATATTTGAAGTACACTAAGAATAAACACTGTACAGAACTGTGAAGGGAAAATGTATATGAGCAATGTTCGAACCAGAGCTATATTTTAAAACCCTGTTTTAGCCACCTAAAGAGAAATTGTGGAGACCCGAATCTTAAAAAAACACTGTTAAAGTAGTCATCCAAATGTTATTTTAAGAACATCCATCACCTCATTCAATCTGATGGAATTAAGCAGGATTATTCATACCACTAAGAATTTACTGGGTCTAATTTATGTGGATGGATGATAAGAGACTTCATTCATAATTTAGGGACTGAGTTTGTTCCTGCCTATTGTTTCCTTTCCCACATACCTCTTGCCAGTAATGCCTCTGGAACAGAAGTTAAGGTGTTTGTGTTTGGATTTGGTAGCCTAGCTAGAAGCACACAGGCCTGTATCTGTTTATGTGGACTAGCATTCAAAAGAAGTTCTCTTTGGATTACAGTGCCAAGAAGATATCTGGAGATACCATTTAATTGTACTTGATTGTTGCCATTAATAAGCAGTGGCTCCTTTTTTTATATTTGTAAGATATAAAAAAATATGTTTACTTGGAATGTGTTAATCTATGGTGTCTCTATCTGTGGCACAAAGAGGGCAAGTTATATTTTAGTGAAAAATATCTCAGAATAGATGGTACTAGTTTTTGTAAGATGGCGTTTTAATAGGATAGTAAAAAAATGTGACTCATCTCATATATGTGTTTTATAAACAAATAATTTATATAACCTTATTTTTCTTCTCTTTTTATGGAGGCATTCATGCATGGATTGTTAAAATAACAGATATTACTTGAAGTAAATATGCCTTTGAATATTGGCTGTGCTTGTGAACTTGCATGCTATTTGTGTCTAGTATTACATACACTTCCATTTGCTAACTGTAAAATAAAGAGATTTTAATTTTTTTTACATTTACATACTTTTGCATTGTATATCAATAAGGCTCTGATCAAATTTAGTTCTACCCCTATTATTGAGTGGCAGTTTTTAAAATAGTCAGTCTTAATTTTCGTATTCATCTCACTGATTTCCAAATGGAAAGTGAAAGAACTAAATTCTCCCTGCAGAATGATACCTTTGTAATAATCTTTTCTAGATTGAATCCAGTGCATATGAATGAAGATAACAGCTGTATCTTTACACTCTGATAAGCCTTAGTCCTTTGTAGTATGTCTAGCAGAATATAAGCACATCCTGTTGGAATGTAGCACTAAGCATAATTAAATCATAAAACAAATAAATTAAGGATAACATTATGGGGTTGACCTGAATCCAGCAAAGAGGAAAAATTCAGAACCACTGCTGGAAAGTCCTCCTTACATGTTTCCTGGGAGATGGTACAGGAGATACTTGAAGTATTGCACATAGGTGGTTTTTGTCAGTTTCCTGAATGTCATGCCAAGTAGATGTGGTAAATGGGGGCTAACTAGTACTGTCCTAGGTGCTTAAAAGTAGCACCAACCCAGAAAATATTTTTTTTCCTACAACAGCTTTCCCACACTGGCTAATACGTATTGTCTGGCAGGGAAAGGAAGAGCACGTTGACAGAATTTATTTGGACTTATAGAAAGCCTTTGCTAGGGCTGTTCAGAAGAGACTGTACAGGCAACTAAATAGTCTGGAGGTGAAAGGGGAACTGCTCTTCTGGGGTAGGGACTGGCTGGGGGCAGAAAACAAAGAGGAGGAATGTAGTGTCAGTTTTCCACATGGCAAAAGGTTAACAGCAGGGAGCCCTCGGATATTCAGGTTAGATTCATGCTGTATGATTTGAAGTCTCTGTGAAAGGGAAAATGGCAAAATGTGCAGAGACCTGTCAAAGCTGGGAAATGCAACCAGGATCTTCCAGAATTCAGCAAAGTTAGGTGAATGAGCAATACCATATGGAGCAAAATCAATTGACAAATGGAAAGTAATGCCTGTTGGCAATGGTAGGAATAATTTGAACGATAAGCTGTTGGTATCTAAACAAAGTGTTAGCAATGAAAAAAGAGTATTTGGTGTCTTTCTGGACACTGTGTTCAAAAGGCTTGTTCAGAGTACAGCAATGGGCTCAGAGCACAGCAATAAATGGGCTTATATGTGATAGGCTAGAAAATACACTGAAAATTAATAAATGCCTCTGTGTAAATATATCACCTTTTCTCATGAGTCTGTGGTTGATTCTAATTAAGTAATCTCAAGGAAGATTAGTTGAAACAGAAGTGATTTAGAGCTTGCTGAGCAAAATGTTTAGGAGCATTTGATTCAAGGGATAGGGAATTGATTTTAAAATGGCCTATTAAAATATTTTTATTCATAGTCCATAATTCATCTGTAGAACTTGCTGCCAGAACTCAGTGAAGTTAAGGTTTCAGTAGAATTCCTGTATAAAAAGATTTCATTTCTAAATGTACAATGAGAACTCTTACAAGTATGTTATTTAGAATTAGAAGTATGATATGGGATCCAGGTGTCTGAATGGGTTATATGTTAAGGGCTAAGACAGTAGCATCATTTTAACTATTGTAACCTGTCTTTTATTATTTTTTAAAAAAATATCTACTTCTGCCTGTTGTCAGGTACCGGTTGCTCACAGTTAGAAAGCCTGCTAGTCAGGTCCAGTATGACATTTCCTAGTGTGGTTGTGATATCCTTAGCTCAGGAGAAAGCACAATAGTTAAATGCCCTGTATATATATATATTCCTTCAATTTTTGAGGTATTGCAATTGTGTGTGCTTCTGCAAATGCATCCCTGAATTTAAGGTGGATTATTGTATCGTGTATCATAATGATCAGAGCCTTTTAAACAGAGTTACAATGGGATTAAAGAAAACAATTTTCATGTTGTTATTTGTTTCAGCTTGATTATGGGTTTCTCTAGAGCCATGATCTCACCAGTATTCCAACTCCTTTGTAATGCTGATGTGGTCAACAGCGTTGGAAGAGAATTTTCAACTACTTAGACACCACTTACACCCCCTCCTCACCTGCCATCATGCTTTGCAAGGAGAGATGTAGAAAAACAGCATTTGGCAGTTTGTAGCTGGTCCCCATTTAGGAATGTAGAACTCTCCGGAGCTACTTCTACTGCAGAGGATGTGGTTTCTTCATGCAGAGGGTAGGATAGCACATTCCTTGGTGTAGGCTTGTTCCTTCTTGATAATCCTCCATTCTTTCTGCATGCTCAAGCCTGGCTCTGTGTGCTCAACATGTGTCACTTTATTATTATATTTTTTATATATAAAAAAATAATTGACTATTTCTTTCAAGTTGTCTGGTTTTTGAATAACACATCTTTCATTTCTGTATGTAGTATTAGTGGTGAAGCACAGGACTGATGTGTGGTCGTGGCCAGGATAGATCACTGCTTGTCTTCATTTAAGCTGGATTTCACTAGTTTGTCATAGACAGGTGTGTTTCAATGCTGCTTGTTGATGCCAATTTAAATACTAGGATCAAAATGGATTGCTTTTGAACATTCAACTTGGATCTTTCGGAAATGACAACCACAACATCCGCATGCTCTTGCTAAGTCATGTTAGATAGGACAAATAGTAGAAATCAATATGTAGGAATTAGCAACAGAACTGAATTTTGTCTGACACTATAAATGGGAAGTTGTTATTTCAGCTGTTATTAACCAAAAAGTTTATTAATACACTAGATTATTAGATGCTAAATGCAAACATCTGATTTTAGTAATTTTCTCAATTTATAGAGTAGGCACCTGAAAAAAAACATTCATAGCAATAACTTCACAGTAACCTGACTGTAGATGAATCTCTAAGCAGTCATGTGTTCACATCAGATCATGAGCCACTTTAGAAAACGTAGCCGTAATTCACAAAGGAGAATGAGTCTTTTAAAACTAAAAAACTCAAACTCTGGATGTATTATGGTGGTCATAATTGTTGGAATGTATATTTTGAGAGTTTAATATGTTTGTTTTATTGAAAGATATACAATACACTGCTGTTCTGCTGTGGAGCTTTATATTTCCCTAAAGTTCTATAGGCCACCATCATCTGTTTTATATTTGTCAATGTAGGAGGAAAGCCTGCCAAGCCACAACAGGACTACATGATTTCTGTGGTGATTATAAGCTTCAAGTAATTTTATTTTATGGTTTGACATGCTATAGATTTTCAAGCAGTACTTCTGAAAGTGTGCTATTAAGGGACTAAGTTTATATCTTAATTAAAAAAATTCCATACCTTTCTAAATTCAGATGGTGCTGTCTGGAGTTACTCCCTTGCTTTTACATAATCTTTCACTTTGACTTCATCTGACTTGTGTCTCCCACCCAATTTCCACTTTCTTTGTGAGTAAGAAAACCCAATAAAATAACGTTAACAAAAATTTAAAAATGGAGTAAGGCTACAGGAGGAATAATATACAATCTTCACTGTATAAAATGAGATTATGTTAATCTGACAAGCAAAAAATGTCATCAGCAGTGCTGCTGATGTAGAGGCTAGATGGTAGCTAAGATGAAGACGTAATTTTTGCCATGTATGTTGGAGTGAAGGCAGTTCCCATTAGGGTTTCCTGGACTGCAGCTAAGAGCTACATAGTTTAGGAGACCCAGGCTCCCTTGCACATTTAAAGCTCTTTGGCTCATCTGAGAGTTACAGCACACCAGCCTTTGGGAAAAAACAATCAAGTTGCTCTGATGCTTGTGAGGCACTCATTGGGGTGTGTGATGGGTGTTCTTCCCACCCATCCCATAGAGAGGTCACTGCTTGAAAACGTTCTTAAGATGTGGTGAGGAGCAGCCCTTTCCCCAAGTACTGATAATGTACAACATTTATCTGAATACTAGTTTCAAGTTAGAAATGGAAATCCACTCTGGCTCGATTGCACACAGCTGCCTTGGGTTGTGTGGAACAGGCAGTCACACAGATCTGATGGCCTGGTGGTGGGAGACTGAGCATCTGCCCCCGGTGCTGCCATAATCTGTAAGGAAGCCAGATCAGGTGTCTTTTCTGTATAAATGGCATTAATAATGTCTTGTAAAGTGTTTCAAGACTCTCTAATGAAAGGTGCTTCAATATTTTTGTTGTTAAGATTACTTTAAGGAGTGACATTTATTTCTGATTACAACTAATTAATTCTATTATGAAGCAGTTGGGGAGGAATGTTATAATCTTTAATTTATTAATCAATGGTTACCTGACTTGATGAGCTGTTTATTTTCAGTTAGAAATTCCTGGGAAATTAAGTGTGGTTCTTTATATTTGATACTAAAACTCTGAGTAAAAGGAATAATTACTTGTCAGATAGATGAGTTTTATTTCTGCATATACCAAGCAAAGAAACAAACCAAGAAATGTAGTTCTGTTTTGCTTTGTTCTCGCTGAGGGTATAATTTAGAGGAAATCATCGTCTTTATGTCCTTATCTGCTACCTTCCCCAACATAAACAAATGTGAAGGTGAGAAGAAAAACATCACAGCAGATATCTGGCTCACTGGGGGACTGACTTGAATTGGAAAAGTGAAAATAATTTGGTGTTTTATGGCCTCCTTTGGTTTGGGAGGAATTGGGGGCTGGTGGGCAGCAGGCTGACTGCTCTGCAGCAGCACACTGCAGTGTCTCAGAACATTGCCTGCGTCTGTTGCCAGACCTTCCCACCTGGAGTATTTAACACAGAAAAGACAGTGATATAAAAGATTTACAGAATCCATTACTGAAAGCCATCAGCCTGTAAAACTCAGAAACAAAAAACCAACCCTTTCTACAGCATGTGGTGGCTTTAGATCCTTCTCCCTGAGGAGGATTTGGGACATGATAAAAAGGGCAGCTATCAGCTGGCTTTCACCTGCAGGTCAAGATGGCCTGAACCTTCTGAACCTGATTTCTAGGAGACGTGAAGAATCAATGGTGCCATCTTCCTCTCTGCTGAACAGATGACCTGCTTCCCCTCTTCTACAGCTTTTGTGTTTAATAGGAGCTAATGAATATTTTTTAATCAAGCCTTTGAAAAATAGAATGCAAAAGGGGCTGTTTATGATGAAATCATCCTTTCTCTGTACTGCTGCCTTCCCTTGCATCTTGTACAGCCATCAGGAATTTTCTAAATCTTAGACCAAAGGATTCTGTACATTTAATAAGGAACCACAATTTCAACAGGAATAGCATCGCTTGTTGCATTAGCGTAACGCGTGTCTGTGGAGCATTGTGGGCTGTTAATGGTTTCTGGATCTATCCCTCAACAACAGTAGCATAATGTTTCAGGTTCTCCAGCCTGGTCCTCACGCTGCACAGAAGTGTGTGGATGCTATGGGAAGACCACACTTCAAACTGCTCTACATTGTGTTGAAAAGGTGGCATTTTAGGCTCCTTTTCCTGGCTCCTTTCCTCTCTTAATGGCTGTGCTGAATAGCTGTTACTCCGAAGAGTGATTTTGTTGCAGCCATCACAAGCCATGCTTACTTAGTGAGGAAATTGTTGAATACTAAGGCCTCTTGTCAGCAACATACCGCTGTCCTACTTTGATACCACTGATTTACAAACTGCAGCATATGACAGTGCTCTGTAAAATTCAGCTAACCTTTCGGAATGCTTTGATGTATGAATTAGTTATGAAGGTTAAACTTTCTGAAACACCCTTGTGGCTTTATGGTAACCATATCCACAAAGTCCCTGTGTCAGGGCATTCTTAATAAGCTCTGTCTTCCTTTGAGTTTTGTGGGACACTTATCCTTTGGAAAACTTGTGATTTGAGTTCCAGTGGACTAATCCGAGTTGGAACAGAAGGACAGAATGAGGGTACAAGAGTGATTTCCTGCTTTTTAATAGCAGTGGAGTTTTCTACTGGATTCATATGGATGGCAAAAATGAAGAGATGAGTATGTTATCCTAGCCAGCCTTCCAGCCCTGATTCATCCATTCAGGGTTTGAAAGATAGCCAGGTGTTGCCTACTCAACACAACTTTTCAGGGAGGTCTGAGCACTTAGTGACCTGCCCCCTGTCAAAGCAGGAGGCGTTCCTTTGTTGAAGAGCAGATAGTGTCTGTGGTGCAAAGTTAGTGGGAATTTCACAGGTTTCCGAGTGAAGATTTATAAATGTCTCTCCCTCATCTCTTTGAAATCAAAACTCTGTCTCATTTACTCCAAGTAGGGAAAAATAAATTGAATGCCTTGAAATAAATTTTGCATTAGGACTGGGGGAGATGACCGGGGTGTCACGAAAAGAGATTTTTAAACTTGTTCCATGCATTTGGTTCTTTGCTGTATTTTACTTAAGTCTCAACTCTGCAGCCTGAATGCTGCAAGCCTGAAATTAAACTCCTAAAACTAAAAAAGCTTAAAATAAAGCAAAAGTTCATGATCACAGGCTTCCTGCCCACAGGCTCTGCAAGCTTTGATTTCTGGAAAGTTAATAGAACAGCAAAGCGTAAGGCTATTGGTGTTGTAAATCGTTCTTCTTATAGTGGGTGTTACTACTGTCAAGCAAAACAGCACTTCCTAAAAAATAACACACCTCAGCTGACAGTTAACCTTAGAAAGCTAATGCTGCTGCTGGCAACCCTGAAAAGTGCACTGTTTTGTCCATTAAGCAAACTCTTAAACAGAGTGAAACCAGCAGGAGAGGGATGTGCAGTGATTCTTCACTCTCTCTGTTGCTTCGGTGGCATAAAAAGAATGTAAAGGTATTTGCAAAGGTACTTGGACCACCCTGAACACCCATTCAGTATGGTTTTGCCAGTAAGGGGCCCTTTCGCAGGCTGCACCATGGAGATCTGCTTGAATTTGCCTGTTAGAAAGGAAAATATGGCTTAGAGAATAGATTCTTTCAGTCATTTTTGGTAGGCTCATTGGACAGCTGAATGTGAAGCAGATGAGACTTAATATATAGCCTTTCGTTGAAGGATACAGAAGGTCATCAACTTACTGAAGATTTCCAGTACTGCATGGAAAAGATGAATACCCAGTCAGGATATTTGACTAGAGGTCTGGAGTTTGAGTTTTGAATTAGAGGATCATTTCAGAGTACTGTCACAAATGATGCACATCAGCTCTGGGGGAGTGACCAACTGGTCCAACACGTGAAGGAACCGAGTCAGATACAGTCAGAACTGAAACTGAAATGAAGATGTTTCATTTTCAGGTATCCTCATGTTTCACCATTATTGACTAAATAAGCCTTGTAATTATCACAGTGATAATTACAATGTATAAACAGAAATAGGGAGGGGCTGTGTTTTCAAGTGTCTGCCAGTGTTGAGTGGTTGACTTTGAGGCATTCTTTCATTCAAGGCTGTTTTCCAAACAGTTTAATGTCTATACATCTTGATAGTTAACATTCCTTTTCAAATCCACGTCTCCAGTCTCTCACATACATTAGCATGCAGCACCACTGCAGTGTCTTAGCAAATGCTACATAGCAGGTGGAGTTCCGCTTTCAATCCTTCTCCATCATCTGCCTGGCACAGGTTTTCTATCAGCTTTTGCAATTCTCCCAGTTACCCTCCCCCTTCAAAGCTGTTAATATGTTCTCCTGAATTCATTCAACAAAATTGAACTTACAGATTTATGCTGGGAAGAACATGTTTGTTTTTAATTTGTGTTGGGGATGCAGGGAAGTGGAAGAAGAAGTATTAATTGTGTAAAACAAGTATTAAATTGAATGAAGGTGCAGATAAAGGGCACGGGCTGCAGATATTCAGGAGGGATCTCTATGAAAATTAGTGGTTAATTTGAAACTTTTAAAAAGGGAAAGATTCCTAGTTCCAGAGTGTAGATTGGAAATATTTTATTAAATCGGAAACAGCCCTATTAAATAGATGCAAAGTGTTCTGTGGTACTGAGAAAAAAGGGATCATGGGTTATTCAGCTGCAGTTCTAAGAGAGCCTGTTATAACCATGCATTTTAATTAACCAGATCAGCTGAAGAAATGTTGTCTATATACTGCAGCATAGCTGTCTGCCTGAAAAACTATCCTATTGATAAACAGAGGACTTCTATTTGCAAAGACCTTTTTAAGTACCTTTAAAAATTGCATTTGGGAGAGATTAATTAATAATTAAGCTAGTGTGGAATTAACCTTAGGCAAATCTGTTTCCTTTTTGCAGTGTAGGGGCATGTTCTGTCTGTCATATGCATATAGTGCCGCAATAAAGCATTGGTACAAAAAATTCCATTCTTTGTAACTAATCAGCATGCTGTTATGGCAAGACCTATAATTTGAGATAACTTTTGTTCTCTCGGGCGTAACGACTTTTTAATATTGTGTTAGTTTTCACTTAAAATTGATAGGATAGGGTTCCTGCAGCAGGTACAAGTATTCAAAACTGCTTTATTTTATTTCTTTCTTAGTATTTAAGCATGAAATGTTACTGTATCTCATTTTACTTGTTATTTAATCAATGAGTCTTCTCTACTGGGCAAAGTAATTTAAAACTATTGTGAAAATATCTCTAATGTTCCTTTGTTGATGAAAGCTTGCTTGCTGTTGGAGCTGAGGTTGTTTGTAAACAAGACTTTGCAGGGGCAGAACTTGGTAGAAATTCAAGGGCATCTGGTACACTTATATATAGCCCTTGGAATCTCTTTATATTCCTGGGAAATAGATAATCAAAAGAGAAGAGGAGCCCAGACTGGAGGAAAGAAAGGGAATGCAGTGGGAGAGAGAAATCTGAAAAAGAAATCAAAATAATTATGTTTTTCTTTCTATGAGAAGTCAGCCTGATCTAGGGGAGCCTTGCAATTGGTAAATCCCCATAATAACCTTCCTTCAGGTTATAAACATATACAGAAAATCCTGCAATCTACAACAAGGATGAAAATTCATGAATCCTGATGTTGCTAAATGAAATGATATTTGCTCATTTTGGAGAACTGACTGTTGTGTCTCCCCCCACCCTGCTGTGGTAGTTCACCCATGGTTCTGTAGACCTCTCTCCATTGCTCTTGTGAATTCATTCAAATACAGGATATAAAAAAGTACAAGCCCAGGCATGCTGTGCCATTAGTGCTAGTATTACTTATTTGAAAAATTGAAATGCTGGACAGTTAGCCTAAAATACCATTTGGACAGTCTCCTCCCCCCTACTTAAGGCCTTATCACCCATACAGCTTAAAAGACAGACTCTTCTGTTTTAATTCTGAGGCCATTTTTAGGTCCCTGCCAGGTGAACTTTCTAATTGTTTTTTCAGAGCCATGTTGTGAGATGGTTGAGGAAAGGTTTGGGAATATGGAATACTTTTTCAAATGAGCTGCTGGGACTGTGCAAAACCAGTATCAAATAGCTACAGTAAGCTCTGTGTGGGTGTCTGGAACTTTGAATCAACAGCAGCTCACAACTGGTTAGGATGTCACACTGGCTGTTCTGGGGGCCCTCTAGGTTAGGGAAGAAGATCACCTCTCTTGGAAATGGCTGTCAAGCCCCGAATATGTATACATGCACTTTCACAAACAAACAAGATAATTTTGGTATCTTTTTCTGTTGATACTGGAGTGTTGATGTAAATATGGGACACTTTCTTAGGTATATGAACTAGGTGGAAATAATGAGTACTTGTAATAAATTCTCACTACAAACTCTGTATGCAGGAGCATTTTCTTTTCATCATCTCATTAATGAGTTTGAGCCATTAACAGCTTAGAGTGCTGAATAAGGATTTACATTTAATTGAAGTCTTCTGTTCTTAGCTGACAAAATTTATTTTACACACTTGATGGATGTAATTAGTGTGATGAGGCTTTAAAAGAAATTGGCTTTGTTGAATTTAGAATTTGTCATGTCAGTTTATACATGAAGCCAGAGCATACATATCAGTAGTTCTGTGGCTTTGGAAAAATGTGGTTTATTATTATTACTGATATATAGGTGTTTTATTTTAGGATACTGTTACAATCCAAATACAACGTGCTTTTAGATTTGAAAATGCAATCTATTACGTTATTACTTCAAATGATTTTATACTGCTACAAGATATTTCTTACATGTCAGAACTTACCATTATATCCTATGGCTCAAACAAACTTGTGTCTTTTGGATAGCAGGGACTCATGCATAATTGTTGAAGTTACTGCGCTTCATTAAGCTGTCATAAAAAGAAACCTACATGAACACTGCTTGACTTGCATGCAAACTACGGACAAGTGCATACAACTCACAGTCACTTTTTTCCCTGCAATGAGCCTTCTGCTCAGCCTGATAGACAGTAACTTCTCACCTTAAAATATTTCAAGATTTGTCCCAATAAAGGTCATATGCAAAAATTAATAAAAAAGAGCAGACGTTGAGACGCCATAGCTGTGTACTATAGACTTCCTTAAGCTGTAAAATAAACACTAGATGTAAGTTCAAACTCTCAGTGAAAAGAAATTGGTTACTGGCAATTATATGCAAACTGCCTTGCAAAGTTTATTGCTTCCCTTGTGGCAAACAATTTATTTTTGACATGCGTGTTTTAAAAATAGGAAGCCACTTATGCAAAATGTCGAAGGTATGAAGATCCGATAGAGAGGATTATGATTTAGAATGCTAGAAGTTTCCCCCCCTCCCATATTCTCTGGGATTGTGACTTATTCTCTAGGAAAAGTGAAAAGTTATATTTCTGTTGTCAGTGTCCCTAGGAATGAATAGAACTAGGGTGCCCAGCATCATGTATGTTGGAAGTAAATCTGTTCTTTAATGAAGGGCAAGTTCCTGGCTAGTGACTGGGGCTTCTGTGCTTATATTAAAATGCTGCTGGTTTTTGCTGCAGGCCCACATTTTGTATCGGTAGTGTAGCCTGGAAACAGTTGTTAAGGATAAATGAAAAGGAAAACTAAACATCTAGTCCCAAAAGTACAGAGACTGTTCATAATAGGTACAATTAGCCTTAGGAAAAGTTCCCGCTGAAGGGTTCTATCCCCGTCTGCCATGATCCTTTGTTGGAAGGTGGATAGTAATATGCTATGCTGGGAGTCACAGGTGTATCATCACATGAAATCAATTTTTGAATTGGAAATTGCACTTATATGCAATGTGTATGTATTCTGGATAGCACAGTGTGGTTCAGGAGAAGCTGGCTGGTGTGAAGCAATGTGGAATGACGGCTGCACTGTTCTGAGGATATGACTCATATTACAGATGGCTGGAAGGCTAACACTGTGCTATGAAAGTGTTGTATTACAAGTAATAGTGCACTGCTAACAAAGCTCTGATGGGCTGGAATGATTTTTTTATGTTATTCTTTTTTTGAAGAGGAAAAGATGATCCCTTTCTCAGACTTTGGCTAAATATTTTTGTATAAGGTTATTATGACTGTTATTAGTGAGGAATGTGAGGAGTCAACTCATCTGGTTAAAAAACCAGACTCCCAGAATCTGCAGCTGTTTTTTAAACTGAACCATAAGTAATTGTTTTTCTGAGGTCAATTAGGGTTTTTTTAACTGTGGGCCATGAATTGGTAGCAGTCCCTATTGCAGTAGGTCAGAAGGCAATTTTCCAGTATATACCCCTTCTCAATATGCATCCCACTCAATGTTAAGATACATCTGCTGTCATCTGCACATCATTGAGGTACAACTGCTTGCTTCACTTGCAAAAAAATTTGTCAAAGTCTCTGGGAAGGTAATTTCTTAAACTAGCTTCATGAAGCTGGTCAGAGCACTTAGTAGACGCTACAGTCTTGTTCAGATTTCAAATTCACAGGAGAAGGGGAGAGGAGATAAAGTTCTGTCATAAAAATAAAGTGCTCCACTATTGCAAGAGCTGGGTGAGATCTGGGTGTTTAAATTCCCATTTACAGCTTTGAAAATATTTCCTATAGTATGTCTTAAAATAAACAGGACAATCTATAGGGAACTAAAAATTAGCAACAAAACACTGCTTGATGTGTTTTTAGATGAAATCTAAAGTGTTTTTCTGTTTGACTCCCGTTTGCATTTTGTAAACTGTAATTCCCTTTTTTATACCTGCAGTTTTTGCATAACTTACCACAAACCAAATAGATGCTTCTGCATAATGTGGTTTTTAAAAAACAAACAAGCAAAAAACAAACAAGAAACAATGTGTATACTAGAATATGCATTATAAAGTCTGTGTTTTAGAATAAGGAATCTATTTATAATGGTTGTGTTTTCAGTGGCTTAGAGATTGTATGACTAATGTATTATTATTGCTTATTATCCACACTCCAGCAAAACACATGTTCAGTCCTCATGTTTCCTTCATCTACAGCTACTTTTAATCTGGAGGGCAATGAAGGGAAGAATTACAAAGGCAATTAGGATGTCCACCTTCCACTGGAGATCTTGTTTTGTACCTTTGAAAATTTTGCGGACGTTTTCTCTCCTGAGTTACAGCTGAACCAGGAAGGGGATAGTAATCTCATTACATTATTTTGAGGTTGATCTGTGAGTTTTGCAGCCTTTAAGGAAGTGGAAAACTTAAGTCTTGAGTTCTACAGCACCAATTATTATAGTTACTAGTTGAAGAACTTGTATTCAAACATTCATTAAGTTGCTTCTGACCATAAAGGGCACATGTAGGACCCAACAATACAACCCATGGTTTGTCATGAAGTGCAAAATAAATGCGAGGAGAATGTAGTCAGCTAGAGTAATGTATGTGTTACCAGTTAGCAGTATCATGTCATCCCTACAGATGTTGATTATAATCATATGAGAAACAAGAAAATAGTAAGATGAAATATATTTTGATTATTTCCATACCAGCTCAGTCCCACAGCTTCATAAAGAGGTGTCTTACGTTACAAGAAGGTATTTTCTCCCTCTCATTAGTTAGGTGTGAAATAAAAGTTAGAGAAAGTTTTTGTTTGATGTTTAAAGATGCCCAAAACCAAACAGTAGCAATTTTTTAAAAATATATTTAAAATATTTTTAAGAAATGCACAAACATTTATTTAACATTCCAGTTTTGCTTTAGGATGTTGTTTTATCTCTTCTAAAACCAGTTGTTTAACTGAAAAGCTGAGTAATCCTCCCTAACTTTTTACTAGCACTGTAAGCCATATGCAGTCCTTTTCCTGAGTCTTTTATGTTTTCCATCTCTCAGTATTATTATGCACATGAACAGAAGTGCCCATAAAATTGCAAAGTTTTCATATAGTTAGTACATCACTATATGGGCTATAGTGCAGTTACAATACATGACAAGTACAGGCAGTACTGCTGGATTTCAAGTAAGAATAATAAAGGCTGACTTCTTGATGACAACTTCTGCACTACTGTCAGTATCGGGGTGTTTAGGTTTTTGGGGTTTTTTTTCTTTCAACATTAAGCAGTAAGGTTCCTGAGAGACCTAGCTAGTTAAATGTTTTGTTAGTTTGAAGAAGAAAAGGATTTTCGCACAGAACTGGACAGATTATTTTCATAATGGTGTAGTGAAGCAAGAAACCTCATAATGCATTTATGTCCTTGTTTGGTGTGTAAGTAGAGCAGTAATTAGGATGTTTTATTTTCATATGTCCTTATGACATGTTAATAGAGTCTGGCTGTACTGCCACAAAACTATTTGAGAATTTGAAAGGTTGAACTATAATCCCAGAATCACAGAATGGTAGGGGTTGGAAGGGACCTCTGGAGAGGTCTACATGATCTCAATGCTACTACTAATGTTGAAGTAATTGATATTTAATATTCAGTCTAGAGTGTAAGCTGTGACACATACTCAATGTATTAGTCACACAGGAACATAGTAAGTGGATGGTTTTACGGTTAAGAAGACACATTTGAAGGTTTTTGGAGAAGTCTTTTTTAAGATTACATCTCCAGTCATTCAATTTCTTCTTAGCAAGTGAAAGAGTGTAAGAAATGTAAGAAACTGCAAGTAAAGAATGAAGTATTTTGTTTTGTTAAAGAGTTTGGTTTATTTCAGTAATGGAGAATTTTAAGCTTGTGATTTTTCACATGAATGTAAAGATTTCCTGTAATGACTTCAGTAAGTTTCATTAAGCTATTTAGAAAGAAAAAGTAAATAGTTAGGGATTAACTGCCCTTTTGTCCCTTCTCAGTAAACAATGCTCGTTGAGAATGCTAATGCTATGGTTATGACAGTCTAACATGAGCAAGACAAGAACTGTAGGGAGATGTGATGAGCTGGGTAAATAAAAGATACTGTTTGCTACCTGCAAATCTTTTTTCATTATTGTTTTTATGGTGCTTGTGCTCATTCTAAATGAGATTTGCAGTTTCTCTAGTAGGTAAAGTGTTGGCTATCAGCTCACAGCCAGCCACCCCAGGGTGGTCTGAGTAAACTCCTTGTTATTACTGTACCATTTCCTTGATGATCTGTTCGTAGCTGTTGAACACAGTCACTTTTTACTTCTTTCATGCCCTACTACATTCCATTTGCTGTTACACCAAGAAATGTTGGGCTATAACCCTTAGGGTCACATCAAAATCCTGTACTGTACCACTGTGATAACACCCATTCTAGGTGTGATAACACCCTAACGAGGTTACTTATCATGGACTGATAGGTGACCTCCAAACACACCAAAGTACATACAAGGTTAGAAATATGGTTGCATTTCATTCAGTGTGAAGTGAAATGAGTTCTTGTGCATCTTCTTAAGGAAGAAATCTGTCTGCTATCAACAGAGCTGTAATCCTAATTTCACTGGTCTGTCATTCACTGTGGTTTAAAACTACTGCTAGTAACATTGGCACGGACCTACTCTGAGGCCTAAAGTAGTTGCTGCAAGTCATACCAGCAGTTGTTTTGCAAGCAACCTCTGCCCAAGCAAATGTGCTACATATTCATACGTCACTGGTGAGTTTCCCATTGTTTGGCTTTATTATTGCTTGTGAATTTGATCTTTCATCATTTGCTTCTTGTCTCTTTTGTACATGTGTTTTCAAGATGAAGCTGTTACTTTAACTTATTCCCAGGGGCTGAGTGCCTTTCCTTTTGATGTCTAATAATACCTTTCTGTCATTATTGTAAAAAGAAACTCTTTTTTTATCTTATTTTTTAAAAAATCTTCAGCTGTTAGGAAATTGAATGAGTTGTTTGTGGTCTATTTTTATAGTATCTTAAAAAGTAACTTAGTGGTGTTTTGTAAGTAATAAGTTCTAAATCAGTGACCACAAATTTGTAAGAGCTGTTCTTGCTTGCTTAGTGTATGCTTCTTGCCTTTTACTGACAGTAGTGATTTGCACAGCGGATCGACCATTTCTCGCTAGCATTCATCTACTCTGATTTTCATTACATTCACTTTATGACTCCTATGCATGCAGGTGAAGTTAAAATACAGTTGAAGACTTAGTGTGGTGAAAGGATTTGATGCTATAGCATGTGATACAGAAGAATACAAAGTAAAAAGGCAAACACATCTGTATGTGGATTGATATAGACAATAGATACCTGTGATTAAGCTAACTACCCACTGGATGTCACTATTGTTCCACAGAATTTCATCTAGGAGATTATTTATCTAGAAAATTTCTAGTAATGTTTGCAGGAATATTGTACATTTATGTTCATTTTGTAATTGAATTTTATGTCAAGGTTCATTATTTCATAATAATAATACAAAAAAGAGCATTACCAAACCTTAAGCTGTGATGACTGTGTAAGTGCAGAGAGTGAGTAATGAAAAGGTACCAGCCAGTAGAGAAGCCTGCATTCATTATACTCAAGCCACTTGTTCTCATTATTATTCTCTTACTTTGCAATTGCTAGGGGTAATCTCAACACAGGGAATGAACATTACCAGTCTCATTGAATTTGCGTAGTACATTAGTTATTTTCTTTTTCCAAAGATGTGCATTCTGTGTGGTTTGTTATTCTGAAATACCACTTGAATATTTCAGGAGCCTAGGTTGTTCCCTTGAGAGGCCAAGTAGTCCACTGGCAAGGAGGATGTCTTGGTGGGAGGAGACTGGATTATATTCCCAGTACTCAACTGGTGTGAGATCTCAGGCATATTACCTCAACTCTATCAGGTTTATTTGCCATCTTCTGTCTGTCTTCTCAACATCCCTTACAGATATTTAATGTAAGAGATTGCTGGAAGATGTTTATACAGTGGGTAGCAGAGGAAGTCCTGACTTCTTTTAAGAATTTTGGGGTGCAAAAATGAAATGAAACAGTCTTGTTCGGTGATTCCACCTAACATTTGTCTCAACATTGTTTAAATAAACGTGGATAGCAAAAAAGACTGCAAACACAGTGAAAATGAAAATGGGCATGGAAGAGTACTGCACTATGACTCGGAAAGAGGAATAGAAGTCGATTAAAACAAAAACCAGAACGAACCAAAACCCAGACACCTTCAGAATGCATTGTTGCTCTCCTAAACTTGGAGTATGTAGACAGCATGGGATCCGTTAAGGGATAGCCAGGTCATGAGAGGCACTCAGTCAAATCTCCTTCCTCAAATTGGTGCATAAAATACTTGTATGAAGGCTTAAGGGTTTGTAAGAGCCATCATAGCTCTTGCGCATCTTCTGAGGATTCCTCAGCATTCCCCCAGCAAGGTTTTAACTGTTTTGTCAGAGACTGGCACCAAAATATCCAAAACTTGAGACAAAGTGGGACCAGAGTTCTAGATACCTGCTGCCCAAACTGGAGAGAAGCAAAGAAGAAATTTTTTCTCTGGATTCCCTGGAATCTTTGGGGCTTTAATATTTCATTTGTATTCAGAAAAGGAGCAGCCTTTCCCAGGGACTGGAAGTTGCTCAGCTAAGACCAGGTCGTTTCCTATGAGATCATTAGAATTTGTGACCCTGGTGGCCTAACCACCCAAAACAAGTCACTTCCATAGTGTTTAGTTTGACAGTGGTGAGGCTGAGTTTAGCTTAGTTCATGTAGTCTTTGCACAGATGAAAGCGTGGAGTTTGTAATGTGTTTTAACATGCCATGAAGCTGGTTTAAAACGGTTCCTAAGCCATAGCCAGTAGAGTGGGATTTAACAAATCAGCTCACAGGCCTCAGGCTATGCAAGAAGGTTCAAAGAGTTACACTGGGCATCTTATTTTGGGTAATCAGACAGTGGTTTCATTATCAATGGCTACAGCAGCAATTACACATTCATCTGTGTTTGGTGTATGTTAGGGAATTCATGGAAAGTGGATCTGTAGCTTTTCAGGCAATAAATTAAGTAGTTGATCTGTGCATGTCTATGCTTGAATATAAACATGGTGGATTTCCATTATTGTTTTTGTATCCATCTACAGTTAATGACATACTAGCCTTATTTTCTTTTTCATGCCCATAATTAAATATTTCTCAAAGGGAACTAGTGGTAATTTAAAGGTATTGCTTTCTGTAGGATTTTATGGATTCTTTCAGGGTATTTGTTATGGTTAAAGCAAGACATTAAAGAAAGATAAAAGGAAGCATATAAAGTCAAACTCAGTTATATACAACTCATTCACAATCATAGTCCATTAAGAAGTTTTAGAAGATGTGAATATTTAAAAATAGAAGAAATTCTAAATTAATAGTATGAAATTATTTTCTGATTGTACTTAGCACTTCTGAAACTACATAGCAAAGTTTTATATACATATACATGTGTGTATACATATACATATATATACACACACACACTTACGTGTGTGTATATGTGAACATATGTATGTTTTGGGCCAAATCTTTCTTGTTTTGGCTGCGCCTAGTGTTAGTCACCACTGCAGACATTAAAACCTGTAGAAGTACAGAGATGGTTCTTAACACAAACTTCACAGCAAACTGTAATCCTTCAGTACAGAGCTAACCAAGACCTGCTGGTAGAAAACTGAATTTATAATAGCAACTTTCAAACTACAACTCATGTTAAAAATCAGTCTGCTCGGTGCTGCTGAAGCATCTCAAGCACTTGCACTATTAATTGCATGGGATCTTCTTTGTACTCGGTAAAACAGGGTCTTAGTGTTGCAGGGTTTAGTATAGTCTCAAGCTCCAACTCGTGGATATTTTCTCACTACAGTCCTTGAAAATGAGAATGGTTTCATTATATGAACAAAACAAACCAAAAAAGCTTCAAGTGTGTTAGTTCTTCTTAAGAGATGCTTTCTAGCTTTGTATCTAGCAGATTTCAAGGTGATTGGCTGTGATTAGGTTTTTTCCAGTAAAAATTCAGGAGAACATTCTGCTAAGGTTTTGCTTTTTCTAAGCTGCTGCAGTGAAACTGCTTTGTAGAAACATTCCCTCCCAGGTGACCGAAGACATGCAGTTTATTAAGCCAAATCAAGTTATAAAATACAGACAATTAAATTACTGACTTGCTTCTATATATGTGCTGCTGTATCATTTCAAGAATGAACCACCCTAACCTCCCCCCCTTCCTGATAATCAAAATAGGAGGTATGATTTATTTGGTAATATGGGAGATGTTTTTCTGCAACCAACAAAAATACATGACTTTGGGAGAGGGAGGGCAAGGCAATAGCTGGGTTACAAGTTTATATTTTGTCCAGAACCACTGATGAATGACTGCACGTTAAAAATTAATATCTGTGAATTCTTGTAATGTCATTAGGGTTTTACTAAGAGAGGGGGAAAAAAATTGTCAGTGAATTCTTTAAGGATTTTTGGATGCACTCAGATCACTGAGTAACAAATTTTACCTGAAGGGTCTTTGCAGTTGTAGTATTTCTAAAATGTATACTGTTTGCCTTTGTAAGTAATGAAGCTTTATTTGGTTGTTAGAGGCTCAGTGTGTAAAGCACATCACAAAACCCTAGCATGCTCAGCCCAGCAAATAAAAAGAAATAGAAGAAAATGACAGATTTAATGGTTTCCTCAGCTACATTAATGTCTTTGACAGTCTTGAAAAGAGAATTTCTAATGAGCACTGAAACAAATGTGTGCAGGAAGTGGTCTTGCTTTTGCTGCTGCACATTTGAGTTCCTTTAATTGCATCAATAAGGAATTTCTGCTCCTCATTTAATGAATGCCTTTTGACTACTTTCTGAAAGGCAACTGGATGTAAGGGGTAAACACTGGCACCTTTTGTATGAAGTCACATAAACAGGTTTCAATTAATAGTTATCAGCCTTAGAAACACTGTATTATAATGCAGTACAGTAAATCCCATTGTACATTTTTATTCTTAATTTTTTATTAAGCTTAGGTTTCCCTCTGCTTTGCTTTTGCTGTGCTACCTAATGTTCTAAGATAGTGCTTTAACTCCCCACTGGCTTTTTATTATATCTTGTGTTGGGCAGAAATCGGGCATTCTGTCAGAGCTGTTCCTGCACCACCTCTTGCCTCAGACAACTCAGAATTCATATAATGCCACAGTACCTGGGTCTTTAGTTTGTTCTCAGTTCAAAAAGTGAGTTTCAGGGCAAAGGGCTTGGTGGGGGGGGGGGAAGAACAGGGAGAGGAAATCTGAGTTTGATTTTTTTTTTTTTTTTCATTGTTGTCATTTTTCTCCCTAAACAGAGGCACAGTTGCTGCAGGTGCAGTGGATTACTTATGAAAGAAGTTTTATATTTAAAAACAAGAGAGACTTTAATGAAATCAGTAGAGGGTTTGTACAATAGGTATTGTATTATACCAGAGCTCAGGCTTCACATTGATTGCGGTATTTAAATTTCAATGAGTTGATTATGTATGAGAGTAAAATGACCAGTATTATGAATGTACAAAAAAGTGACATGGAAGAGCTGTGCCAGAAAAGTGAGAAAAACGTTCCCTTTATAGTCCCTAGAGTTCAATAAAGCACCACTATTTCCCAGCTTTTAAAAGCTCTTTTATCACAATGGTTCATACCTCACATTCCCTGGAGCCTGATTTGTTATACGTGCAGGGTCCTGTTCCATTCAGCAGCATCTCACTGGTTTCAGTGTTGGTAGGTTTGTAATCTACATAAAATTCCTGTGTGCTTGGAGTCATTTGCTTCAGTGACTGTCTTTTCTTTTTCCTGTGCCTTCGCATGAGAGAGCGCTGCTGCAGCTGCTTCATACTGGCTGGGTAACGCTTCCATGACACATAGATTACCAGCAGGATCACAAGCACAGACAAGAAAAGGGCCACGCTGCCTGCTATGATTTTATGGAAGGAGATGTGTTCTGTGTCGTGCTCGGGTTCGGAGCTTGATTCAGTGGCTCCAATAGTTGGGGGCAGAGGGGGCTTGCTGTCGTGTTTAGGCCTGGTGAGTTTTGGTTTAAACGTTGGCTTTGGGAGAGCTCGTGCTAATTCAAACCTTTCCGTAGTACTTTTGCCACAAATGCTGTAGTTTTTCACTGCATCGATAACATTCACCCCTTGCAGTTCTTTGGGGCTGGCACAAATGATTGTATTTTCCCTCAGCCCTTTAAAACTTTTAAGCCAGTTTACCAGAGAGCAAATGTTTCTGCTGCATTCCCATATATTCCCAGCAAGGCTGATGTCATTGAGGGATATCCAAGAATCCAGAATTTCTTGACCAATAAATGTGAGCTTGTTTGAATCCAGGTTGAGGCGCTGTAAATTGGGCACACACTGGAAAACACTAGGTCCACTGAAAGCTTCTATTTCATTGCCAGATAAATCAAGTCTTTGTAATGAGCTCCAGGTCCAGGACATAGTTTGTCCTATCACACTGATTTTATTCCACTGTAAATAAAGGTTTTGAAGGCTGACTAGCCTTGGAAAAAGTGCCAGGTTGAGCTTAGAAAATTGATTGTGCTCCAGATGAAGCTCTTTAAGTCTGATCATGCCTGCAAATACATTCCTTGCTAAACTTCGGATGCGATTATAACCCAGGTCCAACAGTTCAAGGTTTCTACAATCTTGAAATATTCGAACAGGGATGGTTCTTAGGGAATTGGACCGCAAATGTAAACTCAGCAGCTTCCTTAAGCCCCTGAACTGTTCAGATCCCAGAGACTGCAGCTGATTGTATGACAGATCCAAATTCCGGAGATTTGTCACAGGTCTGAAGGTATTATTAAGAAAATAGGAGATTCTGTTGGAACTCAAGATCAACTCTTTTAGTCTGCGTATTCCATTGAAAGCATTTTCGTCAATATTGCTGATGTGGTTATGGTCTAAATAGAGCCAGGTGAGTTGATTAAGACCTTTAAATTGATTGTATTTTAGTTTTTGGAGGCTGTTATATCGAAGGGACAAACCTAAACAACCAGCAGATATACTTGAGGGAATCTCCTGCAATTTCTGAGATTCACAATATACCATTTTGCCTTCACACCTACAGCCCTTAGGGCATCCTCGTTCAGCAGAAGAAAGCATTGTCAGTAATACAGTAGGGGCTATTACCAGAGCTACAGCTGATCCGCTCAGTAGCCTAATTACATTGAAACCTGGAAATAAAAACAACTTAGAAAAGTTATCCCCCCACACATCAGTCATTTCTTTCAATCATGCTAAAATCTTTTATTTCAACAATCATTTACAAATCCCTAGCTCGACTCAACTACTTTTCATATTGTTTTCTTTACTCTTTTTTTTTTTTTAATAAGAATGCCTTTATATAAATACTGAAAAACAGCTGGGTAAAAGGTGTAATCCCTAAGCAGTTTAACTGTAATAACAAATCACATCAAGGTAAGTCTATGGAGTAATTAAAGCACAGACTATGCAGTGGCTATGAACTATACATTAAAAAAATAACATGAAAAACATACCCATCCTTTGTGTTGTTCAAAGGTCGTCCTTAGGTCTTTTGTTTTTTGCTTAGTGTGCCACAAGCATGGCAGCCCCTGTCAGCTGCACTGTAGTGAGTCAGGGCTCGCTGACACCCAGGAAGAAAAATTGGACCCCTTGGGAGATGGACCGATTTTGGAGCATTATTCTTTGCCAGCCATGCAGAACACTCCAAGCATAAATCAATCCCAACACAGCATTCGCAGCAAAATGTCAAATTCTTCCTAGGTAATAGGATCTTCATGGATATTATGTTTTTGCATCTTTATAGTTAGGAACCTGGCTTTTAAAATTTCTCTTTACAGGAAAGCATGTTAGATTCCTCCAAGCACCTTTAGCTATCTGAATTCACACATCTGTATTCCATAGCACAGCAGTTCCCTTACTTAGTACCCAATCCGGCTAGGAAGCTGCTTTGTAGCACAGAAGGTGGAATAAGCCCGTACAATGAACAAGCTCTGCTCACTTCTGCATACTGTCATTCTGAAAGCTCCGTCCGACTGTTGCTTTGGTTTCGGCGAATGCAGTCTTATGTAAAGCTGCCCCCAGTGGTGAAGAATATTATGGGCATGTGCAGAAATGTCTTCCTTTTATCTTGCAAATGAGTAAGCTCTGCTGGGAATAAGAGTGAGTGTTCTGAGTGACTAATAGAAATGGAACGGTCAGCTTCGATGTAAACTGGTGAGGTGTGCTGAAACATCCAAATCCTCTTAGTCTCTTCTTGCTGTTTGTGAAAGCTGTTTTGCATCCTTGAACTTAATAGCTCAGCATGAGCTGCTGAGACTTTTGTCTGAAGGGCTAACATGACATTTGTAGGACGTAGTTACAAATTTTCCATCCCAAGGGGTTTTTTTTCCTACTGCATTAGACATGTGTTCACATAACTTTTTTGCAATAACTCACTATTTTCTAGTGGAGTATCAGCCCCCTCAGTGTGTCTCTTATCAAGAGTTTCAGTGGGGACACTATATTTTACAACATGAAAAATGTTTTGGAGCTGACATTTTGCCTTTTCGTTTTTTTCTTCTCTGTTAAAAGGCACAGTGCCAGGAGGTTAGAAGAGAGTATTGTGCTCATTTATTTCCCAACTTACTGTCACTTTGCTCCACAACATTAACACTTCGAACACAGGCTTCCATAACCCTTGCAATATAGGGACTAAGCAGCTTGATGTAGTACCTTGACCAGGTGAGTTGTTTTTGCTGTAACTTATGACACGGACAGGGTTTTATGTGACTGTACGATATGCAGAGGTTTTTAGATGTGTGACTCTGGGCAGTTCTTATGTATCACATGAAGAGCCTTTTCCTCCTTCCTTACCCTTCCCTTTTTTCCTGTGCATTGTAGAGAGAGGACGCATCCTCTTATCTGGGCAGAGCAAAAGTAAGATGGCAGTACAGCAAATGCACCACGCTGACAATCTGCCTTCGCCAAGAAATATGTGATCAGAGATGATGATGGGGAAGTGTAAAATCATGGCTCTTTGTCGTGCAAGAATAGGCTAGAGCCTGAAGAGAAGTGTGCTGCTCGTTAAAAGAGGAGTGCAGATTACAGTCCCCCAAGTGCAACCAGACAGCTCTGAGAACTGCCTTTCCATTTGAGGCTGAATCCTTACCCCTTGGAATAATGTGCTTTGACTCTTCCCTTATTATTCACTGCTGCGAGCAGTGAAGAACTTAAGATGAGGTGAAACCTGAAATTTTCCACACATTAAAATGCCACCATTGCCTAGTACTTAGTCTGTCAATGACTTCAGACTTAGAGTAACCCCACCAGTAGGAATGTACCTATCTGTAGTGCCTAAATTAGAAGCATGGTCGCCCCTAGCTAACAACTAGGAACATCTTTCATGTCAGGAGCCAGAAATTCATACCTGCATAAAGGTACATTCTGTGAAAATTCTTCCCTTTGGGTCAGATTTGTGGAGAGGGAAAGGGTTAATTCCTCCATTAATCTCTGTCACTGTCACCATCTCTTGTTCTCTACTACAGCTTTTTTTCTGGCTCTTAAATCTGATCTGTAAGGTTGAGGAGCCAGTGACAAACTGCAGACTGCGCTGGGAACTGTGATAGTCTGGGGAGCCGTTCTGCTGACAGGAACATCATGTGCCCGGCCTGGTGTGCCTGTTGCAGGTTTTCCATCACTGCCTTGTGGACAAACTGTACTTGATGGAACAGAATGGGCAGCTTCAGAAGACAACTCAGACCTTTGGAAAGCCAGTTTGCCTCTTGGAACTGCTGCTCTTCCTCTTGACAGTAGAGGATGCCTGTGACAAGTAAACTGTCTCCTGAAATGGCTCTGTTAGGTTCCTAAACTTAGATAGCATGAAATCAGGTGTAAATCTTCACCTGGTTCAAACACAGCATTTAAAGCTTCAGGTAACGTACAAGTTCTTTCTCCTGAAGAGTTGGTGCTACTTAGTACACCAGCGCAGCCTTCTCCCCAGACTTTGCCTATTCTCTGGCTTTTCCTCTGTTGTCTTCTCTCCCTGCTCCATCTTCATTGTGGAGATAACAAGTAACTTCTCTGCCACCATGAGTCAGCAGGGCTTCAGTAGCTTTTCCAGAGTTTTAATAATTGCCAATATACTGGACAAATAAGAGGGAACAGCTACTCTTTCACCATGAGTTATTTTCATTTTTCTGAAAGGGGTGAGACATCAAGAGACGAACAGAGAGAGCATCAAATCTATGTTAATGGATTGCCAAATGCAATTTTCTTTACTGAGATCCTTTTTGAAATACAAGCAGGAAAAGTGCCAGTGTCTGATAAACAGGTTTTTAAAATTACATATCTGTATCTTCCTACAGCTGAATGGGTTCTTTTCAAACTGTGGAAATAAAGCTACTCCCAGTATGAAACATTTAATACAAAATTTCAGATCGGTCTGGCCATATTATAAACTGTGAAAAATAGATAATTAAGTTAAAGCTGCATTTTAGATAGGAAGATACCTTTTGCAAGTGGTTTAACTTTTGCCTAGTGTTAACTACACCTTCAATAGCTGTGCAGCCTCGTTGCATTGCCATTTAACTCATGTAACTAGGAAAAAAGAACTCAAGGCTGAACTAGTTAAGTTCTCTTATGGATAAACTAGTTTTCATTAGAACTAATACCACAACTCCTAAGTGCCTAAAATCCAGGAGTTTGTAGAAGGCTTGGTGTGAATTTAGCTTGTGCCTCATGTGAGTTTGTGTGTATTCATTCTGGGGGATAGTTGCTGTAGTCACGGGGCATTTTGAGTTCACCTCTGTGCTATTGCTAGGCAGCCCTGCCTCGTGTCCTGGAACAGCAGGTTCCAGTTGGGAACAGGAGGTAAAAACTGTTTGCAAGTGACAGCAGTCTCAATGACTTCACAGTGACTGAATATTAGTGCTCAGAAACAATGTTATTCCTTCTCTTCTGCCTTTGAAGACAGAATTTTATGCAATTCTGCAAAGACAGATACTCTTACGATAAATATTTAATTTATTTGTGTACTCTCGTGCACACAATCTGTGTTTTGAGATTTCAGCGTTAGACATAAATTGAGATGCCACAGAACCTAGGAAGCTGATTAGTTTTGAATTGTATACCTCCGTGGTAACTCCGATTTTTTGATATTTTTATTCTGGGCTTTTTCTGAGAGGAGGGGAAGGGCATACATCAGAAAATACATTGACAAATGTGTTGCTAAATATGTCTAAACATTAATACAGTTGAAAAGCTGTGTATTGCACGGAGCCTGTGATGAACACAATGTTTTCTTCATCAGCACAACAGACAAATTAAATTCAAAGTTGTTTGGGAATGATGCATTATCCCAAGATAGTGATGGCCCAGATTTTTCTCTTGATATTAAACTTTCAATAGGTTTTGT
The DNA here is from genome assembly GCA_013398125.1 of Aegotheles bennettii. Classification (NCBI taxonomy): domain Eukaryota; kingdom Metazoa; phylum Chordata; class Aves; order Caprimulgiformes; family Aegothelidae; genus Aegotheles; species Aegotheles bennettii. The sequence continues at coordinate 50,947 of VZRW01009867.1, read as the reverse complement.
TCCTGGATAGATTTCGCTACTGTCTGGTTTTGAAATAATTTGCTTCTATTTAATTTCACGTTTGGTTTTGGTTTTGCTTATATAGTTAAATTCTAGTACATTTTCTTTTTCCAGCTGTACCTAGCTGCAGCTTTCCTACAGTAGGCTTAACATGAACTGCACTTGGAATAGTGTAGGGTGAATCAAAAGAGGACATTGACCGTGAAAGCCTGTTCCTCCATAGAGCTGTTTGGGAATTGAAACATTTTGCAGAGGAAAAGGGGAAACAGCAAATCTTGCATTTTTCAGGGTTATGATAATGACCAGGTACATCTGTTTGTTTGATAAGTACATTTGAAAAGGAAGGATGACAGAATTACCAGTAGTATGGGGATGAAGGGTGCAGGGAAGAGATGTCTATGTCCCCAAGTGTAAGGAACCAGCATTTCCCAGGTGCTAGCGGGATTCCACGTTAATCAGCAGTCAAAACCCTTCCCCTGGTCTGTCACTTGCTTCTCAACAGCCTTCTTCAGGACATTTCACGCTTACTCTTTAAAATGCAGCTCTTGTTTATTGACATTGTTACAAAAAAAGGAGTAAGTTTCCATTTCTGTTACTCCAGTAAGAAATCCACTCAGAAAAGCAGTGTGATCCTCTCTAGCCACAGTGCATTATGTTCTTAATGCACAGACTTCAGAATTTAGACTTCTGGATACAGCCTTTTTCTGTTCACAGAGTTCCTGGGCCTAGGAGTGCCTTTTTGTGTGTAATCACATGTCCCTCTGGGGAACCCAAGTTAACAAGTGCTGCACTGTGTTCCTTTTGGGTTTATGAAGTGACAATGTATGTCTTTCCCTTGACTTTATTTCACTATAAAGAAACTAGGAGTCTGCTGGGTTAGCAGTAGTAGCTTGTTCTAAATGGTACTGTGGTGTGCTATCACTGTATCGTTGAGCAGAGAAGTCTAATAAAATGTGTTTGCAATTTTTGAGCCAATGATTAAATGAACCTGCTGTTCCATGAGGATTGGATCAGAGCTGGGGGAGTATAACTCCCAGTGTAAATATCAGGGTGTGGGAAGATAGAGGGAAACTCAGGATGCAGGATTTGCCAGAGGCAGACATAAGGAAATGGAAGTGTGGGAAAGCCAGGTTCAAGGAACATGCAGACAAGGGAAGTTGAGGCAACAGAAAATGCTCAGAAGAAACAGGGAAAGAGGACTGCAAGTAGGGAGAGTCTCATCCCAACAGTTTGTCAGTACTAATCTAAAGGATCGTGATGGGAAGTGAAAGGTGGTGGTGGTAGATAAATGACAAATGTCCCCATTCTCTCCCGCTAGAAACAATGAACTTTGCAAGGCTTCCCCTGGCTTCTGCGGGAGTGAAAGAACCCCATGTTTCAAATTCTGTGATAAACTGAAGGAACTGTGGTAAGCTGAAGGAACATGATTACTGTGTTCAGTTCTGGGCCCCTCACTACAAGAAAGACATTGAGGTGCTGGAGCATGTCCAGAGAAGGGCAACAAAGCTGGTGAAGGGTCTGGAGCACAAGTTTCACAAGGAGTGGCAGAGGGAACTGGGAGTGTTCAGCCTGGAGAAAAGGAGGCCAAGGGGAGAACTTTCTGCTTTCTGCACCTCCCTGAAAGGAGGTTGTAGCGAGGGTGGTGTCCATCTCTTCTCCCAAACAGCAAGTGATAGGATGAGAGGAAATGGCCTCAAGTTGTGCCAGGGGAGGTTTGGATTAGATATTAGGAAAAATTCCTTAACCAAAAGGTTTGTCAAGGACTGGTACAGGCTTCTTAAGGAAGTGGTGGAGTCACCTTCCCCGGAGGTATTTAAAAGCTGTGTACGTGTAGCACTTAGGGACATGGTTTAGTGGTGAACTTGGCAGTGCTAGGTTAACAGTTGGACTCGATGATCTTAAAGGTCCTTTCCAACCTAAATGATTCTATGATTCTAACATCTGAAGCTGAATAGGAGCCATGACCCTTTCTAGGAGTCAGTAAACTCCATAACATCCGATTGCTTGTGGAGGACATAAGGGACAGATCTGTGAATTCATGTATCTCCTGAGGATCTCCTGAGTGCCGTGGTTCATGGGGCAACACAGGCTATTGCTTTCCTAGTGCACAATTACACTCTGTTGAATAACGAAGCTTCTCCAGCTGCACAGCTTTGTTTAAATCTGTGCATTGTGGGTAGGTCACAGGGGCCTCTAAACTATCCCAGGGGAGATAATGCTGCATACGAACCTACAACCTTTGTTCCTGGCATCCAGTGGTTAGATTGTCCAGATCCTTTCATAAATTCTGTATCCTTTATGAGGCACTGGGCACAAAGCTCTTCCCCTGTTGACTTTTTCCCTATGATTTTGAAGCTGTTTGAAGTCAAGCAGTCTGTGCTTCAGTCTCATCCTCTGGAGGCACGACTGCATGAGATGCATAGCTATAATTTTACGTACTTTCTGAAACTGATAGGTGCTGCTTCCCTTTCAGTGGACTTATTGTTGATTCATTCAGGCTTGTCCTCCAGCATCTTGGTGAAAGGGGAATATGAGTAGAAGCAGCAGAAGGCAAAGGTTCATCACTGAAGGAAAAGATAGTAACTACATCTTACACATAGTGCTAGCTTCAACCAGCAGAGCATGAATGATACACTGCGTAAGTGCCCTGTAGGTGTGTGGGTGCAAAATGAGTGGTCTCTGTGCCTGTAGTCTCTGTGAAGATGCTGGGGAAGTTAGATTAGAATAAACCCAGGCTTGTTGTAGTTGCTTTTATGGGCCAGGATGCCCTTGCTGGAAGAGTGCCTGCTGTCTTATTGTCCAGGCAGCGTGTATGGGGTTTATCTAGCCTGAGGTATTCAGAAACCTTAGGTGTCACCATGAAGTATGCTTGCCTATCAAGTATGATTTGTTCTCCTAGAAGTATCTGAATTCTACCTTGCTATAAGAATTCTACATATGCATCAGTGACAGACTATGATAGATGGCAAAAGTAATGAACTTACTTCCTGGGCAGCCAGATTAACATGAAGTTCTTCTAGAAAAGTTTTTCATAAGCAATTTAACTATGTGTTGGTGGAGCACGTGCATGCACTTAGATACTTTTTCTTCTTTGGGGAATGAACTGGAAAACAAGGCATCCTCCAAGGGGTATGTTTCCACAGTAGATATATACAAATAAATGTTTTCTGACAGAAAGACACTTTGTTGGGGGAAAAAAAATAAATCCTGATAGTGTCCAGTTCTGGCCAGAGGGAAAGAAGGGAGCTCTGAGCACGTCCTATCCTATTGGTAAGAACAGGAACAGTAAGATTTGGCTGAGGGTTAGTGAGGTGGTGGCAGTGTCAGTAATATGGTCATTTTGACAATATTTTATTTTCCACCAGACCCTAGACCTTTTCAGTCTGCAATGTTGATGTGCAGTTGAAAACCTTAGGGCTAGCCTTTCCTCCTCAGCTGTTCCTTCTGCCTTCATGCTTTTGCCTATAGCTTCCCTTTCTTCTACCCTATGGATACTTCTCTGAAGAATGAATATTTGTTGGTTGCTCAGCATAGAGCATATACATACAATGTATGTTCACACATGTTCTTAGGATCAGACATGTTCCCTGTTACACATTTAACTTCTTGCTCCTTGGCTCACCAAGTGAAGCTACCCTGGTATCTCACTATATGCTGGAGCTGTAGTTAGTCACTCTGTCAGGTCAGTGTGGGAGTATCTGTTGGCTGCTGTGGCACCTTGGCTGCTGGAGGGAGGCAGCTGGCAAGAACTTTAATTATAGGAAAACCATGATGTCCACATCATGTCAAAGTTCATTAAAAAAAACTTGTAACTTGCTTTCCAAACTTCAGCTTTTACCCTAATTCCCTTTGGGTCTCAGTATCTCTACTTATGAGAGGGGGATAGTAACATTTAATTATCCTATAAGTTGATCAGCATAATAAATTACTTGCTTCACTTTTTGTCTGACACTATTTTCAAACATATGTCTTTTCCATCAGTTAAGACACCTATTCCTTTTCTGAACTCCCAAAACAAGTTGTTCTGTATCTATTGTAATTTGAATTGCTTGCTATGGGTATCATTTATTTTGATGCATTTTTTTTAACTAGAATGACAAAGTAGCGTAATTCCACATGAGGACAACATAGTATAGGAAAACAGGCCTCTTTTTAAAAGGCAAAATTATTGCAAATCTTTGGCTAATAAGCTTGTAGGACCTTCACTGTAGGAGCTTTTTTGATGTTAGAACAGTATCACTTTGAAAACTATTTAAAAATTTGCTGAATATTACCTTTCATTTTTCATATAAAAATTGTGATGGGTGGGTAACGTTTTCAGCTAGCTGAAATGGAAGACTATGTATACATAGCATTTCCTAGAATGAGACCTAAATTAATAGATGATAATTATTCTTGTACTTCCTAGACTTACTGCTCTTCAGTGTAAAGAGGCATACGGGTGTAAGCAATTAAAGAGTGCAGAACACCTTGATTTCATTTGATCTGTTGAAATATTCTAGAATAATTTCCACTTTCTCCTTTCACAAACTTAAGCATGAAAAACTCTGCAGAGAAAAAGCATTCTAGCTTTACCTCTACTACAAATCATGCTTGGACTCAAGTGAGTCCAATTCTGAGACTGATTTCAAATCCAAAGACAGTAAGAACAATGTGTTACTATACAGCATTAGTAATGTTTGGAAGAGAAAACTAAACATGACAGTTGAGCAGATTTTAAACTGAAAGAGAAAAACATGAGCAAAGTTAAGAAGCATGTAATTCTGTTCATTTACACTGTGACTAGCATAAAAATGATTTATTCCAAATGGTTACAGTTGTGTGCTTAGTCATTTCCTTCCCTGGCTTCAGATTCTGTTTTCTGGCTTTTCTTGCAAAAATGTTTGTTTGCTTTTTTTTACGAGTTTTAGATTTTTCTAGCTTTTAATAATTCAATCAAGTCTTTTTCAATTAAACAAGCTACAAGAGTTTTAAGACGTTCCATCTTTGGTAGCTGATGTTCCTGAGAAAGCTCAAAATCTTAATATACTGCCAGTCATGGTTAGTTAACCAACCTGTAATCTGTTTCTGCTTAGGCACAGAGGTCACTCGTCTGTGCCCAGTAATGATAGAGTAGAACTTTCTGGTTTAAAAAAAAAATAAAATTCAAAAGGTGAATTGTTGTGGGTATGTTCTGACTATTCCATTCTGTATTTGCCATCCTTTTTATTCTTTTCCTGTTGGTGGGTCTGGCAAGCAGAGCTCTGAAGAAACCATATGCGATTTAAATGACTTATTAGCTCATCTTTTCAGGCCCTGTCTGCCCAAGAAAATTGCCTTAAATGAAATGTGATTAAATAAAAAAATAAACATACAACCAAACCCCAGCATATTTAAGTGATTTACAAAAGTACAACAGACTCACATAATAAATTTCCAAACAAAAATGTTGCTTACTGCAGATTTATTTTGGTTTCTGTGACAAGATACTCTACTGTTTATTAAAACTCAGTGTCTTTTGTGCAGAGGATGGGCATGAAACAAATGATAAAACCAACTCAAAGAGGCTCAAATATTATACATGACATTTGCCTTCTGTGTCACAGTGTAAAACAATAAATATCTGCAAAATGTTAATTTCTGATTGACCAAACCATTGCAGAGTGCCACAGACACAGGGAGGAAGAGAGGAAGCCGATATGAAGAGAAGAATTGGTGTATTCACCCCTTCTCTTTCTTGCAGCAATAGTGGGATACTCATGTTGTAGTCTTCGCATTTTGTAAATCCTGTACAGACACAGGTATTCTGTATCTCCTGAGTAGGTAAGAAGCTTAAAAAAACCTTTCTCTCTTACAGCTCACTTGCATACAGAAAAGGTTAGAAAGGAAGAAATGCTGCCGGTTGGCAACCAAGTAGAGACTCTGGTCAGCCCACATAGTGGAGACACGGGAGAGCTGAACCTGAGTGAGTCAATGGCTCCATTTCTGTGTCTCTAAATGGTAACAGAAGTTGAGAGAAAGTAGCAAGGACTTACAAGTATGAACTCAGTTTCAAAATAAATGTTTTGCCTCCAGACACACAGGAAACAGGCACATCTCCATCCACTTGTTCTTACCAGGTACCTCTTTTGTCATAGTTACATGACAGAAAAATCTTGTGTCTGTGTAATAGGGAAATCATGTGGCTTGCTGATTGGATCTTGCAGCATATGTTTCTGTCATCATTTATTTGTCATTTGGGCAAACTGATGAGATTAAAATCCAGACCATGAATAGACAAGTACCAATATAATTAACACAACAAAAATATTTCGTATGGGGATTTCTGCTGCTGTGTGTTGAGCAGTTTCCTGTGTTGCTTTGCAAGACTGTAAGCTCCTGGGGTGTACTTTATTCTTTCAATATAAGACTAAAAAGAACCCTAATCTTAAAATAACTGTGTACAAATCTAATACACAGAATAATTATAAATTGAATTATGTCAAAACATTGTGTAGTGTGAAATTAATAGCAAAAGTAGAAAGGAAGGACTTTTCAGTGAAAGCTAAATATGCCTTGGATTTTTTTACTTAATCAATATGTATAATCAATTTCAGCTGTATAGTTTAGTTTATACTTTGATAATTGAACCCCACAATACAATCTCTGTGGGATTCCTTCTAAGGTGATGTGTCTTCGTGCTGTTAGTATGCATAAAGAATTCACATAGGGTAGTGAAAGCTAAGACATAAAATTCTCATGTTTCAATGTAAAACCCAGAAAGTAACTAATGGGTGTTAGAAAAAGGGAAGAAAAAAGGTACTGTATGGCCATGTTACTGAATAAGAGCTGTCTCTTATAGAGATCTTTGCACTTTCCTTTAAAATACCTAGTACTCATCACTCTCAGACAGAAAGATGGAGGAAATGCAGTGCCTTTATCTGACAGTAATTTCAATGTTCTTCTCTCTCTGTGTGATTTAAAGTCAAATAGAAATATGCTGTTAGAATAGAGATATCTGTAAATTGAAAGAAGCCTTTGAGTTGTATCAGAACACCACTGTATGAGAGAAACTCCAAAAAGAAAACTATAAATGTCCTTGAATATATTTGCTCCTTACATAAATACCATGGTATTTGGAATTCTGTGTCAGCTGCTTGCTGATCAAAAGATTAACATTTTAAAGAAGCTGATAATTCGTATGTTCATTACAATACCAGAGTTTAACATTCCACCCTTTTGTACCCTCAGAAACATTGAGAGGAACACAGGTGTGAATGTGCCAGGCTCTGTAACAGTTGAACTGTGAGACTTGATTTTGCAAAGCTCCTTGGTTTTGATAAAACAAAATTTCTTCCAAAGCCAGATTCAGAAGAGGTTTCCAGTAACAGTTACCACTCTGGCTAGTCATGTCAGTGCACAAAGCCCAAATCTGCTTGTGATGGTTATTATACATTTAGTGAGACCTGTGGAAGCCCGCTTCTGTCATTACACATTACTGACTTGATGGGAATTAGCATAGTGCTGATAAACTTCCAGCTTGGATCTTCTATTTAAAAAAGGTTGCATTAAATTAGATCAGGGGCACTTGGAAAGAGAGAATTCCTACTCTTTGTAGCGTAGTTTTTTACCATCAATATCTTAACTGATGACAGTATTAATTATCACATGATGAATGTGGTTCATTTGCAGAATTTCACAGTGGGAGAGGATACTCCACTGGTCTATTTTTTCTCTCTCTCTTTTTGAGTATTTAATCCCGTATCATATCATGAACTAATACAACAAGTTGCATCCAAATAAGTAAGGGGAGGGAGTTATTGATCCTTTTTAAGTCTGGCAAAATTAGCTTCTTAAATTTTCAGCATATAATTTAATAGATATACCAGGGACTTTTCTTCTGTTACTGTTCTTCCCAGGCACTGGAAGTACTTCGTGGCTATGTCCTTTTATTTTGAATTGTTTATCTAGTACATTTGTGTTCTTTGCTTGCGTTACCACTTACTGGTATTTTTTTACTTTAGGCCACTTGCAGCAAAAATGTATGTAAGCAATAGAAATCCTGTAATGTCCCACTGTGCCTAGAATATATTTCAAAAAGAATAAATGCTTTTAGAGCTTTTTGCAGCCTCTACCACCCTTTGCTAGTATTTGTCTTTTGCTTTCTGCACAGTTAGCTTGGTACTGTATGCTACTTCCTTGTCAGAGGCTGGCTGGAAGTGCCGTGTGTGTCAGTAGTGGCTTATTTTACTTGCCACAGTTTAATACAAAAGCAGTCAGCAGCAGAAAAGGAATCTACTTTGCTTCAGTTCCTATTCTTTCCATTGTTGCCACTCAAGAAAGGTAGAAACAACATATGAAACCATTTATGAAATCAGTAGGGAGTTTCTCATGTTCTCCAACCGAAAAGAATTGTAAAGTTATGGAGAGTTTTACTCATCATTATATGGAGTGATTTACTATTTAAACACTTCCCAGGAGTGTTAGTGAACAGGCATATCGGTGAGTCAGACACAAATGTGCATGTCAGAACAACAGTATTCTTCAGCACATATTTTTGAGATGTCTGTCAGAGGGCATTATTAGGAAGCTAGTGATGATTTGCATGGTTTAACATAACAGCCACTGGGAGCATCTTTTGGTGATTTCTGTTCCCTATGGAATGAATGACCATCTCTATTTGTCTCTAATTTGTACTCTACATGATTAGAACAAGGGTCAGAGGTAAGTATTTTATGTAGAGTCATTATTTACTCCTGACATCCAAAGTGGTTCATCTATTATATCTTATACTAAGATTCCATTTATGAATTTTTCAATTGAGCAGTAATAACTCTTACAGAAGTTGTGAGTATGTGTTAGACATGCTTGTGTGCCGCAGGTGATACTTTTAGAAGACTGATAAAATCCTAAATAGAAATACTCTTGACTTGAAGTCCAAGACAACCTATGAGAGTTATTGCTGGGTTTGAAACAAAAAGGAGAAGTGGGAACTCACTGTAAGTGCTGCCGCCTCTTCTTTTTTGCCATTGTTACGTTTTTTTAATGGAATAGGTTTTGGCATTCATCAGTCAGCTGTACTGGCCTCCCATTGTCTTTATTTCCCCAAGAAAGGGAATTATTTATTGTGAAAAAAACACAGTATGAATAGATCTGTTAAATGGAGACTGCTTTTATAAGTTAAGAGCCATGTAAACACCATAGAGTTAAAATTTGCTTGGCTCTGCTTACCACAAAGTGAGTATACAATTTAGTCTAAATATACTGGCATGAAAAATGTTGTTATAAGTACCTGTCCCTCATACTATTAAATGTCTTCATTTAGGGTTAGGGAGCTATGCTGTAACATTGTCTTCAGTTTGCATCTTAATTAGCTTTGAACTGAAGCAGATAACTTATTTGACATCTTAAAGTGGAGCTTTTGTGTCCAGTTACTCAGGATTAGTATTCCATAGGGAAAGAGACTGCGATAATGAGATTCTCACCACCTTGTGAACAGTCCCTCAGGTACTGGTTAAAAGTCTTGTTGGCAAGGTTCATTTCTGCTTAGTAGTACGAGATGTTACGTTTCACTGTCTCAGCTCCTTCTTAGATCTACAATTACAGGTCAGTTTAAATCGTACATATTATTCCACATTACACTGAAGTGAGTAGTTTCCCTCTGTGTGTATCCAAGTGCACTGGTACCAGTTTGTAAGGCATCAGCCTTCAGGTTCATCACAGCTTGGCAACAGTGGTGTTCTGTGATTTCAGGTACTTTCTTTCTCCCTGTTACTCCTTTTAATCAATATATAAATTTAAGTTGAATCACTTTCTCATGCACAAAGAAGTAAATAAACATCCATTTAATATTTATATATAGGAATTTTGCTATAGCAGACAAAGGATGTGTTTTGATTTTCCTGAAGACAGTTGCAAAATGTTATTGCTCTGGAAAAAGATCACTTGTGATTCCCATTTAATCATAGCTGAAACAATAATGAATACTTTTGAAGACAATCAGTCTATCTGTGCTCACAGCATTTCTTCAATCGGTTCAAACACTATAGATAAACAGTTTTATGTGACTTCCAAGTAAATTTCACTGCTGTTCAAAAGTGCAAAGCCCCTACGCACACAGCTGGAAAGGAACTGAAGTTATTGTAGAAACATGCATCACGGTTAAAAAAAATAAATGTAAGGAGTTTTTCAAGATAATATAACATTCATAAAAATTCAGTGCACTTTTCTCTGCAATGCATTTCCTGTGACTCAGATCTCTTGTTTCAGTTGAGCCAAATAGGAATTAGTACATAAAACAAAGCAAAGCACTATATTTATTGCCATATTTAATGGCTTTATCTCAGTCTATGGTATATAATTATTCTTGCCATTTCAATAGGATAGTTAATAAGAAATTCAGAAGAGGTTGTTAAGGAAGTTTCTATTTTTAAAGTCTAATTTTTAACCTCTGGAGTTTAACAGATCAGACTTGAAAAAAAAATAAAGAAAAAGTATTGTCATGAATTCCGGATTACTATAAATGTTGTTATTAGGCATTCTTGCAGTCTCTTTGAGATCCATTTCTTGGTTAGGAAATGCAAATGGAAATAAAACTATGCTTGAACCACAGCAACTAGATGAAAAGGTAACAGTTTTATTAATTGATTCAAACCTTTTCTAACCATGAGTAACTGTACTACTCTCTTTTTGTCCGTTAAAAACAAATGAACAAAACCATCTGATATTCTAGTTGGCTGCTGACCATGTAGGTTTCCATCTCATGAGGTTGAAGGTATATTTTCAACTTTCTTTCCATAAAACTTTTATTTTGCCATCCAGATGGTGACTGTTTCATGTCAGCCTACCTTACTGCTACTGCCTTTAAACTGGGAATCACTTCTCTAGATCTATAATACAGATTTTTGTTTTCTTCTCTCTCTGGACAGGCAATACATTTTATTAATTTAAAATTATTAGAATTTCTCTGCCTGTATAATTCTTTTTCTCGAGATCCTGAAATCTCTCCTCTCTAAAGTATTGAAAATCCTTAGTATAAATAGGGGCAGCATACTTAACAAGTAACTATAACCCTGTGTTTCCAGTCTTACATTTTCAGCCTTGTAAAGGTTTGGGTTTTTTCCTCCTACTACTTCAGGTTTTCCATGTTTGAAGGCAATAGTCAGTCATGTAGCAGTCCTTTGGTTCTTTCTTTAGTGGCTAAAGAAAAGAGGGAGTCACTGAATTTTGAAACTGAGATTCTATTTGTTTTTTTCTCTGGCATCAAGGCTGTTTGCTGTCCCAGGAGCCTGTTACAATGTCCCTCCATTGTCTCCTCTCTCTGAAGCTGAGGCACTATCTTACCTATCATCATGTACTTGTGTAAATGAGCCAGAGACTCTCAACACTAACATTTGTTACTGTCAAAGGAGTAAATCTCTGAAGCATTCCATACCTTATGTTTATTTATGTCTTCTTCCCTATCTGACTTTTTAATTTTGATCTTTTCACCTAGAGGAGCACCAGCTGTGACCCTCTGTACATGCTTTTGGACTGCCTAGATGGCATTGTGCATTCATACAGAAATGAATTATTTTTTTTTTTCCTAGGAGCTGCCATTTTAGTAAATTGACATCAGATTTTATGTTGTATATATTAGAAATTGTCAGGGTAAGTTACCTCTACCCTTCACCAGTTTTCAAGTTTGTTTTTTGTTTGTTTTTTTGTCACAAACTGTGCTGAAAATCAAGATTTCAGGGTTTATTTAAAGACATGATGATTTTCAAAATGAGTGCAGAATTGTTTCAGCTTATTTGAAGTACCTTATGCTAGTAATTTAGAAATGATTCATTTAAATTAAATATACATGAATGTAGAGAAATAAGAATTTTATTATTAATGTGCTTAAAATATTAGGGTTAATTGAATTTCTTTCGCTTTGAAATGGTTTTCATTTTCACCTACTGGCCTGAGTTGGTGTTGAATTCCTGTAAAATGAGTCAAAATTTCCAACACGTTTTATCAATGAAAAATACAGATTGATGTTTTTCCACAAGTAATTTTAGATTAAGTTAGTTGGCATTTTAATACAAGTATGACTCATTTAAAAGATAATCTACTAATTTATTGATATTGTGCATATATATATAGAACTATGAGTTTTTAGATACATGAAACTGATCTAAGAAAAGGTCTTGATTTATTTGTATGACACTGATGTTTGCTTGTCTTTTATCCAGATAAAGGCTCCTGCAGCCATTATTTTATTGATTCTATGGGAGCATAAGGAATCCTCACAGTACTCTTCAATAAAATATTTTTTTAGAGTTGCAGGTGAAGTTGGGATTTTCTCAGGGTGTCGTGCCTAGGCCCAGACTGGATGTACCAAATGTAGGGTTGTGCTGTGGGTTAAGGTTGCAGGTTCTTGTGTTACAGAAGGTGCTCAGAAGCAGAGTCGTAGTAGAGTTGGGGCAAGGAAGATCACAGCTTTTACTGAGGAGGCATTTCATCATTTATGGACATTATTTACTGAAGCTGTATGGAAGTAGATGGGATAAGGGTTAGGGAAAGATTGGAGCTTTTCATTTTGGGGTTGATATAAACAGTACTGGTAGAGTTGAGGATAGGGAAGGTGGTATTTGTGTTTTCAAATTATTTTTTAATATTTCCTCTGACCCGGTTGAAAGAAGGGTTTGTCTTATCTGTGCTAATATTATGTCCTCTTCAGGCTAAATCTGAGTAGCTATAGCCAAAGAATTTTCATGGCAATTATGCAACTTTATTCAAAAAGGCAATAGCGGGTTGAACTGAGAAGTAGTATGTGTTATTATGTACCTGTTTTCATGTCTAGGATCTTCTAGAGCTTTATAATCAGGCAAACATGTTTTGAATGAAAGCACAATAAAAAGTGTTTTGATTTAAGGCACAGGATGGTTAATATTACTTCCCTTATTTCTTCTCTGCCAGATAAAACTCCCACGGCTTCAGTGTTGCCGTGCACTAAATTTTGTTTTGTTGGTTTTTTTCCTCCTTTTACTGGTGATTCATTGAGATTAAGCATTTGTTGAACTGCACTTTTAAAATTTCTGTTTATTATTTTTCTACGGTTGGTATTCTGAGAGCTGCTTGAAAAAATCTACACATTTTTCTACCAGGCTAACCCTAACTCAGATTTTCTAGGATTAATTTTATTTAAAAAAATACAAGTTTAAAAAATTTTGCAAAGTGACTTTTTTTTTTTTTTTTTGATAGAGAACAGACAAATGGATGTGTTTGCTATTTAGCTTGGATGAATACTGGGGAAAATTACCATGCGATGTTCCTCTCCTCCACTCAGTTCCAAAGCATTTTGTTGTCCCTATGCTCTCATCAGGAAAGACTTTTTTTGATAATTGCTGCCTTGGGTAGAGTTTTTTAAAGTTGTTCTTCCATTCTGCTTCTTCCCCATGTCTGCACTCAAACAACCCCACCATACAAACCTTAATTTGCTTAATTGAGGTAAAGAACAGGCATATCGTGGACTCAAGCTGTACAGAAAGAGGAATCAAAGGGAGGGGGCTGGCGTAAATGGTGTGCTGGATTATAGTAGTTGTGGGATTAGGGTAGAAGAACACAAATCCAGATACTGTGAGGGCAAGAAGGTTTGAGATAACAGCATGGTGTAGCAGAAGATAGGAGAAAGGAAAGAGAAAAAGAGACCATTGGATCTAGAGGGAAATTTGTGAAGCAAGGAAGAGCAAGGCCTCTGATAGTAAGTACACAAATGTAAATATATAATCCTCTCCTTTAGCACAAAGAGGTTATGACTGCTTTAATTGTAATGAAAAAGCCCAGTTCTTGTAAATGAGAAACTGAGGAAGTTTAGGGCAGAAGGGATAGGAAGGGGCAGTGTCAGACAGGATTTCAAGTTCTTGGAAGGATTAGAATTGTGGTACCGCTGGAGTAAGTAGCAGGGGTTGAGAGCTGTGGAGAAGGTTGTGGTATTGAATAGGCCTGGAGATTTCTTGGATATTAAAACAGGAAAGCAAGAGTTTGTAGAAAAAAAATGAGTTTGGGATGAGGGATGGTTTGCAGAAAATATAGTCTGGTCGTCTTTAACTCAAACCTTGTTTTCAGGTGGCAATACTAATGCGAGGCTGCTGGCAGACTTTAAAGGCTCAAGGGATTTCTAATCTTTATTTGTTGTTTTACATATAGAATCACAGAATGGTTTGGGTTGGAAGGAATCTTAAATATCATCTAGTTCCAACCCCCCTACCACAGGCAGGGACACCTCCCACCAGACCAGGTTGCTTCAAGCCCCATCCAACCTGGCCTTGAACGTTGCTAGGGAGCGGCATCCACAATCTTTCTGGGTAACCTGTTCCAGAGTCTTATCCACCTTCACAGTAAAGAGCTTCTTCCTAATATCTAGTATTAATCTACCTTCCTTTAGTTTGAAACCATTCCCCCTTGTTCTGTCTCTACGTGCCCTTGTATAAAGCCCCTCTCCAGCTTTCCTGTAGGCCCCGTTCAGGTCCTGGAAGGTGCTCTAAGGTCTCCCTGGAGCCTTCTCTTCTCCAGGCTGAACAACCTCAACTCTCTCAGCCTGTCTGTCCACAGGATCTCGGATGTTTTAATATTTTAATAGCAAGACTTTCCATTTATTAGACCATTGCCAGGGTTCAGGTAGCACGAAAGCTCGTTGTCCCTGTTGGCTGCCCTCGACATCACCTTTATCCTGTAGGCCTCACCACCTCTACAGGAGTAAAGCATTTACAATGTGATTGGGTTATGTGTAGATAGTAATGTGGTTACCCCAATTATTCTAGGTTAAAGTGCAGTTGGGGGGAGTTGTTGCCTAGTAGGGAGTAACTTCTTGGTGTATCAAAGTCCTTGAATGCATTTATATTAGGAAACTTTCTGGCATACTTGCTACAATGCACTCATAATGGCTGAAGTTGTGCTTTCATGCAGTCTAAATCCAGCAGCTGTGTTCTGCTGCCAGACACTTAACCAAGTAAAAAAACCAAGATAATTTAATATTCTGCACATGATTTCTTCTGAACACCACTGCTACTATGATCGTTGTATAACAACTGAGGTGGGTGTGTTTGATAATCTCAGATGGTCACTGGTTGCTGATTAGTGCTTTCATCTAACAGACTACAGAGTAGATTCTGATGGCTTTCCCTTGTTGGGAGGACACGTAATCTTTCAGTTTAATGAAACCATTTGGGTATACCATATAAAAGAAAAATCAATTTCCAAGGTATTGATTGGAACAAATTCAAAAGGTCGAGTGTAATGTTTGATCTTGAAGTCTCTGGTTTAATACTCTGTTCAGCTAGGTGTTAAGTATTAGGCTTGGCTGCTTATCATGGAACGGGATCTTGAAATAGAGAATGAAATGCTGTTTTAGGCCAGAGTAGCTGTCTCTCAACATTTAGGACCACTGAACAGGGAGTGTTCAGGATGAAATGGCTCTAGATTTATCAATCTTCAACACTTGCTAACATAATTTTAAATTAAAATGCATATTCTGTGTAGGTCTTTAATAGGTAAATTATTGGCTGGAGCAGTGTCAGTGGACAGTATACAGAAAGGGTTAATCCCACCCAGCCTTAGGAGTTTATAATCTCACTGAGAAAGAGATGACAAGTGTTCTCAAAAGACTGGAAGAGTGGAAAGTAGGATAGTTCTTTTCAGAACTGTGCTAGACCAACTTTCTGTACAGCTTGATGGTTTGACATCATTCACTCATATTGATTTCACTGGAAAGTTGAGAGTAGTTGCTGCCATCACTATTAGATGCTATGAAGCTCTCACAACAGACAAAAAGCATATACGGTAGCTTCACGGCTGTTAGAATTGTAGTGCTTCAGTTTCATAGCATTTTATACACTAATAAATCAGGGTAATCTACCAGCTTTACCTGAAGGGTGAACCTTAGCACAGATAGGAAAAGCATGTTAGACAATAGACAGATAGAGAAAGAGGAAGCCTGGCTGTGCTTTGATTTTCAGTCTTAGTGTATTTACATCTTTAACACAAACTATTGTTGTCCATGTTTTGTGATGAAAATGTTTTGAGAGATTTCTTTTGGATTTGCCAAATGTTTAGCAGTGCTTTTGCTGCTTCTCTTCCCAGAGTTATAACTGTATTTATGGAATGAAATGCACATTTCTCTCTCATCCTCATTGTTTTACTTAATGATAGTATGTAAGGGTGTTAACCTATTTCTTGTATTGGGTATGGAATGCCCATCTCTAGAAGGTCTCCCATAGTTGTCATACCCATCTCAGTTGTTTTTTTCCCCACTTGGTACGCTTGTATCAAAAGACAACTTGGGAGATGGGAAGACATAGTGACTCCTTCTGCATAGAGCAATTAAACATAACAAAAAGAGAGGAGGAAAAGTGTAAACAGACTGCAGTAAAATACGTTGCCTGGATGACGTGTAGCATAGTCAGGCTGAAAGTATTGGACACTGCATGGAATGAGTCAAACTTCAGTCCCAGATTTTCAAAATTCTGTTAATTCTGCATCAGGAAAGGTCTCTCTCTTCAAGAGAAGTTAAAATTATTCGGTGGGACTGAAACTTTTAAGGCAAAATTTGTTCCCTGAGGGCTAATGGGATTATAGGAACATAGACCCTTGCCTGCCAGTCTGGTCTCAGTGGGAATGACACCTTGTAGGAACAGCATTTGCTGGTTTCTGAGTGTGTATTAAAGTGATTTCTTTGGATGCTTGTGGTGATGCAACTCTCAGACCGGAGCCGAATTATTTCTCATGGTGGAAGCTATTTGAATTGAAATAATTGGAAAAGCTCTGTTAGAAACATGTTACTCACAGAGTTTTGCTGTTACAGCAAAAGGCAATTTGTTCCTTAGGACTATAGAAACATATTTGCTTTAAAATCAGCTGGCAAAGCAGATTTAGCTAATGCCTAATAAACATGGAATTAATAAAAACTAATTCATATACCGAATAGTCTTAATTTATTATACTCATTGCATTAGCACTTTGAAATGGCATTGACTTTTAGAACATATAATGTTTGAATACATACACTCCCTGAGATTGCAAGCAGCTTAATGTTATTGCGAAATATGACAGGCTGATAACAATAAAAGAAATCAGCAGTTTTATTGTTATGTTTAGATTCTGAAAATCAGAGATGAGGAACAAGATAACAGTGTTCATAGCTTTTATTGGTAAATTCCCCATCTGCATAAATGTGACTCAATTGGCCAAATGGTATGATGCTGAAGGGAGGGTGCTTAGAAAAGGCTCTTACTGAGAGTTTTATTTTTCTTCAAGGAAGATGGTAGAAATATAAATCATATTAACCTGCACATGATAGAAAATTATAGCTTTCAATACCACCAGTGCTAGCAAAATTTTTAAGGTTGGTTGACCTGAATATAACTGGCAGCCATCACCCCTGGCACACTTGTGGCTGCTGCTGAGGTGACATGCTGAAATCAGTGATGAGCTACAATTCTTATTCACAGTGTGCCTATGGGGCTGGACAAAGACTCTTCCCTGAAGGTATACTGCATTTTCAGAGTATTAAAAAAGCTAATTAGAGGAAGGAGGTATGCTGAGCTTCATGCTTCCACTGTTTTAAAATCCCAACTCCTCCTGTAACTGCTAAATATCAATGTAGGCAAAACTATATGGGTTGTGTTTAGCAGACTTTTCTGTTAAATTAATACTGGGCATATGCCTTTGTCTTAGACTGTAAATGAAATGAAAATATTTGGTTTTTTTGCATTGATAGTAATGCATTTTGGTTTACTGGTTTGTCAGATTACCATTGATTAAATAACTAACCCGTATGATTTCTACTGAAGCCAGAGAAATAGAGTTTTGTATTTTGTATCTTCCATATAGGCTAAGATGACGATGATGATCTGAGAAATCTGTCACTTCAGTGAGTTGCTTTCCTTAAATCCTCTGTTGGCCAGAGGGCATTAATTGTGATCCTCCAATTAGCCATCCCACAGCAGCTCTCAAATGCTTATTTCACACTCAGGGCCAAATTCAATTTTTAGTAGAAAAAGTTGCAGTTCTGTGCACCTTAGAAGAGTTCAATCACATTTAAGATGCCAGATTTCAAGTCTCTATTCCTCAGTCATTTTTGTAGATGTTTTAACTGTATCCATTGTCTTGTCTGGAAACTTCATTTTAATGCAGCAATAATATTTTGAATGCCTGATTCTCACCACAGGGGCTGGAAATAAAATGTTAGGGAAAAAACAGGGTTTATGAGACACCTCTAGCAACTGAAGTATGTTTTATAGAAACAAACTTGTAATTGCAGTGTGTAAAGTATGAAAATATTAAGTGTTTAGCATTGTGTTAGTCATTGGTATTCCCCCTGACAGAACCTGAAGGGGTGAAGAGAAGGGGAGACCAACAAAAAATGGGCAGTTCTCTGAGTAGTGGAGTTGGCCAAACTGTCACAAAGGAATTATCTAGCTACAGTAGCATTTATTTTGTCTGTGAATTGTTCATACACAGGCATTCCTCTTCACTTATATATTATTCACAAACATTGAAATATTTGGGGAACAAATGTTAGCCTGTGGGCATAAACTGTTTGCTTGAATTATTTGCAATTTATTGTTCATGGTGTGCAGTTGGTCACCTAGGTCACAGGGTATTGTTTCTGTTTTAGAATCAGTGACTAAAGAGTAATGAATTATGTGTAGATCGCAGTAAGACACATTTTTATTCGCTGCAGCTGTGGTTTTGTGCTAAAAAGTGTATACCACCTCTGGCTCAAAAAGTCCCTTATGCTGTATGTTTCCAATAGGTGGGAGCACATAATTTAGAAAGTATCAGTGTGTATTTTTTCTGTCTTATATACATTTCCTAACTCTTCCTGGCTGATCGCTGTCAGAGATAGGATACTGAGCAGTGGGGACCAGTGGTCTGGTCTCTTACACATGTTCTTCAATTTATATGAAACCCCAAACATTTGTACATATGCCTTTTTTTGACGTGGTTCAGTTTAACGTAACACTAAATGAACTGGCACTGATCTTCTGGGGACCCATCTGTGAAAAAGCTTTGCACATGAGCACAAACATCATACATGGGGTCATTTTTACAGGTTGTTTTTGTGTTAGGTATATTGTTCTGCTGAACTACAGCAAAGATTATTTTTGCTCACTTCACCATTGTAAACTAAGTGAATGGTTCTTATTGGGCCTGTAATGTACTCTTTAAAGAGAGAGTCATATGAAATTCAGTGAATTCAGTCTGGGAAACGGAGTAATAAAAATATTTTGTATTTTTTAATGATTTTTCAGTATAGTTTGGAGTAGCTGAATGAGATAAATGAAACTTAGTAACAACAACATACTGAAGATGTGACTTCTATTAATTTGAATCTTTCTTTTCATATTTATTCTTTAAGAGCACTCTTTCTTGTTAAACACTTCCTCACACCAGTGTATTCCTGCACTCCATTATAAATGCAGTGGATGTCCTATACAGAAATGGTAAACTTCTTTGCATGGCATTACATTTTCTATTGTTGTTTAAAATTGAGAGGAAAACTGGGCTGAAAGACAGTAAAAACACAATGTCATTTTAATGGTACATTAAAATTGTTTATTCATATGTATTATAAATATGTGGTTACTGCATAAAGTAATTTAAGTGGGTTTTTTTTAATATGCTACTATTTACATTTTATAGTGTACTTTTTCAAGCAGTGTCAATAGCACAACTCTAGCTACATTACTGAGCAACATAAAGCCATATTTTACTGGTTGCATCATCAGTAAAAAATCTCTCTCAAAAACAGTTTTTTCACATCTTGAAATTGTTCGACCTTGAGATAAAAAAAATATAGAGAGAGTGAAGGCTAAAACAATACTGTACACCTTGTTTTGCTTAGAAAGAAACTGTATTCCAAAACAAAACCAAGGAAAACCTTCTAAAAACAAGGAGAAAAGTCTTATTTACACTGTCAGAGCAGGAAATTACATGAGCTCATGAGTCTCTGCTTAAATGAAGCCTGGCCCATTGGTTTCCAGTGCTGGTTTCACTTGCAGGTGGGAGAAAGTCCGGCCAGTATGAGGGCTCTCTTGTCAGTGTGCAAAGTTTTACTGCACTCAAACCTGTCTGCTGTGCTGCTGCTTATTTGGTTGGACTTCTTCATACTTAAAATTGGAAACTTAATTAATGTGTTTTCCTGGCATAGTGCTTTTATAAAATAATCACTATTAAGCCTGATTTCTTAGGAAAATGAATTTTAAGTTATTACATTGCTGGCAGTGGATCCCTCCTTGGTAAGTTTTGAACTTCTGGCTGATTTCAGCCAAATCTGTCTGTTGAAGGCACTATGATGAAGATTTAAAAAAAAAATAAAAATTAAAAAATCAGTTCTTGGCTGGAGAAGAGAGGTCCACATTAGAGCCTCTGTCAAGCATAAAGCAGTTGTAACTGCACATTAGCCATAGCAGGGGCCAGTTGGCCAGTCAGCATAGTTGGATGGGTGAATCAGCATGTAGTTTACACCCAGCTTCCCATGCTGCATGCTGCCATGTGACCCGTTAAATGGACAGGGCACGTGGGAGGGGGAACCAACAGAATGGGATGGGTTGTTAGGCATATAGTAAATATCCATTGGAAACCACACTTCTTGGAAGTTCTGCTCATTCTTCAAAAGCTTATATAGATGTATATGTCCTTCTAAGAAGAGCCAAGATGATATGTCTTGAATATGAACTGCTTTTACTCTCAATAGGTTTAGAATTTCACATGGCATTACGTTGTCTCCTGTGGGCTTATTCACGTTTTAGACTCTAATATGTTGAATATATGCTACAATAAGAAAAAAAAATCTGAAAGTAATTCATGTGAGAAATATTAGTGTAATTCTCAATATACTAATGGGTATTAATAGAGAGATTGATTAATAGTGTTGAGGACATCCTAGAAACCTCACAAAAATCATTTACTCTTCCAGGTATTCTCATTGTTAGGATGAATTGGTTTGTCTCAGTAAACAAGAAATCCTTGTGCATTAACTGTAGCAATGTCAATGTGTTCTGAGTACACCAGTCAACTATGTTAATCGTCTCAAAGGTGGAAATATTGATTTGAGAGCACACTTAACCTGGAGGTGTGTGTTTCTTTCCTTCTTTCACATGCTGTGAATCTTCTCATGTTACCTTATATGAAGAGAGTAGGCAACAGACACCCTTTCACGCCCCTCTGCCTCAGCAATGTGAGAGTAGTGTTGTGAGGCTTGACCATGCTCCTTCCACCAATGAGTAGGTTTTTTGATGCAGGGCACAGCTTTTTGCTTGGGGGTGGGGTGTGAGAGTGGTCAGGGAGAGGGTGGGAGAGAGGGAGAGGGGAAGAGAGCATACTCAGGGTACTCTTTGCAGTGTTACCTTTATGAAAGCCACTTTAGTGGACCTCTAAAACCTGATACCCTACTTAATTCTCACCTCTAATCGCACCATAGAGGTGTATCTGAGACCCTTTACAGCATCTAAAAATGACAATGACTCATCTAGAATGACTTTAAAGGGGCAGGGTTCATGATGTGTCCTCAAGAAGCATTTTAGGCTACAGTAAACTTCTGCTGGCTTCTCCCTGAAGTCATCCAACATGATCAGGCTCACCAAATTTGGAGGACTTGGTTGGCTTCTTCACAGAGGATATGCAGCTGCTGGGGCTACTCCTGTGGTCATCCTCCCAGATGAGGGGTGAAGGCAGGACAGTAAACTCTGATTGTCTATTCATATGGGACTATCTTAATGCACTAGAATGGCCCCAAACTAGGTGCAGTGACGTTTTTTGCAGTCTCTGTCATGAAAGGCTTAAGGTTCACTTCTGGAGGGGAAAACACTGTATAAAAGACCTCCAGTGTGGGCTCTGGCTCTTAAAAGATATACAAAGACTGTGAACAGGGAATTAGTAATCAGAGGAATTCAGGGACAAAGAAAGTTTGGGGAGGAAATGAAAGCAGAGAATCGTAATTTCAGAGCAGGTGAAGTGAAGGTAGCAAAAGAGAGGCCATGCTAAATGTAATCAGGCATTGATTCCCTGTGGGGAGACAACAGAATAGGCAGTGCTGCTGGGACTGTGTGCCAGTTACATTCATAGCCACAGCATGCATACAGCTGTTGTTTTGAGATAGCATTTCTCTGTAGTGTGCCATTTTGGTTTATTCCTGTGAGTGATGGAGTGATAGCTAGTTTATTTGAAATCCATCAATGTAAAATGTATTGCAAACAAGGGCTGTGCATGGTATCATGTTATACTTCTCCCCGTTTTTATAGTCTCTCTGCATAAATATGTACACCCTCCTTCGGATCGTTCAGTGGAGAGGCTGTACAGGAGTGACTTGTGGAGTGCACTGGGCTCTTGCTCTGAATAATAAGCAAAATTAACTTAATTGTGTAGAAAAACATGTTATTTATGCTAGTTAAAATGAACTAGCTCAGGTCTTGAGGGAAATGTACTGCTGTATCTCGTTGGACACAAACAGAGATGTAGGTGCTGGGGGTTGGCTACTGAAGGTTTCTGCCAGTCCCTGAGCAGTGAGCTGCCTGTCTCCAGGTGGCCTCAGTTCATCCCTGAGGAAGTGGCTTTTGCCCACCTGTACTCTTGCAGTCATTGCTGGAGACAAAATTGGAGATGTTCTCTGTGGGAAGGTTAGTCCATCACTAGGACAGGCAGGACCTTCTTCTGTCCCAAAGACTTAATATCTGAAACAACCAAAGAGCCAAACTTAGGACAGACAAAGAAAAATTTTAAACCAGGAATGTAATATTTAAAAATCAGAATGTAATATCAGGCTGGTTCCGAGGAGTAGAGTAAATAATTTGCCATAATTTTGTCATATATTTTCATGTACTTTCTTCCTCCACCCCACCAGTTGTGAAACGCTATATTGTCAAGGTAATGCAAGCAGAAAATTCTGGGATCTCATAAACTAGCTGGAAAGTAGGTGTGTGTTGTTTGATCCTATCCTAAACAAGATTGGTTGTTTTTGGAAGATGAATTAGCAGTTCTGAATGTGATGCTAGATGTCCAGCCAGCACTTATTACATTCTATGCAGCTTTTAAGCCATTCAAAGGGAATGGATATTTCTAAGATCTGTGACTATACCAGTCAGCTAGGCCCATTTGGGCATAAATTCCAAACCCTACACAGATAATTCTAAAGTACAAGGAAAACAAATAAATTTAAGATTTGTGTTGGTCGAGTGCAAAATTGTGAAAGCTTGAGTTTTTTCTGTCGTCCAAATGGGAATGACTGTGAACCTAATCAAAATACTCTGTAGAGGAGAATGAATATCAGGTTAGAAACAGAACAAATAAAAATAATAAATACCCATTGTGTAGGACTGTATGATTTGTGGCCTAGTGGCTGAGAAAATTAAAAGGAATTTGGCTGTAATAAGGCTGTTGTATTATAGTGAAGTGTAACACAATTGTAACGTTAAGTCCATTTTGTAGGAACAATAAAAAAGACCTTGAAAAGGATTTTTAAAACAACCTATCCCATGCGACATCGCAAATAAACCATACTAATATTTCTCATTCTTAAGAATTACTTTGAGCAAATCTGCTTGACACACACAGCAGTAAATCCCCATTAGGCATATATCAATGCTAAATTAGGCCCAGTATTCCCTGGCAATCGGAACAGCATGAAGGTGTTTGTTTTTATATTTTATTTGTATAGCTATTGCTTCTGAAGTAATTGATTCTAGGTGTCTGAGAATCTTTCCTTTTTTCTCATGCTGTAAGCCAGTCAAAATCTTATCCAGAGATATTTCTCTGTACTTAGCAAATAATTGTGTTCCTGTAATGGCAATAAACAGTATTTCATGTTCGTGCCTCATAAAAAGAATACAGAAGCAAAGTATGAATAGCATCAAGCCTGTGTCTTTCACATTAAATGAGACTCTGCATTATGGGATTGTCCTGCTGAGTTATTAACAAAGGCTTGGCTGGTCATAAACATTTTGCAACTGCAAAGTACACTTTGCAAACTGGATAATACTAACAGCCTTTTAGTCCAGAGTATTCATCATGACTAAATATATTAAAAGTTGGCTTATTATCTCCATGATTGCACTTCTTTCTGGCAAAGCTACTCTGTGGAATAGCGAAGCTGGAGAGGCATATAGGAGGAAAGGCAGCCCCGTTGTCAGGCCTGTAAAGCAGCTGTGGATGTGACAGCAGGTTATACAGCCTCAATATTCAGTTTCTCCACTGGAAATGAAGACATGACAGTCTTCTGGCTCCATTTCTGGATCCACATGGCCCCTTACAACTTCTGACATCTAGTAATCCCCAATACACTGGAGCTACAAACCCCAGTTTGGTCTTAGTGTAATGGATTTGCACTTTTTTTTCTGCCAGGTGGTCTGTAGTGGGAGAAGAGATGTCGTTGTATTGAATATCCCACCTGATGAAATGTTTTCAGCTAGAGGAGGTATTGACTTGACAATACAGTTAATAGATTATTTATTTTTTTAATTTTTTACTGCTCAGCTTTTTTGTAGCTTGAATCCTCAAGTTCTTAGTGATGACAAAATGACTACTCTGTGAAGACTTGACATTGGTCCACGTACAACAATGATCATAGTCTGGACTATTTAAATGACTGATTTATAAATCCATCAAACTCTGGATGGATTAGCTATTGTGGTAGCTAATAGATAGACAAGTGGCTGCCATCTGGGTCCCAGGCTGGGTATTTCTAGCTTTTCCATCCTGTCATCTTTTTGGACTTCATATGATTTTATACTTAACACATCCTGCTTTAACACTTCTTATCAGCCTCTCTAATCCACAAAGTACTTTGCTATTCTCTTTCTGTTCTCAGACAGCTTTTGTATTGATGGTCTATTTCAAGGGTATCACTGATCCCTAAACCCTGTAAGAGCTGAAGAGCTTTAAAGCTTCATGACACTGTTCTCTTTTTCCCAGCAGACTAATGGGAGACCTCCACACACTCCCCTCCAACCATATGTTTGTTACTTGTGAGTGCTGTGTGCAGTTTGTCCTTGGCTGTGCTCTAGGAAGCATGTGCATCCTTTCTCCTTTTGGAGAGCCAGATCTCAGCATGCACACACATTTGCACAGTGGAGATTCACCACTGCTCTGTAGAAGCACTGGAATGGCAGCACCTGAGCATGTACCGTGGTAAGGAAAATTGCTTCATGGGTTGAGCTGTATGTCCTTAGAAAACAGAACAAAAACTTAAACGTCAAAACATGCAGCTGTATTTGGTCTGCTGAAAAAAGGGTGTATCAACTGCGGTCAGAAGGGTAGTACTTACTTTTATTTACTGGCATCCTTTTTTATTATCTAAGGACTGTGTGGATGTATAAAATTAATTAATTTCATTCTGAGAATTATTTCCTAATGTGAGAAAGATGAAATCGTGAATGACTGTTTGCTGTTCTCTGACCTGCTTTTTGTCTGTAGTTTCATACCTAAACCAAGAACTGTTAATACAAAACACTCTGAACTGTCACTTTTGAGAACTTATCTAGGATCAATCCATTCCCGAATCACAGCATCACAGAATCAGTAAGGTTGGAAGGGACCACAGGGGGGTCACCTGGTCCAACCTCCCTGCCCAGGCAGGGCCATCCGAGAGCACGTGGCACAGGACTGCATCCAGACAGGTCTTGAATATCTCCAGGGAGGGAGACTCCACAGCCTCTCTGGGCAACCTGTTCCAGCATGTGGGCACTTGCACAGTAAAGAAGTTCTTCCTCATGTTCAGGTGGAACTTCCTGTGCATCAGTTCCCAGGAACTGGGAACAAAACAAGAGCAGAAGGTGATTTTCACTACTGCTTGTTTAATGATGACCAAGACAGATGGGGATGGCACTGCTTGTGAAGTTATGTGTTGTATTTACTGTTCCAAAGACATTGAAACAACTTGCAGGGACTCATTCATCTTGGAAATGATAAATTTAAGCTTTTGCTGTAATCTTTAGTTTGTGTCTTAGTTTGTAATGTGCAGCAGTACTCCAGCCAGCTCCAATTCTTTCTGTAGCTCCAGCTTCATAACATTTGCAGAATATGATTCTGGAATTTATAGCAATTAGTTCAGGAAAGTATATCTGATTTGTGGGTCCTTGTTAGGATGAGTAATGAAGCATAATAATGAATTATTTCATTCTTCTAATGCCACACAGAGTGAGATCCAGGTTAAGCAGAATAAATGCATTTTCATTTTTCTAGTTTGCATGACGTGCAAATTATCTCATTCTCCAGCAGCGAGTTCATTCCTACCACAGTTATCCTGCCCTTACTTCCAGTTGCCTGATGCTCTAAAAAGTGATCTCTTACAGCTCCATTTTATTTTTTTTCTTTGAAACTTTTTATTGCTCCCAGGAAATAAGAAAGGTTTGTACAGATTATTGCCCTTGATAGATTTTTGACTGAAAAAACCCAGGAGGTTGGGATTCCTCTCTTGTTAACCTCATCTTGAGCTCATGGCAGGCACTTCTCCATTACTCAGCAAGTCAGACTGACAAAAGTAGAAGTTGAACTCTTCTGCCTTTATGAAGCGGGGAAAATGATTGCAAGATAAAGACATAACTGTGTAAGCACAAAACCAGAGATGGAGAGATACCATTTATTTGGATGTTCAGTACGGCAAATGACTCAGCTTTTGGTAAATTGAGGCTGTCTATTCAGTTTCCCACATACGCCTCTTCAGTTTAAGATTGTTAGCTGGGTAATGGCAGACTTTTATTTGATACGGTATTTCACTTTCTTCACAGCAGTAAGTTACAGTAACAACTAGTGTCAGTGGGTACTGAGTTTGTCTGGTGAAATCCTGACTTGCACTGGGAGTCTGAGGCAGGAAACAAAGAATATCCTGCTGTCTGCACTGTTGGTTACCCCATGTATGTATTCAGTTGTGCTTTCAAGTGTGACCCCTTTGGGTTAGAGACTGTTTTTTTCTAGTTTTATTTTTTATCCCTGGCTTTGCTATTGGCCTGAAGGTGGCAATGGCCAATAACTTCACTGTTCTATGTTGTCGTGGGAAAATAAGGGAAGAGTACTTGCTTTCTGTACAGAACACCTTGAGAAAGCTTAGTGTAAGAATTAATTATTGCTGTTACAGTTACAGAATCACAGAATAGCTTGATCTGGAAGGGACCTTAAAGGTCATCTAGTCCAACTCCCCTGCCATGGGCAGGGGCATCCCCCACTAGACCAGGTTGCTCAGGACCCCATCCAACCTGGCCTTGAACATTTCCAGGGATGGGGAATCCACCACCTCTCTGGGCAACCTGTTCCAGTGTTTCACCACCCTCGTGGTGAAAAACTTCTTCCTTGTATCTAACTTAAATCTACTCTCCTTCAGTTTAAAACCATCACCCCTTGTCCTATCACAACAGGCTCTGCTAAAAAGCCTGTCCCCATCCTTCTTATAGGCCCCTTTAGGTACTGAAAGGGAGCAATGAGGTCTCCCTCAAGTTCTGCCATGGTAATCATTACAATATGAATGATATATTGCATTAGATGGATTGTATTGACATAATAATGAAGCATAATTACTGATGCGTCGATGTATGTCCCCCAGGTCACAGAAGACCTTTTGGCTATAGATCTGACTCTTTTCAGGAAGAGTAAAATAAAGCAACAAAGTAGTGTGTCAGTGGCTGAGCTGAAAGGGTCACCCAGGAGTGTCCCTGCATTTTGTAAACTGTGGGCTGGGAGCCTTCTGTTCTGGGTTCACTGAGGTGTCCAGGGCACTGCTTATTACGTCTGTCAGGTGATGAGTGCTTAAAATTGTCTCATTTCTGTGCTTAGAAGCATAAGAAAATATGGTTGGAGAAAAGCTACCATTGATGTCAAGCTGCTGAGCATTTAGTTACTGTAATTATGCTCAAGTTGATTATTTGCTTTGGAGGTTATGAGAGAAGTAGGAGCAAGGTGGATAACAAGATTTTAATCTTTTCTGTGTTTACATATTCTTTAACTAGAGTGGGTTTTAAGAGCAATGTTAAAACTGTATGTGTCTCTC
Organism: Aegotheles bennettii; assembly: GCA_013398125.1. NCBI lineage: Eukaryota > Metazoa > Chordata > Aves > Caprimulgiformes > Aegothelidae > Aegotheles > Aegotheles bennettii. The sequence goes on along the minus strand of VZRW01009867.1, from coordinate 22,986 downwards.
CCTCCTGTATTACTGAGATGGCTTGTTGTACTCTTTTGATTGTAAACTTCATAGCTGAAGTGGTCTGCCTTTGTATTAGACTAAGCTGCCTTACGATTCCAGTTCCCATGCCTGTTACAGCTGGGGCAGTGTATGTAGCAGGTGACATCTGTATTTGTTGTTATCTCACAGCAAGCTTATGTTGTGTGGATTTGTATCTCAAAGAGAGGTTTCTCTTTGAGTAATAACGTGCCACTTACATCTTTAAATTGTTTTCTCATTTTAAAGAATGGCCTAGTCAAAATCAGGCAGTTCATAGAATTGCCTCTGAATATGAAAGTGCCCAGGTTTTCTGGCTTTTGCCTTTTAAAATACCTTTTTTTTAAAACTAATGATGCAAAATTGTCTATAATAGAAATATTCTTAAAAAAGCACTGACATCTTGAAAATGGGATTAACAGTTGCTTTAGAAAATGCCAGGAATGCACATAGAAATTCAGTTACAAATCCAATTCTTGCTGATTTTAGGTGATTTGGGGTGTTTTCCATCAAACTAATGATTTTTTTTTTAAACATTAATTACATATTAAGAAGGGGGGAGATACCGTTATATATACACACGTGCTCACCTACATGGTTGTATGGAGAGGTAAACTTTACTCATTGTGGAAAGCTGAACCCAGGGAGGTTTAGGTTGGATCTCAGAAAAAGGTTTTTCCCCCAGAGGGTGATAGAGCACTGGCACAGGCTCCCCAGGGCAGTGGTCACAGCACCAAACCTGACTGAGTTCCAGAAGCATTTGGATGATGCTCTCAGGCACATGGTGTGACTCCTGGGGTGTCCTGCACAGGGACAGGAGTTGGACTCGATGATCCCGGAGGGTCCCTTCCGACTCAGCACGTTCTGTGATTCCGTGATAACGGCATTTGTTATGATTCAACAGTGCCTTACACATACGTGCTTAACACGAGCAATCTCACCTCTTTTCATTGGGCTTTGTTAGTTCTTTTCTAATATCTGTCCATTGAAGTCCATGGAAATAGATCCTATTGACTTTATTTCAGGCTCTTAAAGCATATGCTCATTTTAAAGGCCTATTTTTGTCATGCTTCAGTGAAAAAGATGGAATTATTCATATGATGAAACCTCTCTACTGAACAAAGTTCGTAATTAGAGCTATAATGAAAAATAGTTCCAGTCTTGGAACTGGCCAAGTTCTTGTTTCAGATTGTCTGGGTAGATTTATGCTTTAGTTAGATACTCAGAAGACTGTTTTTAAAAATTTTTCTGAAGTCCTTCAAGGCTAGATGTCATTGCATTCTGAAATTTTAGCTAGGATATAAAGCACTAGGATACAGTATCATTCTTATGGCATAATTATCTACCTGTTTTAATTCCCATTACAAATTAAAATTAAATCACAGTATATAAAATAATGAAGCAAAGGCAGAAGTGGGAGTAGTACCTCTTAAAGGAATTCACATCAGATGAGAAGAAATACACTAGAAAAACAGATTTTGTATATGAAATGTAGCTATTGTAACAAACACGGGTTTTGCCCTTAGATGATCATGCTGCCTGTGTCAAAATCAGAGTCCTCTGTGCATATGTAATTTTTGTTAACCAAGCGTTAAATGATCAGAAATCAGCAACAGTGCCCATCTTTTAAATAACACACTGATTGACAGTTTTAGCAAACAAGCCAAATGATAAATGAGTATGAGCAGAAATGGAATTACTCTTCACCAGCAGCTCTCCTTGGCTTCCTTTATCATACAGTTCTTTAAGAAACCATACAGATTTGGCCAGTCTTGGATGTAGAAGCACTACAATATGAGTGAACAGTTCAGAGTAAGATACAGATACAATATTATCTTTTGTCTAGAAGGACATTTCTTTGTTGTTGTTATTATTATTATTACTACTTCCTCCTTTTAGAAGGAGGAAGAATGCAGAGACATTGACATCCAGACAGGTTTCTATGCTATTCCACCTTCTCCTGAGAAGCCATAAATGAAGCCATGTTCACTTATAAAGAGGTTTCTTGTGGGAATGTAGAGTCTCTGAATTGCATGTCTGCTGCAGCAAGTGATGCTTATGATGAAGACTGCAGCATAACTCAGTCCTGAGGATGTATCACGAATTCTTCCTTTCCTTTATGGAATACAAGAACCGGCTGGTGTGTTCCCTGAATTGCAGTGTGCATCTCTTTGACTGTTCAGCTCCTTTGTTGCTTGCCCTTCTCCCAGATATTTTTTAGATTTTAAATAAGAAGAAACCTCTCTGTTATTCTTGAATGGCACACTGAACTTAGTTCAAAATGTTCCTTTTTAAGAGCTACTTTGTAATCCATATAGATTTAAAGTAAATAAGAGAAAGATGCTAAAAAGATCAGTTACAAGTGAAATCTTTCAAAATTGTGTGGAGGCTGAATATACCGTATTAGTGCCCCAAAACAAATACACAGCACCAATCAGAGAAGACTTTGAAACAGCTGCAGAAAGCTGAAATGGCTGAAGAAGAATGTGAATGTAAGTACAAACAGAATAAAATCTCAGTGACTTTAAACTAAGAGCATGTAGGAAAGCTTGCAAGAATTGCATGAAGAGAACCCTTTCAAAAAAGTCAGGTTCAGCAAGTCTGTAAGATGAGCCAGAAATTACTGAAACATTTTCACTAGTGCTGACTGAGTTCAAATCCATCCATGTTCATTATGAAAGTGCTTGGTAGGATTCTTACTCCTGCCTTTACAGTGGACATCAGAGGTCTTCCTCACAAAGCACCAGTAAAAGAATCACAGAATCACACAATCACAGAATCTAAGGGGATGGAAGGGACCTCGAAAGATCATCTAGTCCACCCCCCCTGCCAGAGCAGGGTCATCTAGAGTACATCACACAGGAACGCATCCAGGCGGGTTTTGAATATCTCCAGTGAAGGAGACTCCACAACCTCCCTGGGCAGCCTGTTCCAGTGCTNAAGAAATCACAGAAAGTGACAGCATGAATAGTAATAAATCTTCAAACCCCTGTATTCTTCCTTCTACCAAAGATGATTGCCAAACTATTGGCTGTGATGTGTAACCATGCTAAGAAGTGCCTGCGTACTAGAGTACTGCTACTGCTCTCTGTGTCTGCAACATCTGTCATGTAAACTTCTAGTGCCATGTGATAAAGAGCATCGAGGCACTAGAGATGTTTATTTGAAGGTCTTAGTGAGAATCTTGTCTGCTGTTAAACATGGATATAGGGCAGTACACAGGTAAGCTAAATCTACTGCAGAATGTTTTACATGACTTAGTCAGTTTGACTTTTTTTCACGTGGTGTGGTTCCAGATCAAACCCTTATTTGCTCTTGTCCTCAGACTCCTGTATTACCAAAATATTGAGACCAAATCTATTAACGCATTTATAGCTGTATCACAACCTCATCTGCTCATCTGCTGTCATAGGAAGCTGCCATTGTTATAATTGTTGCTATTGTTATTATTAAGGCTATTTTTATGATTGTCACATTTTTTTCCTGGGTTAAATAGTCTGGCCTGCTGGGTTTTGGCAGCCTGTCTGCTGAGGTCTGATACTATCCAGCCAAGTTTTCTTTCTAAAAGACCCTGCTAAATACAGCTTGAATAGATAAATGCTCTTCCCTGCCACGTAACATAAAAACACTTCTAGTGTATGTAGCCTGTGAAAGCATTTTAATGTACAGTTATTAAGAAATACCAAGCTGTGATGTTGAAGAATAAATATTTAAAAGTGAACATAGTACTTAGGGTACAGTCTCATTCCTGATGTTATTATAACCTACTTGGTGTCAATTATCAGTTAAGAAATGGTTTTTGAAGATGTTGCAAGTTGTAGATGTACTGTTTTCTTGCCCAGTCTTCATTGTTTCCAGATCAGTATTACAACTCATATTTTACAACAGAGTAAAGATGAACATTTCATGAAAATCTCACAATGTTAACTACTGTGCAATAAAAGTTGATGAGAACAGTTTTATACTAGTACTCCATTACTGTTAATTATTATTACCCTCTTTGCATGTACTTGTTTTCAACAGGGGCTGCATTGTATTTGATTGTGTCTAAACAAATGAGAAGGATTTTCATATTTTATAATATATCCAGGTGAATGTTAGAAGAACAGGATAATAACATGATTAATATAGCAGCTGATCCTGTCTTAATAATACAGTATTGTCTCTCTGTTACATAAACTGCAACTATGCTTTGTCCATCAGGCTTGATAATACTCATCAGTCACATTTTCTTGCTCCAGTAGCACTGAATCTTTGGAAAGGACAGAGTGTGGTCCTGCAGACTGAAGCAGGGTGGTAATTGCACTGGTTTCTGAGGTGGCCCTTTCAGAGGCCAGATGTGCATACACCTCAGTAGTGTGCCCTGTAATAACACATGAATTATGCTGATACTGTCCACTCTTTGGTGGTTTGTTGTTGTCTTTCAGCTTGTCTGTTCTCTGTTTACATGTGCCAGCCTCTAAATTACCTCCCGTGTTCCGTTTGAATTGTTTGGGGGTTTTTTGAGATAGTTTCTGCGGCTTGGCCTTGCTTTTATTTCCTGGCAGAGGCATTTCCCTGGCACTAGAAGTAATATTTCTTGATTTCAGCTGTTTCCTACCTAAAGAAAATTTCGGAGTGTTTGGCTCCATCCATATATTGTCTTTTTCACAGTAATATATGCGCAGTTACTAATTGCTAGTGAACACGTATTGCAGATCATGCTTGAAATTTATTTCTCATTCTCTGTCAAGTGATAAAGATGAAAATATGCCTCCCTGTTTTGTAGCAGGCCAACACACTTTATTTATCTCTTTTCTCTTTCAGATTGGAAAGTGTTTTAATCTAACAGAAAATCATTTGCAAAAATAGTGATTTTGAAAGGGACAGGTGTTTCATAAAAGTTTTGGTGATTTCTCAGTTTAGTCGTAGGATCACAGGCTGTGCTTAACACCATGAAATAACTCCCAGTCACTCACAGACAGGCTGTCCAGGCTGCAGATGAGCTGTGTGTCAGGTGTGGAGGCCTCAAACTGGTTCCATGCACCGAGCTCTGCGCTGTGAAAATGCCATGGCCTCAGGGGAGCCAGCTCCATGCTGCTGCCAGTGCTTTGGGAGCAGTTATTCACCTTCTGGCCCTTCCTTTCAGGAGGTCTAAATGGAGAATTGTTGTGGTCATCTGGATGTGATACTTAGGTCATGCTCTAAAGTTCCATAATGACCTTTGCCCTCCCCCATATTATCTTTGACTTCTGTTATAATTTATATATATTCTGTATAATTGACTTTTTTCCCCTCTACTGGGGCACTCAAACGTTTTTCTCCCTTGTTTCAAATAAACTGCGAGCTGATGGTGTCATATAGCAGAAATGTTAATGAGAAGTATTTTTTGCTAATTCTGGATTAGACTATTTATTTTAAAGCCATTATGCTATGTTATTAACTTCTGCTATTTTCAGATGAGTGTTTTCATTCTGAAATGAACACCTGTAGAAAAACATGCATTTATAGTGTAACCTTCTCCTTTTGTCTTGGCTTATTTCACTGTGGGGCATAGAGAAAGCATGTAAAGTGAAAACAATTTTTTTTTTTTTTAAATAGGGGGTTATATAGAACAAAATGCTTGCACACATACTTATTATTATCTCTGTCCCCTTTCACTCAGCTTCTCTCTCAGTTACATAGCAAGCAAATGCTATCAGTTACATACAGGAGAAGACATGATTTAAATAATCCCTTCAAAGATCCTACACAGAATCTACCACATGAAAGTTCTGTAAATCCATGAATGATGAATGTAAAGGTAGACAAGTAGCAATAACCAGAGACTATGTCTGAGAAAAGCTGAATATGGAGGAGGCTGCTGTAGTATCTTTGGGGATTATGAGAAAAAAAGAGGTCTGAAGTCAGTGTGTGTATAGAGAGAAGCTGTAAGGAAGAAGCCTGAGCAGGACTGTCCTGAGGGAAATACAAGTCAGGAAAGGATTTGATATGTGTATAGAAGATGAGTGAAGCTTATAGCAAGTTGCACTGTTCCAAGCAAGGACTGTAGTGATTTTGTCTTCTGTTTTATGGAAAATAATGATTCTAATTTGTCTCTGTTTTGTTTCCCTTCACTGAGGTTTTGATTTCTTCTTCACTTGTATCTCTTGCTGCTGTTGCAACCTGTGTGCTTTAGATTTCCTACCACATGAATATTCTTTGTGCTAATTTTTTTCTTTGCTTCCTTGTAAAAATTGTTTTCCTGTATCCATCTTTTTAGACTATAAGGAGTGTATTATGCATATTTTAAAGTAACCTTATAATATTTATGAACACAGACAGAGCTCCCACTTGTATAATACAATACTGTAACCTAAGTAAAGATCACATACAGTGCTCAGAAAACTCTAGGTAATAATGTCTCCAAATAGTCTGTGTTGCTTGTACTAAATTATCCATCAGGAGTGTGTTCCCATGGACAACATTTAGCCAGTTTGATTACACACTGTGCATTCACTCGCAGAAGAAAAATCAGGAAGATTGCTGCTTGCTGTGGTCTCTCCTAATTTTCGGATTAGTAACATTCTTGCGTTGGAGAACATCCATGTTATGTTTTTTTTCCATTTATGTTTCTCCTGTGGTAGCATCTGGGTTTTCTTGGTGTGAACTGGGACTCTGCTAGGCTCAATATAAACATGTTGATGTACCCACCTTTGCACCATTTGCATGGGGGTATTCCCGTTACCGGGCTGAGGACTTCTGCCTCCAGGTGCCCAGACTGCACTCTTACCTCTTGCTCCCCATCTGCCATTGGTACCACTCCCGTGCCTGACTCTTCTCATAAGGGATCTTTGCTTAGTGGTCAGGGCACTTAAAAAGACTGATCTTAAGTTAGGCTGTTCAAGTGCATTCATATTGCATAGAGACCCAGAGAAGGATCTGTTGGCTATTCTGTGTTTCAGAGGGTCAGACCAAAGACGTTTAAGTTGGGCTTTAACTCTTTAGATGGAGGTACATTAGTGTTTGAAGCTGGAGTTCTGACCTGGGTGTAACAATGTGACACAAAATCTATTCAGAAAGCTGTTTCTGGTAAAATTATTTGCAGTGATTTTGCCTAATATGTGTAGACACTTTGAGGTGTTGTCTTTGTTCAATGTTTGTTCTGTGTCTGGCTCAAAGCTTGTTAAGTAAAATGAGAAATGTTTGTAAACAAAGACAGACTTTGAACTTCATCTCCCATTTCTCTGATCACTAGGGGTAGCTGTTCTTCGGCATTCTTTTATTGAGAAAGTTACCTTCATCTCTGTGTGGATCTGGCAAGAAATTATTAGCTAACGTGATGCAGATAACAAGCACTGCTGTACTTCTAGGGCAATGTCAAATGAAATATATATTAGAGAATATGATTCATTACTTAATAACAAGGTGTAGTTTTCAAAAACTTTTGACCTACCCAAGTCTTATTTAAGGTATAAAGAATAAGAGGGACAGAATCTAAACAGAGTCTTGTAGCAGAATCTGAAAATGTTTGCAGCTTTTATACTGTTAAACTACAAGTGGGGCTTAGCTATTTCAAAGGTTAAAAAACAGAGCTTTATTTTTTAGCATACATTTTGCAGTCTGCAGTCAGGGAGTGTATTTTATAAAACTTACTGATCTTGATTTGCAATTAAATCAAGTTGTCATCATTGAGCCTCAGGTGAGTGAGTTTGGCAGTTAGTAGAATTGAGTAAGAAAGGATTTAATTTTTTTCTGGCACATGTCCAGAAACCGAAGAGGTTTTTGGAGTGTGTTCTTAGAACTAAATTCGTCATGAGGTCACAAATGGTGTATAGCATCCTCTGTATGAACCACCAGCTTTTAAAGTTTCAGCCTGAGTCTTCTGTGCTGGATTCCATCACTTTGCAGTACATGTGCTAATAAAGGGAATTAATTTTGAAAAATTTAAAAGCATTTTTCAGTTTAGCAAATTTTTATATTCATTTAAACATATAAATTCCCAGAGCGGTACCACTGGTGTTTGTGCTCTGAGTGCATGTTGTGCACACGTACAATTTATGATATTTGCTGGCGTATTAATTAGTGCATTGAATAATCAGACTTTTGTCTCATTTACGTATGGATTAAAAATTGGATCAGTCTTTTCTTACAACAATTCAACTGTTTTAACAGTGCATATCCTGATGATGCAAGGAGTATGATCCACATTCTGTGAAAGGTTTGTTGTAGTCAGTGAAAGTCAGAGGACGTTAATTGAACTGCTTCTGTAATAGCAGGGACATATTTGGATCAAAGATTTCTGGAGCTTCAGTTCCTCTTCCAAAAGTTTGGAAAAAACTGCTTGATAAAGCCCTGCTTTGCAATTCCACATTCCTGCCTAATAAGTCTACACTAAACCTGTTGAAAATTACAGATGCAGTTTTCAGGCCTCCTTGTGATAGGATAGGATGGCCTCCTTCCCAAGTTGCCATTCTGACATCTGCCTTGTTCGTGCTCAATTTTCCATTTCTAAATTTACTCCCAAAGTGGGAAGCTGTTCATTTTCTGCCTCAATCTCCAGAGCTGGTCGGTGCCTTCATTTTATGGCAATGTCTCTTCATATCTTGCTTTAAGTGGATGAGGAGCAAGCTTATAACTGATTATGTGTTTTTTAATTCTGATCAGTACTTCATAAATTCAGGGATTCCAGTGCTGCATGGAACAAACTCGGACATTTAAAGTTAGCAATTTGTTGCAATTCCTGTCATTCTCTGCCGTGTGTTCAACCTTCTGTAGGAGTGAGGCTGGATTCCAGTTGCTTCATTTCTGTTTCTTCACTGATTTCCATCATATATCATTTATAGCCTCTGAGTATACTACTTGCTGGTATTTCAATAATACATGAAAATGAAAGCAAAGAATTGTTTGTGCTTCTTAGCAACTTGTTCTTATCTTCTTTTTTAGCTTTATCAAAAAAGTTGCCTACGATTTATTTAGTTTTACCAGCTCTTTCAACTACTGCATCGAATCTCTCAGGCTTAAGTTACAGATAAAATTTAAGTGTATTTATCCTTCAAAATTATACTGGATGCCATTAGATAGGATCATTTTAGTGGATGGTATTTGTTAGAAGCATAGCACTTGTTTGCATGTTGCACGTTTCACAACTTTGTGGTTGCTAACAAACTGCAGTGTTAAAACAGCTAACAATATTAATTTAAAAGTGCAACATTTTCAGTAAATGCCATCACTAATATATAGGGTGAGGAGTGGTAAAAGGTATTGTGCATATAATGGGATCTTTATCTTTTTATTGTATGACAAATAACTAGATATTATCAGTGTATTTCATTTAGGTTCTTTGATCTGCCCTATGCACAAAATTTTTACTATCACTTGAGCAGTGATGGCTGCTTACTGCAGAAACAGTGACAAAGCTAACATGGCTGTAAGCATCATTTTTGGAGCTTTTGTAGAGCACCTATGTACTTGCGTATTCTCAACAAAACCTGCGCTTCTTAATGTCTTTGAAAATACTACAACCACCTTCCCTCTCAAAGCTTTTTGAAACATGGATAAAAACATCCAGATGCTCCAAGTACACATTATCTATATATTGTCAGGGACTTTTCAGAGCACGCTGCTGTTGTGCTGTTATCGGTGGATTAACTGACATGTTTTAAAAGCTATGTTTTGTCCCAGTCTCTGTAGCCTTCATCTACCTGTTTTTCTTGAAATGTGACTAATTTAAGAAATTTTAGATGCTTGAAAGTGCCATGGGATTACCATTGATAAATAATGATGATTTAATGAAACCACCGTTGGACATCTCTCAGCTTTTGAATTAGGATTTGGTCAATATGGAATACGTGAAGTGATCCTCTTTGACTATATCATTTACAACACAAAGTTACTTTTTCCTTTCTCTTAAAATGGGTTTGCATTGTCTCCTCAGAGCAGTGTAAGTCAGACATAGCTTCTGTGCTCTGTTGTTCTTGTCTTCTGTTCTCCTCTCTCGGTCACTCATTAGGCATGAGCAGTTGCCCTGGGAAAACTAATGGGATTCCCCCTAAGCAGGAGAATCCTTCTAGCTGGCACCTGCTCTGCTAACATAGGCTTAATGTCTTTAGGCAGGGAGGAGTAGTGTGCAGGGACCATAGCGTGTCATTTATCGCCATCGTCTGACTTCAGACAGTGGCATGGTTCTCTATGGCATTTTTTCATAGTTTCATTAGGTGGCGTGTGAGGATCCAGGTCTTTCTGAACCTGGATTAGCAGAAAGATAGTCTGGAAGCATTTAGGCTCTTCTCACCCGAATTCTGTACTAAATACAGTTTAACAAAGCACCAAGTTTGAAGTTCTTTGTAAGAGCCTTCAGCTTTGTCACTTTCACATTTCAGTGTTTGGGTTGTTTTTTTCATCTCAGTGTCCTCGAGTTTCAGTTCTGCCAGTGTATCTCTGTATTAGCAGTTATGTGTTAGGTCCCGTTTGAGGTTTACTGACTGTAGCAAAAATGTCCCATTTATTTAATTTGCTATTGTTATGGATGAGCATAAAAGAAGTGTATCAGTAATCTTAAAAAAAAAAAAAAAAAAGAAAAATTTTGAGCCTGAGTTTGATTGTCTTAAAACAAGCAAACCCAAGCCCTGGTTCTGCAAACTCATTTCAGTTTAATCATATATATAATATAATTTCTCTTTTGTAGTTACAGAGCAAACCTCGCCTGGAATATTTACTTGGCCATTTTTGCTTAGCTTTCCCATTCTCTTTTTTTATGATTTTGGTTTTGTTCTTATTAACATTCTACGTAGACACGCTGGCACATCAGATTTGCTCTTTATGTAATATGGTTTACTACAGCATCCATTTTGTCTTATGCTGCCAGCACAATCTGCTATAGAGCTTTTTCATGTATAGTTGCTCTTATATTTTATTGGAGCCCATTAGTGTCATTTGTTCAATTATTATTTTAGTTGTTTCTAGTCCATAATACTGTCATGTGATTGTAGAGGTATTTTGCCTACATTGGCTCACATACTCTAGTTAAAAATCAACATGTGCACCCTTTAAATACCCCTGATAGACAGGCATTCAAATGTGTACCTTCAGTGTGATAAATTTAAATAGTTTGATAAAGGAAATCTCCACAAAGGTTCATTTTTAGGCAGTGCTTGTTGTGGCAGTGTGGAAGCATGGCACACTGAAGCGTGTTTGTTATAGCAAGTATATTTTAAAATACATTTATTTACATGCAAAAGATGGTGCCATACTGAAGTTATATTTTCAGCACAGAGTTTTTTTAAATATGTTTTATACTTTCATAAACAGTAGATTTTGTAACTGATTCAAGATGCGTTCCTGTGTGATGTACTCTAGATGACCCTGCTCTGGCAGGGGGGGTTGGACTAGATGATCTTTCGAGGTCCCTTCCAACCCCTTAGATTCTGTGATTCTGTGATTCTGTAACTCCCCCCTTCCCCCCTAAATAGGCATATAGTTTTTCTTGTGATTTTAGAATAGGATGTATGGATATCTCTTGGTGTAACAAGGGTGGTGTGGGAGGGATTATAGAAGAAAGCTTGCTTGCTATCATACTATGAACAGTATGGCAGAAAGTATTTTATTCGTGAAAGCCTACTATATGTTAAATTCTCTTTCCATGGCATTTCCTAACAGTATTTTCCACGGTAACTGTGAGTATTTGTATTTCAAAAGAATAGAAAATTTGGGTTTCTTTGATTTGTGATGCTTGAAGAGGTGGCTCTCAAATACGGGAAGTTGTCGGGTTAGTCAGTCAGTTTTGTGCACTTGCTATTTTCAGGTTTTCTTCAGATCAGCATGCAGTATTGGCAGTTTTTTCAGCTCAAAGTGTGCTTACAGAGGAAACCATATTGTTATCTTTATTTATATTTACATATGTGTGAGTACTGTGATGTGTTTGAATAATACTTATATGTGTATCATCAAATACATAGATATATAGTTGATAGCAAGAAAACTTGAAGCATCTGGGAGATGGTGGAATTTAGATTCTTCTTCACACCAATCATGTCTTATCAGCCTGCTTCTAGTGTAGGCAAACAGACAGCTTACCTTTTAACTCCCTGTTACAGATGATTATAACACAACTTGAACATTTCTTGAATATAAATGCATCTGTCTGAATTTACATTACAACTAGCGAATAGTATTTACAATGATCCTACTTAACCTTTTTCTATTAATCTTCTTTAAACTTCACATACAATTTAGAACACACATTGATAGAGAGAAGAGGTTACTTGTTAGATTTCAGCCATGTATTTAATTTATTTCATTGAAAGTGAAGGAATGAGTATAAATCCGAACAGTAAAAATGTTCTTTTAGCTCTGTGATATTTCTGCATTGGTGAAATAACTTTATTACATTTTTCTGATTTTTTTTTTTTTAAGCTCCTTTTCTAACCTTCTTTTTTTTCACTTTATGGTGGCAGGGTACCACCATATCTCTGGTATTATGCTAATAAAGACATACCAAGCGAGTACAGAATGCTTGCCTGCCTTCAGCACAGACTTTGCTAAACCCTGGCTTTGTAATTTTTATTGATCTCTTCATAATACGAGTAACATACTTTAAAAATATGTTATCCTCCTCTAGAAGCCTAATCTGAGTCTCTTAGATTTTTTGCTTCTGGTACAATATTGATGTTCAGCAGTTATAGTCCATGAAACTAGGTCATGTCATTGGGTATTCAGACACCCTGCCTGGTTCTGCTTCAACTGAGATAACTGGTGTCATCACAAAATACTGTCACCAGTTTGCCAACCACTGTCTTTTACAGAGCATTTATGTTACCCATTGCTTCATTACATATGGCTACCTGAAAGTGTGAACACTACTGTTAAAATTGATAGGCTGTACCTCTACAGGGTATGTTCCTCTCAATCTGCAAACTTCATCAGACTCTTACCTTCTATAGCCACAAGTCACGATTTTTCTTGTAACTTTTCTTCTACACATCTATTAATAGTTCTCCTTAAGCTTTCTGCTAGCATCAAGGACTTTCCATTACCCTTTGCTTGATCATCTTTGCTGCCTGTCAGTTAAAAGCTTACTCTGTACAATTAATGGTGCATCAGCATGGGATTTTAACTTAGTCATGTCTCTCTCAAACCTTTGAGTCTTCCTCCTGCTCCTAGCTTTGTGCAACATAATTCCTAGTTACTTTTTCTACTCTGTTCTAGTTTGATACTTCTGTTTCCTTTTCCTTTTTGCTGTGCTTTTTCATGGAGCTGATGACAGTTGTATGCAAATTCAGGTTTATTTATGGTACATTAATTCATGATACATAATTCTAATTAGGGATGTAAATGGTTAAAAAAATGAAACGTGAAACTCGGAAATCTGAATTTTGAAAAAAATTCTCAACAATGTTTAAACTGTAAGTCCTGCAGAAAAAGAACTTCCAGCATGAAGTCAGATCGCTTCATTACAATGTCAAGAATGTTGCATGCTGAGTTTGAGTTTTTCCACAGGTATATTTGGGGTTTTTTTCCATGTACGAATAAATAGGGAAGAAAACAAACACAGAGAATGTCTGCATGGAACTGCAGAGGAATATGCTGTGAATAGCAGACTTTCTTGATCTCATGCAGGATTCTGCAAATCCCTGCCCTGTAGGAGGCTGTAATTTTCAGTTGTCTTCCCTGCATGCCATCACACACAGCCTCCTTTGCTCCGTTTGTTAGCTGCTGCATTTAACAAATTGTTTTTTGTTTTTTTTCTCTTGTAGCACAGAAACCCAGGATTTTCAAACTTGTACTGAGACTATAATCCAACAGCCACAGTAATGCTCCATTTTTTCACTGTCCAAATCAATCTGCTAAATAAATGGCTATGCAATGGCCTCTTTCCTAGCAGTTGTCAGTGTAAAAGGATCATTCAAGTGCTCTTTTATCAATCTCTTTCATGTTCTTTCCCCTGTAAGTGCTAACAGCAGAAACTATCTGAAGTAGATTAGATTTTCTCTAGTTAACAAGAGTGATTTTTTTAAATAACATACGAGTATTGAAAGCATTTAGTCGTGAGCTTCTGGGAAAAACACCTTGGAATCATTTCATTGTTTTGCTGTAAATAATGGTATATTTTATTCAGGAGTGACTGATAGTACTGAATCCATCTGGTGAAGTGATTGCATCAACTGTTATTTGCTCTGATAATTCCCAAAACATCTTATATTGCTACCTCTTATTTTGTAGTCTTCCATATAGATATGTATGAAGGAATTAAAACAATTTGGATTCATTCTATGTACAGGATGCTGATGAGTGTTTAGCTGAAGTATTTGTAAATTTGAGAGCTAAATATTTAAATCACTTGCCTTAGTCCTCTTCTTAAAAGCTGGATTTTCATTCACCGCACATTCTTAAGTGACTCCCAACCTTCTAGATTCACATATTACATCAGAGTACGGTGATAAATTACATTAATTGCTCTGGATTAGAAAGGGATTAACTAATACATTTAATAGATAATTACATGGAATTACGGGTTTTGTCTGCTTGGGGTTTCAGGCTTTAACTTTTATTTAGAAGTATGGTTATGAACAAAACAGAATCAATAACGTGCATGTTAGCTGAAGTGACCAAACTTGGCCTGGTTTAGAGCTGAAGTCTTTGATAAGTAGCTGTTTTCATAATATTTTTGTCCATAGACCAAGTTCTTTCATGGTTCCACCCATGTTTGTCTCAAACAGCTTCTTTCAACTCATTCCACAGAAATGTTATAGAGTATGAGTTATGTGTGAGTGAAAATAAATGGGGGGTTGGATTTGTTGGGGTTTTTTTAATAATTACAAGTGGAATTACAAGTGTGACATGTGCATAGTTGAAATCTCGTATCAGGGAAATCAATCTTAATCCATAGTGGTACCAGAGTATGCTGGTTTTCAGTTAAAAGAAATATCATGGCATGACTGTTCTACTAGTGATCGTGAATAGGATCACAGAGATTATCTCAGAGCAATAAATATGTCAACACAGCAAACTTCATAAAACAAAAGAAATTACCTTCTTAGTTTTACTGTTTCGCCCTCCTTATTCTTCATGTTACTCTCTGATATAATGGCAATATAAGGAGAAAGTGTGATGTTATTGGATGGTATGGAGTGGCTATGAGGCCTTTTTTTCAGAAATATATTTGTACTTGCTATATATTTTTGTAAAAAAAAAATGCCTGTGTGTATATATCTAAAAATGCTGAGTGATTTGAGTGCTGTTACGCTGCTCTTAAGTCTATGGAATCTGTTTATGTAGTACACAGCGCATTAAAGTACCACATCTAAAGCCACAGTAAGATCGGTTTTTTGTCTTGAAAAATGCAGGATGTGCCTTTGCTTTGCTGCAAAAATACCACTTTGGAATTTGTACTAACTCAGTCTGTCCCTAGGTATGAAAGAATTCTCGTAGCTTAGCGCTGGACATTTTTTCCTCTTTATGACTCCTGTTTAAGACCGTAACTTTTTGATTTAGAGTACAGCTAAGACCTTTAAACAATCTGGATGGAGGTCTGTCTCAGCAACTCTATTATATTTTATTCTGAATTTTCTTCCCCTTCCATCCCCTTCCTGGCTCTCATAACAGCATATAATCTCCAAGCAATTTATATGATAGTTCATCATAGGAAATTCTTATGCTGCTGCTGTAGGATGAGTTTTCTCCAACTAATTTCCTATTTTCCTGCTGTAAAACTGCCAGAACGCTTTGGTGAACGGTAGATGGATATTCAATTAAAAACTTCTGTACTGGGAACTTAGAAAATTGCTTCTTAGTAAAAAGCAGATTAAACTTAAGTATGATTCTTGTTGTCAGTTTGATAGTATGAATATTGCTCTGTTTCTACTTATGTTTGCCTTCCCTTCCTGCATCACCAATGAATGACAGTAACATCTGATTAAAAGAAATTTAACTTCTTTTTTACTCCCTGCTGATTCCTCCAATAGTTTTCAAGTTGAAATACAAACCAAAATAAAGTACCACTGGCTTCTATGATTTCTCTGTCAAGTCTAAATACTGTCATATTTCACATATGAAGTACCCATGGCTTTTGATTTTGCATTATAAATCGTAAGTTATCATCATATAAGCTTTGCAATGGACCAATTATGACACATTCACTTCCTGTGACTCTTTTTCCCAAATAAGTAGTAGAAAAACATGGGGAATTTTTAAGGTCACCTTGGAGTCATGCTGAAATGTTCTGTAATTGCGAATGTGAAATAGTAAGACAAAAACTGATATAATGAGATACTTGCCTCAGAAAGAAACAATAAAAGAAAAAAACAATAGAAGTTGAAATAGCATAGGTTCTTCCCTCCCTCCTTTGGCTTGCTCGCAGTCACTTTTAAGGGAATCCTTATTCTCTTACGAGAAAGCAGGGATCCAGCTCTGTCCTTTGAAATACTCCGGCTTCCCTCCCCAGCTTTGGTTGTCTGACACTGATGTTTCGGAGAGGGGATTAGAATGTGAAATATTAGGCATATTCCAGCCACATAATTATTTCTGAGAATTTATGGTTAATTAGCATCTGAAAATTTCTGGCTGGTGTCTTGTTTTTTTGTTTTGTTGGTTTTGTTTTGTTTTGTTTGGGAGGGGGTTAATTAAAGGGAGATACATTCTAAATATTTTTTAATGTTGATTTTTTAGGCTGTTTTATGCATGCTCACTTAGAATTATATTTGTTTTGCACTATTAGGAACTAGATATAACTGAATGTTAAAAGAGAGTTATACTGAGAGGCTTTAAATTCAAGATTTTTCTTGCATATTGATTGAGAAAAGGTAATTCACCCAGTGAGGAAACCCTTCGGTACTCCAGCTGATATCGATAGAGGTTGAGGTAATTCATTTCTTATGAGGTACTTCACATTTCACAGCATTAGATCCATAGGGAGTTGTCCATGATGGCTTCAAGAGGAAAAAAATTGCAATCTTGTATTGAAGCTGTTGAAGGAGAAAAAAAAATCTATAATGAGAAACAGTACCACATGAAAGATTCCTTATTTGCTCAGTTGCATATGATTTTCCATCCCCTTGTTTTGGTTTTTTTTCCCCTTGGCTTCCTCCCCTTCGCCTTTTTAAATATCCTTACTTGTTTTTCACAGACGTAGCTTTTCTTGAGTCAGATGTCTTCAAAAAAAAGTGCACTAGGCTTGGTTTATTAAAAGAGGGAATCTGTATTGCTGAGTAAGTAGAGTGATTTTCAACTTAAAATACTCCTGGGTTATTCATTATTTGAGGTTCCTATATTAACAAAGAAAGGTAATAAATATACTTGTAAATGAATTTCCTGTTGCAGGCTTTTGATGTCTAGTAAAAATATGCTTTGAAACACTGTATGAAGAGGACTGGGAGCTTTTGCCTTTTCAAAAGAATTTTTGTTCTTTAAAATGTCAGAAATGCCAAGTTCTGCCTTTACTGTCTTGTCAGAGGGCTCCTTGAAGAACTTGTAAAATGTTCATTTAAGAGATTTCTCAGGCAGCAGTTAATAAGATGGCACTGCTGAATCCTTAAAGATTTTGCAAAGCCCATAGAAAAATGTGCATGTAATTAATTGTTCATGCATCTAAATAGTCCCATTGTTTCCATGAGCTTATTTGCACTCAAAATTATTCCTATCCACTTTCAGGATGGGGAACAAAGAAATATTTTTAATTATTTTTTTTTAAAAAAACAATTGCAAGCAACTGGCTTCCTTTTGTGTTTGATTCTGACAGAAACTTGTCCACTAAGATCGACAGCTTTGGAGAACATCAGAGTTTTGGTTTATTTAAGTAGACATATGATTTTCAACAAGGGATCTTGTTTTTTACTTAGAAGTTGTACTTTGAGGAGCAAGTTGAAAATTTGAAGGGTAAGATATTATTTCCATTAATTCTGCACATAAGGGCCAAATACTCTTAGGCCCTAGTGTTATACAAATTGGTACAAGGAGGTAAAACAGGTTCTTAACAGAATTTAAATTCCTTTGATTTTGCCTACTGATTATAAGAGTTTTTGTTCCTCCTGTGCTTGGAACTGTAGACCTGGGACTGAACAGTAATGGGACTGAAGGATTTATCAGACTAAAATGAGACAAGGAGGCAATAAGAAAGAAAACTTGATTGAGAGGTCCCTTCTGTATGTTAGATTGAACTAGGAAGCCAGATGCATTTGGGTCCAAAGTGCCGTTTGATGAGAAGATAGCTGAGGCTTGATTTTCCCGATGTTCTGGTAACGGTATCCTCACGGTGCCTCGGGACAAAGGGGACTCCAGCAGGCCCAATGCCAGAGAAGTCTCTGCTGCTGTGCAGTGCAGGTTCTGCAGCTGGCATGGGCAGTGCAGGGACCCAGGGGCAGGGAGGAGGCTCCCGCAGTAGCTTGCTGGCACGCAGGTGGAGCAGAGTAAGGCCCACTGGTGGGAGAAGGGTTTAGATCATACGGTTCTAGTTACTTGTTCCTCAAGAGGAGGTGTGGAGGGAGGCAGGCTGTCCATATGGAAACAGTTGCCCTGAGGCCTCACTTTGGCAAGAGCTGTGTAAAAGAGAGAGGTTATTCAAACCCTGCTGATTTGGGCCTTCATGCTGTGTTATCTTGTTCCTTTTATCAGGAGGTTTCTGGGCCCCTGTTACCACTCTTGTGGTGTGGCTGCCCCAGACGTGGCACTTCTCAGAGGTGTTTCAGAGCCAAGTGTTCATCTTGGATATCTTCACTCTTTGTGTGACCTTCAAGGTGACAAGTCCTTTGTCTTCTCCCAGCAAAATGTAGGCAGTGAAATTAGTTTTATTTACTTATTGGTGGCTGAAGCAGTGTGCTAACTAATTTTGGCAGAAGCAAACCCACTGTAATCAAGTTGACAAACCTCTTGGCCTCTATTAATTCATGTGTTTTAATATAAATGAAGACTGCAACAGGATTGCACTGGATCTTCCCTTACAAAGGCTTGTGTTTTGGGTTTGCTTTTTGAGATAGATATTTGCAGTTGTCTTTACTTTGTTGAATTGCACAACAGGATTTGAAAGATCAGTGTTTCTATGAACTGGGTGTGAAAGAAAACTTCATTTTTGTCTTTGCACAACAAATCCATGCATAGCATTTTCCCAAGTAATGGCAACATTGTTTCGACATCCCAAAAAATTTGTGAAACTGCTTTTTATACTAAGTAAAACTTTTTTTTTTCATTACTATTATGGTTTTCTCTAGAATTCAAAATGACTTTTTAATTCAAAAGAGGAAACATTTATAAGCACCACATACCAAAACGTGTTAAATTGTAACAACAACATAAAAAGTCTGGTATCTCTATAAGGACTTTGTTTTAACATCTTATTCAGGTTGGGTCAGGGTTTGAGTTTTTTTGTTTTATTTGTACAATGTGCAGGAGCCTATAATTATTGAATATAGGATTATTGTCAATCAACACACAGACCGAAATGATCCGTATTTAATTAGAGCTCTGACATTTATTAACTTATCATAGTATTGATTGGTGTTTACCTTTTAGCTTGGCATTTTTTTGAATGTTTCCATAGAGAACTGATTTCAATAAATGTGCCAGTCTTTTTGAAAATAAAATTGTCCTTGGATACATTGAACTAAATCAAAAGAAGTTTATCATGGAGTTATGGTATGGCTGTTAGACATAAGCAATGAAAATCATTCTATGGGGTTGGATTTCTTTCTATTCAGTCCTCCCAAGATTGTACAATGAGTGTTCAGGTATCCCAGGAAACAAAACATGGTATTTCTGGCCATAGGCCTTTTAAGTATGGAAGTCTATTTTCAAAATACAATATGGATTAAGGTTATAAAGTTGTTTTTAATCAGGTGTGTAATTTTAAACATTCCAGGGAAGTATCATTGCTTTCTTTTAAATTCTGTTATTTTAAACCAATATGTGAGCCCAGGAATGCAAGATGAACTTGCAGCTGAATATCTTCAAACATCAAGAACGCCCTGAATCTCAGGCTTGATTTGTGAGTTTACAAATACCTCTTTATAGTGGTGTTTAAGGAAAGCAAGTCAGGATGCCTACCAAGATAAATTACTTACTGCTTTGTAGTTTCTGTAGTCAATGGCACACACAGATGTGCATGATATAACTAGGCTTATATTGATATAGTCTGTTTATTTGTCACTGCTTATAACTTTATACTGCCCAGTACCTGCATTTATTTATTCCTTTAAAGACAACTCGGCTGAGGAGGATATTTCCTAAAAATTCAGGGTGAGGCTCCAGGTTTTGTATTCACTTTCCAACAGCACTTTTCCTGTGCAGGGGACCCAGATAGACCCTGACCACTTCTGCTCTTTGCAGTTTAGATCCTAGTTCAGCTGTTGTATCTTGAGGGCCTGCATAATGACTTGGGTAAAATCTCCTGGCTGTGGTGTTGCCATACAAATACTTGGAGGAATCTTTTAGGACTAAAGAGAAATATTTTTTAAGTTTACAGTTAAGAATCCAGCTGTTTTGGAATACGGAATTCAGAAGACATCTGATCCCACCATGGGCATGATAAATTAATATTGCTACCTTTTACTTCACAGCACTGAAAAGCTACAGCCTACAGATGTGTTTTTGAACATGTACGGCCACTTTGGAAAAACAGTGACTTTATATTTGAAATCATAATACCTATTTAGGGTGAATATTTCCAAAATTTCCAGCGTGCTTCATGTATGTCTATTACAATTTACGTTTGAAAGTTTGTGGGGTTATTTTTAATATGAAATGAGTCTTTTTGGTGACTATTCACAAGAGGAAACTGCAACTTACCAAACTAGGTCTCTCTCACCATTCTCTGTAGTGACTAGAGGCTCAGGACATTCAGAGGTAATGCAAAAGTGATTACTTTCTCTGGTGCCTATAAGGGAACCCCAAGGAGTGCAGCCTTGCAAGATTTAAGTAAAGCCTTGTGAATAATTTATCACCAGTACATACCCAAATAAGCTGGCTCCATTTTACTTTGCCAGATCTTGTTTATTTTAGTCCTGCTAATAAGAATACTTCAGGTCTGTGTTGTAACTGAATTCTTGATTATGACTAAAGGGTTGTTGTTCTTTGAGTCACATAATGAATACTAATAGTATTTGTTTTAATACCTATTGCTGATTGTATCCTTTTATATATACTACTTAATTTTCTATAAATTTAGCCTGTATCTATTAACTTCAGTACCTGAAGAGATTAGATGATCACTTAAGTAGTTCTGCCCAAATCTTCTTTATGAACTACTGATCAGTGTTCAGATGGGAGAAACAGTGCAACTATTAGGTAAACATTTGTAGCACTTCAGAAATATAAACAAAGTGAAATTAAAAAAGTTGTCAGAATAACTATATTCTTTTGTCTAAGCTCTCTCTTCAACTCAAAAAAATATGAAGGTTTTAGAATTACTGCTTTCGTTGTTAATATTGTTAACTGTAAGCGTGTACCCACCAAAGACTCCACTGGAGACATGTTCTCGAGTCCTTCAAGGTTGTGTAGCTGATGCAAAAGTCCATACCTTGGAGTGCATAATGTCCCTGAAGATCATGATCTCCTGCTGATATAAATGAACTCCATTAAATACAGTGGAGATACGGTTACTTGTTTTGACTGAGAATCTGCCCTTAGATATATACTGTTTGAAATTAAAATCTGACAGGAAAGATTTTCTGCACATGTGGTTTTTGAGTCATTCAACTTCTGTTGTTTGCCAGTGTGTGAAATTGATTGGCCTGTATTATTGGCAATACTCAGCATTTATCTTCAGGCTATGCAGTAGTAATTAAAAATACTTGTTTTCGCTTAGTGGAGTATTAATAACAATGTGACTTAGTGCTTGTAAAATGTTTCATGTATTAAAAATGCACTGAAATAGGAGCTGGATGTTGTTTGCGGTATCTTCACAAGGGAGCCATATAGCCATTATTACACCTATTTCACAGAATAAAACTGTATCTGAGTGCAGGAAAGCTGAGACAAAGGAGTAAGTTCAACTGCATAATTTTTGAAATCCAGAGCCTAGAATAATGTGCATCATTTTCTCAGCCCTTTTCTTAATTCAGTCACCCTGCAGAAGAATGAACTATTTCAGGGTAGACTTGTTTGTTTTTAAGTACAGCAGTCATGAGAAGAATCTTAATTGACAAGCAGGTGCAGAGTATTGCAAATACAGATGTTAGCTATATTACTGGGGATAGTGTGGAGATGTTGAGATCATACTTAGTTTAATCATGCCATTGTTTTTATATACATGGTAAAAATATTAAATCTGGTATTTTTCAGCTATTAAAAAGTACTCATCTAGTGTAGATCTTGAACAGTTATTGCCATGTACATATTTGAGATGGAAGTCTGCAGAGGAATATAAACTTAACTGAAAGGGGTAATTCAGCATTCAAAGGTCCTGGGGACCAATGGCCGGTACCTTACAGAAGCTGGGCAGCATGGCACAAGACCACTGATGTTTAAGAGTACTCCCACAGTAGACTTTGAAGTCAGGTGTCCCCCAGACTGTATACAATTTTGAAATATTTATCTCTCTATAAGAAGGATTTATCCAAACAGTAATGGGGCTTTTGAGGTTTAAATTTCTTTAAGGAAGAATGAGAGTCTGCAGTTATGATGTTACCCACATTCTGGACCCGCCTGCATTTACAGCCTGAAGCTGCATTTTACAGAGTATTTAGTTCTTTGGGAAAACACGAGGTGAAGAATAACTTCAATTATAGTAAAATTTGCTTTCTAGACATTGACTATTGACAATTATGTTAAGAATTTGCAAATAAAGTATTTTTTTCCTTGTTCACGGTTCAATATTTATGCCACTTGCTGAATGAGGTTATTTCATATTAGCTGCCTCAAAGATTTAGGTTTACTTAGAGCCAGTTGTATCAGTAGTTGCCACTTTTGAAGTTACAGCTTACTAGAGAACTTCACAAAAATCCCAATACTTTACATTGATTCTGTCTTCTTAGGAAATGAGGCTCTAAATATAAAGCTTTTAAAGCAAGGGAGCCAGGAGACCAG